>CM062819.1:1696614339-1697214339 GCA_031772625.1 Pinus tabuliformis | reverse complement strand
ACTCCACAATATTAGGACCAACCCTCCAAAAACAAACTAAGGGAGAGGGAAGACAGAAACCCTAAGACCTAACAAACGGGGAATGAGGAGGCTTAGGAAGCCAAGGCTGGGACCCAGCAACTGCTAATCCTCCAGCCATCATCTCTATTAAGATTGTTTGGCCTTTTCTCAATCTCCAGGGCCTCTCTAAATTTGCGATGGTGAAACTGCGCAACTTTGGCAATGACTTGAGCCTCCTCTATACATACATGATGCATAGTCTTCTCTGCATGCTCAGCCAGGGCTGAGGACTTGGTCCTACCATGCCTTAAGTCAGTCGAATGCTCGCTAATCCGTTGGTTGATAGAGCGACCAGTCTCACCAATATAAGGGGTCCCACAGGAACAGGGAATGATATATACGCCCTTCATGTCCTTAGGGTCAATCGGGTCTTTCACCGACCTGAGGGAGCCCCGGATAGTGTTGAGAGGTCTAAAAGTTGCGGGCACATCGTACTTCTTTAGAATCCTCGCAATCCTGTCCATGGTCCCCTAGATGTAAGGAAGGTTCACACCCATGATATGATCTTTAGGGACCCTATGGATTGAAGGCTCCTTCTTGGCCCGGAGGAAGGCTTTTTGACCGAGGTGCCTATTGTAACCATTCTTTTCAAAAACATCTAGGAGATGAGCCTTCTCCGTTTCCAGGCTCTCCTCATCCGAAATTCTTACAGCACGGGTGGCAAGCGTGCTAAGAACCCCTAACTTCTGAGCGGGGAAATGATGCGAAGAAGCATGCAAGTATTGCTCAGTATGCGTCTTCTTCCTAAATACCTGATGAGAAAAGGAACCATCCACCTTCTTAGAGATGAGAACATCCAAGAACGGAAGACAACCATTATCTTCTTTTTCCATCGTGAATTTAATGGCGGTGGATTGGTTATTGAGGTGACTGAAGAAACGATCCAGCTCGTCAGGACCATGAGACCAGACAACACCAGTGTCATCAACAAATCTTTTCCAAAGCTTCGGTAGGAGACGAGAGGAGGCCAAAGCCTTGGACTCAAAATCCTCCATGAAGAGATTAGCGACGACAGGGGACAAGGGGGAGCCCATGGCAACTCCGCAAGTCTGCTCATAGAATTCTCCCTCGAAGCTGAAAAAGGTAGAGGTAAGGCAAAGCTCAACTAACATAGCCGTATCAGGGTCAGTTAGCTTATTAATTACCTCCATGGCCTCATTGATAGGAATACAAGTGTAAAGAGAGACCACGTCGAAACTCACCAGAATGTCCTCGGGCTCAAGTTTAATCCTCTTAAGATCCTCAATAAAAGACGCTGAGTCTTTGACAAAGGACTCAGTTTGCCCAACCAAGGGTCTCAACTTCGCAGCGAGGAACTTGGCCAGGAGGTAAGTCGGACCACCGATGGTATTGACAATGGGTCTCAGGGGGACCCCATCCTTATGGATTTTTGGAAGACCATAAATCCTAGGAGTGATGGGGTTTCCCTCAATAAGTTTCTGGGCTAGAGGAATCGTGGAATTGCACGACTTGATCGCAAGAGCGACTGCTCTAGAAACCTTTTTGAGGGGATTTTTCGAAAGCTTCTTATAACTCCCACTATTACAAAGATGGTCAAGCATCTTATTTCTGTAATCCTTTCTATCCAGGATAACAGCAGCCCCGCCTTTATCAGCTTTTAAGACCACGACGTCACGATTTTCATTCAAGCTCTTCAGAGCCTCAAACTCAGCCTTGCTGATATTGCTACGGGGAGGCTTAGCCCTCCTGAGGGTAACGGCACAATCCTGCCTAATTGTGTCTTTAATCTTATCAGGAAGGTTCTTAATGCCATATTCCACATCGCAAATGATGTCTTCAATCGGGATTTTTCTGGGTGCTAAGGCAAAATTAAGACCTTTCCCTAAGAGACTAAAAACCGCAGGCGGAAAAGAAAAACTCGACAAATTCACCACCTTATTGTCCTTAGGGAGAGAACATGAATTACCTCTCGACAAACCCTTAAAATTAACCTTACACCTAAGGCTCTCACTCCCATCTAACACATTATTACTACGGCTATTATTATTATTAATATATACCTTAATATCATCTTCATTATTTATATTGTTATTTTTATATATTAAAGATTTATTAAAAGTAATATTATGCCTATGTTCCTCGCTATCGTTATTTTTATATCTTACATCTTCACACTCGTTTAAAATCCTCTTAAGCTTATTATCCACGCTAGCACCATTTATATCATTATTATTATAAATTACATCTTCACACTCTTTCAAAATCCTATTATGCTTATTATCCACGCTATGTAAACTATCGATACCACCATTAACGATATGCAAACTAACGCTAGTACCATTTATATCATTATTATTATAAATTACATCTTCACATTCTTTTAAAATCCTATTATGCTTATTATCTACGCTATGTAAACTATCTGTTACCGCTGACATATATCATTAATAGGTCCTAACACGACAGAGGTGAAATGGGAACAAATTTATGAGATTTGGCAAGTTGCAATGGAAAGAAGGCTTTTTGACATGTGAGGATTATTAAGTTATATGCTTTTTTACTTTGCACAAAGTTTATGTATATATATATCTATATATATATATATCTATATATATATATATATGACTTTTCTTGTCCTTTACTATATGTATATTTTTTATATGAAATTTTAATATTCTTTGTGTATTGATGGAAGGTGGAATACATTCATGAATAATTACATGGATGATGGCTACTATAAGAAGAAATTGAAGATATCATTTGAAGGTTTTTTCATGTGCTATTGTTATTGGTTGATGACACATGAAAAATGCCATCAAGTTTGAAAAATGTCCACATCTTACCAACGTTTTAGAAAACATAGTAAAAGATGTGATGCATTTGGATTGAATCATTTTGGTACTATGGCATAGCTTTTCTCCCTTTATGCTTCTCAAGATGCATTTAAATATGAGGAGATTCTTTTGCACAAATATTCAATTCCCCTCTTTCTTTGGCTTTAATGCATACCTTTCATGCAACTAGAGGCATTTCACTGCTTTCATTATCATTGGAGCAATGGAATTTAGAAACTTGTAAGTTGTGACATTATTTTGATGTAACTGGATATTTTAGTAAACCATCATTTAGAATAGTATGTATATGTATCAATTAATAATTTATTTCTTAATTCCTTTCTCTTATTGGATGGATTTGAAAGCTAAACATTAGTGGCATGCTATTTTTCCTTCTTAGGGTGTCATATCATTATATTTTGTATCAAATATTATATTAGATAATGTCAAAAATTATCTTTGAATTTTCATGGAACTTAGTATTATTATGAATCTAAATATTTAGGTGACATAATATAATTTTTTGGTTTTAAATGATGAGTTAAAGATATGCAATGGATAACCATAAAGTGTTTTACCTATAACTAATTATATACTTTCAATAAGAAAATGCATTCTTCTATGCTGAGTTCACTGACATCTATACTTCTCATATTCTTAACTAAGATGATCTCAAGGGCAAGATTCCTTGCCTTGGTGCAAAGGCTTCTAACAGTCGAGTCCTTATCCTTAAAAACCTTCTGATTTCATGCCAGCCAAATGAAGAATGTCCCAGACTCTCTTCACTGTGTTATTTTTCCTGTGCTGCCAGGGGTAGTTTTTTTTCCATTTGTAAACAATTTCTCCTATGGTGTTTTGGGTGTTCCATGGGATTTGATTGTTATGAGACAAGTTCCTCCAGCAGTTGATGGAAAAAGGGCATTAAATAAAGAGATGTTGCATTGATTCTTCCACAGCTAAGCAATTAGGACAACGAGAGGGGCCATTAATTCCCCTCTTTTGCAAATTTTCGGCCGTGAGGGTTTTCCCTTTGAGGAGGGTCCAGAGAAAAAACTTGATTTTTGGAATTGCCTCAGATTTCCAAACCACCTTCCAATGGTGCCAACTTGGCATGGGGTAGTTGATGTTGCAAATATAATGGTGAGCATCTTGGATGGTGTAAGAGGATCCGAATGGGTCCCAATGAAACACATCAAGATCGTTCTTTTTGACAGGGGCTATGCTATGCAAAAGGGATTGAAGGACAGAAAGACTTGTGTTAAGACTATTGGGCATGGCTGGGAAGGCCCAACCTGACCAAAGAAGGGTGTGAGGATCCCATTGGGAGATCTGGTCCAGGTAATGAATGCCTGTTCTTTGAAAAAAGGAAAGGATAGGGTGGACTCCCCCATGCCTGTTTATTGGCTGCTGACCCATGATTCTGTCTGCTCTAATATTGATGCTTGCACCTCCCTTGGGGACTTTTGAAGTATTTTGAGCAATTAGTGGAATTTCTCTCTTGCATAATCACCAAATTTTGGAGGATTCTCTATTGGGAATATCTCGATCAAGAAGCTGCTATCTAGGAAAATTGAGGTATTTAATTTCCAGAACTTTCTTCCACCATGCTGGGAGTCCAGTAATGAGTCTCCAAACAATTTTGCCTCCAAAGGCTAAATTGAAAAATTTAGGAGATCTAATTCCAATACCTCCTCGGTCTTGGGGCTAGATCACCTGCTTCCAATTAATCAAGTTGAATTTCTTTTTATCATTTTTCCCCCCTGCCATAGGAATTAGCGAAGGACAATTTCCATTTTGTTGTGGAAGGAGGCCGGAGCTTGAAGAAGAGAAAAATGATATAGGGGGAGAGAAGATATACCTGACTTAAGAAGAGTGAGGCGACCAGCTGGTTTGAGCCAAATAGATCCCCACTGCTGCACTTTTCTTTTCATTTTGTCAACTACTGTGTCCCAGACTTCTGCTCTCAAAGGTCCAGCACTTACAGGCATGCCCAAGTAAGAGAAGTGAGTCCAATCATACTTTCATGTGACTCCAAAGATGATGGCAATATTGTGAAGCACCTGTACTGTTGTGTTCCAACCATATATGCAGCGTTTCAAATTATTTACCATTCCGCCAGAGTAGCTCATGTATTTGTCAAGGAGAGATTTGAAGCGCTTGGCTATTGTGGTGGAGGCCCCACCAATCAGCAGGGTGTCATCGGTAAATTGTGAATGATTTATGTTCTTGACCCTATCCCCAAATTTTATTCCTATGATTAAGCCAACCCTTCGGCTGAAGTCCAACGCTCTGCTGAAGGATTCAACCATTAGAATGAAGAGATAAGGTGAGAGGGGGCAACCTTGTCGGAGGCCTCTGGAGGATTAGAAAACTTCTCCAGGTTTGCCATTTACAATAGGGGAGATCCATGGCCCCGAAATTCAGGCTCGACTGAGATTGAGAAAGCGGTCATCAAATCCCCTATTCTTCAAAGCTGCCAAGAGGAAGGAGTGTCTCACTCTGTCAAATGCATTGGCCAGATCAAGCTTGAGGATAAACCCTTTCTCATTTCTGGTTTGACTCGAATGAATAGCTTCTTGCACAATTAAAATGGAATAAGTTATTTGTCTGTTGGCTAAGAATCCCCCTTGATTTTTGGAAATGAGAGAGGGGAGCAAAGGCTTTAGGCAGGTAGCAATGATTTTGTCAAGATTTTATAGGAGGAGTTACAGAGTGATATGGGGTGAAACGAGCAAAGGAAGATGGCTTGTTTTCTTTGGGGATGAGTGCTAGATGAGTAGCATTGGTATATCCTCCTATTTTTCCTTTTCGTTGGATCCAATTGAGCATTTTTGTCAAGTCCTTTTTAATAATTCCCTAGAATGCTTGATAAAAGCAGATGGGAAAGCCATCTGGTCCCAGGGCTTTATCAGGTTGAAGAGTCCAAATTGATCTCCTGATTTCCTCCTCATCTATCTCCTTGCTTAAAATTTCATTCATTTCCCTGCTTATCCCTATTCGGAGATGCTACAATAAATCAGTATAATCCTCTGCTTCGTTTGTTTCAGTTAGCAGGTCCCAATAGTGATCTGTAGCAGCTCTTCGAATGGCTTCCTGAGTGCTTTGTATATCACCTTCTGCATCTAGGATGGAGCTAACATTATTCCTTATCTTTCTGGCTATCGTTTGCTTGTGAAAAAAAACTGAGTTCTTGTCACCCCCTTGTAACCATAATTGTCTCGACTTGAGCCTCCATTTTGTTTCCTCTTCTTTGTTAACTCGGTATAGCTATAAGTAGAGTTCATTTTCCTTCTATTTTTTCTCTTGGGAAAGGCCATTATCCTCTATTGCTCTTTGGATACTCTCCAGATTGTTCTTAATTTCTTTTTTTACCTTCTCTGGTTGTTGATACTTGGTTTTAGCCCATTCTTTGATGGCATGTTTTGTTTTCCATAGTTTTGTTTCCCAAATGAAACTGGGAGAGCCTTCCATATGCTAAACTAAACTCTAACTCCTCCACCTCGAATTTATTAAGTAATCTAGGTGACACAAGCCATGTCACACAAGTTAACATTGTCCAAGTTGTCCGTTGATGTGGAAAACCGAATTTTTTCAATTTAGTTAAGGAAAAATCAAATTGATAATTTCTTGTTGCATTTTTCAACACATAGTTCACTGGAATGTATTACTTTCACTATGAACTTGGCATAGTTCACATGTTGAGATCATAAGGTTTTGGGCTGATGTAGTTCTATGTGTTGTGTATATAAAGAATAGGTGTCCATCTCTTTCTATTAGAAACAAGACTCCCTACGAAATGTGGTATGGCCACATTCCTTTTGTGAGGCATCTTAGGATTTTTGGTTCCTCTTGTTATGCCTTCATACCTAAGCAACAAATACAAAAACTCAAGGCAAGGAGTCACAAATGTATCTTCTTTGGGTAGTCATACCTCCAAATCATACTCTCTATGATGAAGTGAATAAGAAGTTTATAGTATCTAGAGATGTGATCTTTCTTGAGTCTTTCAATATTGACAATGTTGTTGAGTGGTAACTTAATTGTTTGAATAGGTTCAAACATGAAAAGTATTTTCAAGAGTTTGATAGTGATATTCCACATCTCCTTCTCTTAGCTCTATACTTTCTATGAAGAGCCTTGAAGAAATCAGGTTGAAGGAAATTCCTACCCTTGCTTTGTCAGGAAAGAGCTAAGAGACTACTAGCAGCATGTAGCCAAATTTGATAAGTAGTGAGGGTACATGCCAGATACAAAGCAAGGATTAATGCAAAGGAGTGTACTAACTATATACATATCATTAAACATATTTCATCCCACATAGGATGCCTTGCATCGTGCCTGGTTAGTCATAGTATCATGTTGGTCACAACCTCTGTAGCTTAAATAAACAAGTGGTATTTCTCTTCATCTTCTAAGCTATGTAATAAACAAGTGAGAGGGAGCAAGACATGTACAGGAAACAATGGAATGACTTTCAGTTCTTGCAGCCATGCATTTCATTGAAGACAGAATGATACGCCAATGATAAGCAAACTTTTAAGCTACAATAAGAGGTATATTTCGAAATATGTGCTTTTTTTTCCATACCTAGCCTCCAAAGGGTTATGCATCAGATGGAGTCTTCATGTGGTCCCGATATTCTATCATACCTTGGGTTCCTTGGTTTGCTTATTTTTATCCTCAGCTCCTTGAGAGTCATCTATCATGTCATCTTTCTTCGCGGCCCCTGAGAGACATAATTGTGTATTTTCAGCGAGAAGTGACCGTTACAGAATGAGGCCCTGGGAGGAAGCATTTACAAATTTTTAGCTGGATGAAAGGCACTACTATTGGATGAGGTTGTGGGACGACACATCTATGCAATTTCAGGATGCAAGGCAGACTGGGTAGTCAAGGGAAAAAACTGCGCAGTTTCTGGAGACATTGGGTTCTGGCTAAGGGAAGGACATTCGAGGAAACCACTCCACAGTTTTGAATGCTAAGGGAGGTTGGGATTTGTGTGCGTTGCATAATTCCAATAGGCAAGGGAAAATCTTGAGGGTTACGTATGTGAAGTGCGCAGTTCAAGAAAGTTGGTTGAGGCTAGGTTGATAAGGATACTTCGAAATTTGGCTAAGTGTGGGAGCAGTGGAACTGATGTGAACAATGATAAAACTTGACTATGATCACACACTTGAAAACTTAGCGATACGACATAGACCATCTAGAACATATAACACATACTTCTCTTAATGAAACAACATTTGTGGCATCTTACGACAAGTGTGGCTCCGATGATAGACTTTGGGATGATGATAGATTGTGTGAAATGAGTTTGAAACATGTCTATGTGGTGATGACAACCCATTCTCATAAATATTTCCGCTTGAATCAAAACAAAGCTCCCTTTGCATGACAAGTGATAACCCACATGCCCAAAGATGACAGATTCTATGTAAAAATAAAAGCATGAATGACTCTTAAGATCGAAAAGGGGAGATTGAGATCATGATCAACTTACAAATAAGTGACTAAGGAAAGATTGATCACAATATCCATATTAGGCTCCAAAATTTAAGTGCAGGCTAAGATTTTCGAGGGTGTTGCGACCGCTACAATTGAGACTTCACCTTCTTGGTAGCTTCTTTTTCAACTAGTGCCTTGAGTTCTACAAACTTGGAGAATGTCTCATCTTTCTTCCACATGAAAAATATCCAACACTTATGTGAGAAATCATCAATAAAAATGTACAAAATATTTGTGTCTAATAGTGTAGATTGTCGAGAAAGGTCCATAAACATCATAGTGGATCCTTTCTAGGATTGCATGTGCTTTGGTGTCCTGATCATGGAATGTGGATTTTATGTACTTTTGTAATGTACATCCTTTTCATATATCCTATTGCTTAAGTGCTCCTTTAGAGAGGCGAGTGGTTATTTGTTCTATAATATTCGAGGTACCATGATACAAATGACCAAGTATTTTGTGCGAAAGTTCATCGACATCGCGACCTTCACTTTCTCCACCTTAGTGCTTAATGTAGAACATTCTTCCAGATTTAGCTTATATAGGTTCTTCACACAAACCCTGATCTGCTTCACCTGCCCCCTGGCTATGTGTCTCAGGAATGCTTTTCCTTTGTTGAATATCACTTCCTAACCATGGTAAACCAACCACTCAGTGAATGCCAGTAGACAGACCCCTAATCCTTTACCTTTACCTTCTTCTACTATCGCCTCATATTGAAATTTTGGAGATAAAAATATTTCTTTTCTCTTTAAAAATTGTCTTAAAGTCCCCCTCCGTGTAGTGTCGAATGAAACAATAGACAAGTTGTCTCTAATCGTATCAGCATATATGAAAGGGACAGAAGAGGAATTGATGTCCGAGAAATCTTGTTGTTTAGGGTTTTCTCTTATTGTTCAATAATAAAAAGGCCCTTGAGCCTCATTGTAAGATAGTTCATAGGCATGTAGCCGTCACATCTCTTCTCAGAGATAAGCTACCATCGCCCTAGCTGGTTTATTTCCATTTCTGTTTGTAAGCATATTTCAGTATTTTACATTAACGATATGAAGTATTATTTCCACTGCATATCTGTGTTTATGGTTATCTCTGTAATTTGTTGCGTTCCTGTTTAAGTTCGGATCAATATTATCTCTAACATCAAATGCTAGCTTCATCCTAGCTCAAGCTACCAATAGAAAATTTCCTTCAACTCCCTAATCACAAATAGTTTTCTAAATGTAGCAGAGCTCAAGTGTTAAGAGTCCATTCTAAGTGAGGCATCATAGCGTATTTACACAAATGGGAAGGTGGCTTTTCACCTTCTCCTTAGCCTTTCATACTCCTTATGACCTTTTCTATTTAGTGTATGGCCTTTTACAAGGGTTTACATTCATTATTTTCATAAACATAACAAAGCGTAATTAATTTTTTCTTTAATAAATAGTTTCATAAAAAGCATATTCCTTTTTATTCACTTCTTATTAGGAAATAAGCTAATAGAAATATCTCAAATTAATATTAATCAACTAACTTATTTATTTAAATTGAACAAACCACTGAAAATTCATGTGCATTAAAGGCTTATTCATATTATGTAAGCTAATACTTAACATCTCGAGCTAATACTAAGTAATGTACTTATCAGATTACACAAAGCACTAAAAACTCATGCACTTTAAAGTATTATTCGTCTTCCCTTCTTTCTTCAATAACTTAATTTTTTGAGAGAATCTACATATGTGTGAGTGATGATGATGATTGTTAACTAATATGATCCATTGGACCTTAAAAGGGTAATAAATTACTCATCATTTTTTAAAATTTTATTTCTATAATAAAAAATTCATTAAGAAAAGCATTCCAAGATTACCATAATTGTATTGACTTAAAACTCAAGAAAGTTTGTAGTGTGACCAATATTTTGGAAATTAGATCAAATGTGATTAGAATAAGGAGAATCTAAGAAAAAATATTTTTCATCTTCAACCCTCTTAATTTCACAAAATGACAAACTCTCTCATTCGATGGTGTTTTAGGCCTCGGCCAATAAATTTGGATGAAATTGTATTTTTAATATTATCCCTACTTTGCAAAATGAACTCCTATATTCCCTAAATGTCTCTCAAAGACTAGGCATCCCTATACCATCCCCTCTTGTGTTTGAAGGTGGTTTTGGCTAGAGTTAAAAGAAAGTTTAGGAAAACTCTTGGCTTCCATCTTGTTTGGCTTCTACTTATACAAAAGTTACCTAGTTGTAGTCATGCTTTCAATTGGGAAATTCTTGATTTAATCTGGTGGATAGGATTGGGGATATTTATTTTAATCTTGATATTGCAGGTTATAAATTAATTTTGTTTTTGTTCATTCTTCCTTCATGACTCTGTGCAACCCCAAGTCTCACATCCATATTATGAAATAACAAGAGTAATGAGAGTCTCAAGTAGGAGTTTTATTTTTAAATCCCATATCCAAAGATTTACTAATTTGTAGTTGTTTTGAGGCCCATTATAAGTTTTCTATCCTCCATTTATCCTTTTCTCATTGCTATAATTTCAATTGAGGTTGTAGCACATATCACTTCCAAAAAATTTGTATAAAGGAACTTCCTCCAAGTAGCTCTTTCCATATGTGAATATTTCATATGTGATTTTTATAGAATTAATTACCATGACTTTAGTTTAGGGGAAAAAATTGGGGCTAAATTTCATATTTGGTCTAAATTTTCATGTTTTTCCCTGAAACAAGATTACCCAATTTCTTTTTCTTCACAAAATTATTGGCCAAAATTATATAAAATAAAATAATTTTATTTTTGAAATCACCAAAATTTTAAGGAGATTATATAAAATCTATAAAAATTTAAATATTTTTTAAAAAATATCATGAAAATTTGTATATTAATAATTAGTATAATTAACTAAAATTAATATACTTTAAGATAAAGTTTATTCTTGAAATTTTATTTACTTTATGGGTATAATTTAGAAGTTTTTTAATTGCTTAATCAAATTATAATGACTCCTTACCAAAACAACAATATAATTAACATAAAAAAATAAATATTATAACTATACTTGGTAAATATATTTTGGAAAATTTTTAAATGCTTGCTATAGCAAATTATAATGACTCCTTTTATTTATATATATTAAGAGAAAAATTATAACTATATCAATCCCTTTAGAATCAACCCAACTTATTAGTTTCTAAAAATTCTTCTAAGTTATATATATATATATATATATATATATATATAAAGAGAACGAAAAAACATGACAAATAAAAATATATAATACATTGACATGTGTATACTTAGACTACTCTCTCCGTGTACATGTCGTAAACCTTTTTTTTCTATTTCCCGTTATTTATCAACCAGATAATATATATCACTTAGATAAGAACCAGCTTGTGAAAGTTTAGGTGAGAACAGTGAAGCTTGCACCCCACTCTTGAGCAGTTTCTAGATGCTTACAATTGTTTTTCCACGCACCTACGAATGTGCCCTGTCGGTGTATAAACTGTTGATTAAGATTCTCGTGGCGACATAAGTTAAGGGCAGCACAGTTATTATTCTCTTCGTGATTTGTGGTAAAAGGAACGCATAATTTGCCAAATAACTCATGGAAGATTTCGCCCCAAACTGCAGTAGTTGTCGTGACCGTACACTTTTGATGTCGGAGGCACTCCAGAATTGACGTACCCATGCCAAAGATAAGGATGATGAATATATCTTGAAAAAACGTGTGTCCATTCTCACTGAAAATTTGATTGATTTTGAAACTATTTTGGAATCGAACGTACAAAAAAATGAGATGAGATGGCTATCCTGGCTTTCATTTCAGTTTGACGTGGTGATAATCTCCACAGACAATATATGTTATTAACTCGACATTTAACTTTGACTTGAAGAAACCAACCCATAATATTTTGACTGGACCTACAAAGCCTTTTGACTTTATAGAAATAAAACGCGGGGGCTTATGAGAAGTCCATTATGCCTTTGGTCCATGAGAGGCAAGGCAAACTACACAGAGTCAACGTTTGACATAGAAGCATGCTCCTTTGTCCTTGAATTCATGGCCAGCGAATTCGTCAAGGAACGGGCATGAATCAGTTATAAATACATATGTATTTCCTCTTTCTAATCACTCGCCTTATATCTCAGCTCTCCATTTATTCCCACCCAATCTCTCGTTACATTTATCTCAATAAACATATTCGTTCATCATTTTATTTTACTTCCGAGGGTACATTGTATTTCGTGTATATTGTCCACTCCATCGAAGCCGAGGCGCTTATTCAACTTCTAACATGGCGGCCGCTGTGGTGTATGGCACCATAATATGCATTTTGCTAATCTCTGCGCTCTTTCCAACGGCGCTTTCCAGGCCTAATTTTCTCCACGATGTCACGGCTGACTCCAAAATTAGGGACACCACGAATACCAATAAAATATCTGAAGCCTATATCAAAGAAGCCGGTAAAACACCCGCCACTGATATTAGTCTGTTGAATGATAAGCTTCCAAAGAGTGGTTATACTCCTTCGGCTCCTTCAGCCTGCCATAACATGGTGATAGACACCGTTGGCGCTGCACGTTATAGCTGCTGACGCAGATTAAGCCGATAAATTAACCCATTGTTATTCACTTCACATCTCCGGAACTGCCACATGAGATTGGAAAAACTGGTAATCATTAATTAGCTACACAATCCATTCTCTAGATGCGATCAACGATAGTTGCAATCATACCCGTGAAAATCAAGATGCAATTCAGGATTACTCTACACGACCACTAACTTTCTGCGTTTGATCTGTTTGTATTAATCGATAAATATGAAATTTACATCAAAGATTGTTGTTTTTTCCGGTGTTTGATCCGTTTGCATTAATCGATAAATATGAAATTTACATGAAAGATTGTTGTTTTTGTTGGTATGGCAAAGTAAGTCGTATGAGAATTCAATTGCGTAAGCAAAAAAGGTTGCGTAAATTTATTCATCAATAAGACGATATCTCAACCTAACATATTTTTTATTATAATCTAAAATATAGAAAAATACATTCGCATGAGAAATGGAGGTTGTAGCTCTAAGTGAAAATACAAAATACCTATGCATCACATGGTTGCTGATTAAATGTCTTTAAAACTGCATAAAACTGTTTTTCACCACTAACTTGCCTAACTTACAAATGACCTTTACTTGTATATTTATGTCAACATACAAATTTGACATTAATACATGACATAGCAAATAATGAATAACCAATATGGGTGATTTTACATAGTAATTGGTTTTCTGAACTTGAAGGTGTTGTGGAGTGAGGTCAATAGTAATGGAGTAAATGTTTGCCCATATCTATTTACCAAAATTTATTAAATGTCTTAAACTTTCTGCTGTGTTGCAGAATAGTTAGCGATCTACTTCTCCTCTGACTTCAGTCCTTTTACCTGCAAACAAAATTGCAACCTTGCAGTAGTTGACTCGGCAACAGACTGTTTGTCATTTTGTTTTTAAGAGGGTGGTAGGAACTTGGGACTATTATTTCCCACAGTTTTGACACAAAGTGCTTCAGGCGCAAGTTGAATATGAGAAACAATTGGTGTAGTTAATTTTGTTGTTTATGAATCAGCATAGATTTATTTTAAATACGGATTTAATATGAGCCTAAATTTTAAAAGGATCTTTTTTATGAACCTACATTATTTAAATGATTTGTATAATTATTTTTTTTTAGATTTTTTATTTTGGTTTTCATGAACAAATGTTCATCTTTAATAATAAACCACCAGAATTACACATCATATTAAAAAGTAAAGTGAATTTCTGACTCAATAATCTCATTATCCATTTAAAATTTTTTATGAAAACGTTTTACAGACCATTCCACAAATAACATATTTAATTTAGAGTAGATTAAAAAAAATTGAGATTAAATTCTTGAGAACAGCACGGAAAAGTTCATTAATAAAAGCATTCGTGGTGTAAATTTCTTGAATTAATTCGAAATCCCTCTATATTGTTAAGACACGAAAACGTTGTACATCTGAGTGATTGATGAATTATTATCTGTTACCAATCTGGTGTATATACGTTCTCTCTTTTCTTTGTTAACATTTCTGAGCAGTCCTTAATAGAACTTCTGGACTAACGCTTTTAATACATAAAGAGATAACCGCTGCCATTTATCTCGACAATTTTTTTGTCTTATCAGAATATGAGATTAATCAAATCCAGACCGAGAGGATGGAGTCGTCCTTATCCAGATTCTGATAGTAGATTCAGGAAATTAGGAGGAGCAATGCAAAGTCAACCATCAACTCAACTTCTTGAGTAATCCATCTGATCATAATAATATAAATACTAGATAAACTCATCTGATCATAAAAATATAAATACTAGCTAAACTCAATACAATAGAAACGGAATAAACTCAAGCCAAAAGGAAATGCAAAGCTGCCGGTAAATGATTCATTAGAAGTCCGTCCTGTCTTAAACATAATACAACCAAGATCCGGAGACACTCGAATTTCTCTAACACCTTTCTCTATGACCTCAACCAAAGATTGCATGATGGTTTTATGTCATGTTTAATAACATGAAACATTTAACATAATATAACCAAGATCCGGAGACACTCGAATTTCTCTAACACCTTTCTCTATGACCTCAACCAAAGATTGCATGATGGTTTTATGTCACGTTTAATAACATGAAACATATTATACGGAAAAGAAACGATGCCATTTTCATGTGATGTGTCATTTTTATTTTTTATCTTTCATAAAAAAAAAGCCTAACAATTTTTATTAATAAAAGTGGTTACATAGTTCATAGGTTTTGTATAATGTAGTTTACTCAGAAATATAATGTTGGAAAGATCAACACTGTTCAATCAGTATTTATATATCCAGTGCAGAGAAAATGGACAAAGAAATCATGGAAAACATGCAATAAATAGAGATGGAAAAAATTGCAAAGTTATCAGGGGAAGCAAAAAACTGATAAATCCAAAAAAGTAAAATGCCCTGTCTACCGGGAGATGCCTGGGGCAAACATAGTCAGGGGATGGATATCCCACGTTTACACCGGTCATCAGCCACCAAATTTTGCTCTCGATAGATATGGGAGAAAGAAATGTGGTTAAATGAAGGACTAAAGGAAGGACGAAGACCTAAAATCTGCTGAGTCCAACGGTGCAGTGAAGGGATATCCAGAGAAGAAATACCCCACGCCCAATCAATCCCCAATTTGGAGTCTCCAACCACTATGAACTTCTCATTGGCGAGCCAACTCGGGAACTATATGGCCCCAAAAGTGCCAGAATCTTAGTTCTGCGGTAGGTACCAGTGACACCAGACCAACAGAACCTGAGATCTGTAAACCGGTCCAACCTGAACCTAAGATCTGTAAACTGGTCCAACCTGATGAGAACACGATAACCACAGTTATCCTGTACGCAGGCACTATCAAAGAAGCCAACTGGACTAGAAAAGTCCGATTGTGTAATAGATGCCGCCATCCCAACAAATATGGACGATCCGTCTTTATTTATACAGTTGATTTTTCATATATGGCATTCAAAATTTGTTCAAATTAATATGTTTCTTCAGAATAAAATCTAAGTTGAGGGAGAAATAATCCTTCTGACTACCAATTAAATTATTGTATTTTTTTAATAATGCAGTATTATAAAATATTAATATTAATATCATAATGGTATATATTAAAAATATTATAAAATGTTAATATTAAAATCATAATTATATATATTAATTAATTACATATTAACAATATAATTCAACCATTTAAATAAATTTTGAAAAAAGTAAAACACTTCTTTTCAATATAAATAAGTATTTTTTGAATTTGGTTTTCAATATAATTAAATATAATTAAGTATTTTTGAGTTTGGCTTGAGTGACATGGGATAAAAATCCTTCCGATAACCATCGAAAACCAACACAATTGATTCAAAAAATATAAAGGGTAATATTTTTATGTAATTAAAAAACAATTTTAAAATTATAAATAAATATTAAAATTATATAATAATTAAATTTAAGATAATATTTTAAAAATTAAAATAATTAAATTAAAACAAATATCTATTACTATTAATTAATTAATAATATATATATGGATTAAATAGCCATTTACAAAACTTTATTTTCAAAAATTAATAAAAGTTTCCAAAAGCCTATGTTCATTCATTTTTGTTAAAATAAATTTTGCTGGATAAAAAAGCTCAAAAAAATGCTTTCGTTTTGTGGAAAGACCAACAATTCCATAAGATTTTGATACATTGCCATTTGTAGTTTTACCTTAAGAATTAAGTTCAAAATGTTTATTAAATGATTTCAAATATTTTTAGTTCCCCATGTTTTAGATGATAAAAAACTCAGTAGAATTTTCAGTTGGTATCAAACTAGTTTACCTTTGATGTTTAAATATCATTGAAAGGAACCTACCAAAATATATTCATCATAGAATTCAAAAATATATTGTGAAATAAAAAACAAAATTTTAAAGAAAAATTCCACATGCATCATAACTCGTGACTGAATAACCATTTCTACTGCCATTATAAATGGATTGTTTTCTTAATGGAAAATACAAGTTTTACTCTTTCTATTTAATTAATGATTTTGCAGGAGTAGTTGAAATATTTTATTTTATAATTATTGATTTAAAATGTTAGTTTGTTTTTATAATTTTTCCAAAATAAATAATATTTCATATATAAATGAAATATATGTCTAGTTATCTCATCAGATTTAAAATATTAATTTTATAATTTCTTTTATAATTTTCTCTACTTCTCATCTATTACATTATAATAAATATTTTAGAATTTTTTTTACACCTAAAACGCGTCATAATTAATAGACTATAGCAACGAAATTATAACGTTCATTTCTATAATTGTTCTCCTCAACCAACCTTCATTTCTAGTGCTTTTTTGGAAATTGATCAGCTGAAGAATTGAACTCTTTATAAAACTTAAATTATATCTATACATCGGGTAGTTATATCTCCAAAAAAAAATTGAGTTTTCTTATCTTTCATAACTACATATTTTTCCAAAAAGATTTTAAAGTAGACAAAAAAATGAGATTTTATAGATATATTCCTTAGAAAACTGGCTTACCAAAAAATAAATTTACGTATCAATACTATTATTGATTAATAATGCAATACTTCATAATAGTGCAGTGCCAATCCATTTAGCTCTCAAGAATAGGAAGGCTTAATTCAACCATTGATCATTAAATCTCCTAATCTTATTTACATCCTGCATTAGCACCTATGTCCACATCTTTATTGAGATCACGGAGAATATGAAAATATGATATTGAAGAGAACCCTTTTGCTACTTTCCTAATTCCTTTAATAATAATTTCTAATGTTTTGTACCTTGGAGAGGAGCCCTTCACCAAATGTTCAGTAAGAAGGAGGGGGTCTCCCAAAACAATGATAGAAGCTACCTAATTTTCATTGACTAATTGAATCCTTTGGTAGAGTGCATAATATTCTGATCTTGGTTGTTTTTAATGCATTCAAGCCCCATGAATACTCTGCAACTTTAATCTCCAAAGAGTACTCCCCCTCCCGCCACCCCTATTAACCATTAATTAACTAAAACATAAAAACTAAAATAGTATTTCTTTATCACTAACTACTAACTCAATAATTTATAATTTTAAAGCCATTAAACCATAATCTCCAATGCAATAATTATTCAGTAACTAGTCTGCAACTTAGTCATTACAAATGCATAATTTCTTAATTACTAATGATTAATCTATTGAGTCAATTAAGCAGAATTTAACTTGTCAGCTATAATGTTTTAAACTACAAAATGCAAACTACATGATACAAGAATGGATTTTATTCACATTTTTCTATGTCACGCCAGGCAATAACTCTCCAAAGGCAGAAAAAATTGATTCCTCTGATTATTCCATAGGTAGGTTATTGTTATATACATTAGGAGTGATTGTTCAGTTCATCTCCCGATGACTGTTCACATTCCTGATTTATTTATTTACAAATTCCCCCAATCATGAAGATTAGGTGTCAACATTCCCCCCTTAATCTGAAGGGATGTTGGTGAGTCCAAGCATCATTCTGAATCGTTCAAGCTTTTCCTTTCCAAGTGCTTTGGTGAAGATGTCTGCAATTTGCTCATTTGTGGAACAATGACGGAGATGGATTGTTTTGGCCTCAACATGATGTCGAATCAGATGATATTTAGTATTGATATGCTTTGTTCGATCATGGAACTTTGGATTCTTGGCCAACTTTATTGCAGAGGTGTTATCAATCATGAGTGGAGTTGATTTTACTTGTTTTACCTGCAAATCTTCAAGAATTTTCCTGAGCCACACAATTTCTTTCGTTGCTTCAGCTGCTGCCACGTATTCTGCTTCTGTTATGGAATCTGCTGGAACTGATTGTTTGCGTGATCTCCAGGAGACAGCTCCTGATCGAAGACTCATAGCATATCCTGAAGTAGATACCCCAGTTTCTTTGTCTCCATCGAAGTCTGAATCAGAGTATCCAATCAAGCTGAAGTCGTCCACCTGTGTATACTTGATTCCAAGGTCTTGAGTTCCCTTCAAGTACCTTAGAACTCTTTTTGCAGCAGACCAATGTCCCTCACAAGGTTTTTGCATGAACCTGGAGAGGATTCCAACAGTAAAGAAATGTCTGGTCTGGTAGTAGTGAGGTAGATGAGACTTTCTACAAGCTGTCTATACTTTGTTGCATCCTCAAATTCCTTTCCTTCAATAGATGTGAGCTTTAAGTTTTGTTCCATTGGAGTAGAAAAAGGATTGCACTCTGTCATGCCAAATCTGTTTAACAAATCTCCAATATATTTCTTTTGAGAAAGAAATATGGATTTTGGATGTTGGGTTACTTCAATGCCAAGATAGTAATGAACATAGCCCAAATCAGTCATTTCAAAACTTTTCCCCAATTCCTTCTTTATGGATGCAATGTAGCATTCATTGTTCCCTGTCATTAAAAGATCATCTACATATACCACAAGATACACAACTGTTTTGCCAACTTTCTTGACAAATAAAGTTGCATCATCAAGATCAAAATGATTGAAGTTGAGTTTCAGAAGATGCTCAGTTAGTTTTTCATACCAGGCTCGCGGTGCTTGTTTGAGGCCATACAAGGACTTCACAAGTTTTCATACTTTATGTTCACGTCCTTTCACAGCAAATCCTTCAGGCTGGGACATAAAAACATTCTCTTTTAGATCTCCATTCAAGAATGCAGTTTTTACATCCATTTGATGGACTTTCCAACCGTTCTGAGCTGCTAGTGCAAAGAGTGTCTGGATGGTGGCCCATTTTGCTATGGGGGCAAAAGTTTCCTCATAATCGACCCCTTCCTTCTGTGCAAAACCTTTTGCCACAAGCCTAGCTTTGTGCTTGTCAAGTGAGCCATCAGCTTTGTACTTGTTCTTGTAGCCCCACTTGCAGCCAATTGGTTTGGTTCCAAATGGAGGATCAACCAGCTTCCAAGTGCCATTATTTATGAGAGCATCATACTCCTTTTGCATCGCTTCTTTCCATTCATCATGAGAAGCAGCTTCTTTGAAGGAAGTTGGTTCAAAATCTGTAGACAAGTTCAATTCACAATCATAAGTAACATCCATATCAACAGGTGAATTAGAGTCATCTACATCACCTCCATTTTGTCGGTTTGAATTTCTGGTTCCTGTTTTTCCAATTTCATTAGGATGAACACTTTCAAGTGTCTTTGTCAGCCACTTTGGGGGACCTTTCTGAGATGGTCCAGGCTGCTCTGTTGATTGAGTTGGGACTGAATCAAGATTGAGTCTCCCAATTTTATCAATTACATCACTTAAAGCATCATCCATTGTTGGAGTTTCATGCAGAGGAGATTGTTCTTCAGAAGAAGATTCCACATGTTGATCTAGTATAGGAATCCCCCCTTCAAGATGTGGAATCTGATTATCAAACTCTTGAAATGATTTTGTTTTTGCGAATCTATCCAAGCGATCAAGTTGCCGCTCAACAACATTGTCAGATTTGGATGATTCAAGAAAAATTACATCTCTAGATACAAAAAACTTTTTATTTACTTCATCATAGAGGCGGTATGCTTTAGAGGTGTTTGAATACCCTAGGAAGATACACTTATGACTTCTAGCACCAAGTTTGTTTCTATGTACCTTTGGTATCAAAGCATAACAGGTGGAACCAAAGATCTTGAGATGTTTTACCGAAGGAACATGTCCATACCACAATTCATAAGGAGTCTTGTTTCTTATAGCATTAGATGGACATCTATTCTTTATATATGCAGCACATAGAACAGCATCCGACCAAAACATTATCTTTACATTTTTGAAGAAAAGCATGGATCATACCATATTCAAGATTGTTCTATTCATTCTTTCAGCTACACCATTCTATTGGGGATTATAAGGCACAGTTGTTTGATGTTTGATCCCATGTTGGCGAAGATAGTTTTCAAATTCATTTGATGTATATTCTTTTCCATTATCAGTGCGAATAGACCCAATATGAGATTGTGCATCATTTTCAATCCATTTATGAAAATTCTTGAATGTTTGAAAGGCATCAGATTTGTTCTTCAATAAATAAACCCAACACATTCTGGTGTAATCATCAATAAATGTCATGATATATTTATTTCCATTTGCAGAAGGAACAGGCATTGGACCACATAAATCTGAATGAATGAGTTCAAGCTTCCTATGTGCTCTTGAATGTAAATCATGAAAATACTGTTTGCTATGCTTTCCTAGAATGCAAGCATCACATTGCTTATGTTTCCTAGGAATTGTAGGAAAACCAGCAACACCATTTTTCTTCAATAAGCGGAGACTGTCATAGTTTAAATGTCCAAATCTAGCATGCCATAATAAACTTGATGGAAGTGTACCTTCTTCATGATGAGAAATATATGAGAAATGTTGTGTATGAGCAGAGGTTCCTTGCAGTTTGAGAAGTCTTTCTTCTTCTATTCCCCTCATGACAAGTGAGTGGTCAGATGCTTTTCTTACCTCAAGCTTGCCATCAAACATATGAATGGAGTGACCTTGTTGGCGGATGTGGACCAAGGACAGCAAGTTTCTCTTGAGTTGTGGGAGATATAGAACATGATCCAGAAGAAAGTCTGGAAGACCAGGCAGTTTAAGCCTGATTGTGCCAAGCCCTGATGGCTTGATTTTTGACTGATCTGCAAAGTATACTGCTCCATCAACATTGTTAGTGAAATCTTCAAAAAAATCTTTTCTATGAGTCATATGACAGGTTGCTCCTGAATCAAGCAACCAATCATTTTTTGAAGAAGCAAGTGAAGCATTAAACAAATCTTCATTTACTCCAATGTTACATTGTGCCTCAATATAGTGAGCAGATTCAGGTGCTTTACCTTTGTCTGTATCATTAGTTTTACCTTTCTGCTGGTTTCTTTTCTGCTCAATTTTGTCCCATGGTAGCTTGCATGTAGAAGCATCATGTGATCCATTTCTTTTGCAGCGAATGCAATGCAGATCTGCCTTTTCTCCTTGAGAATGTCTGCCCCCCCTGCCTCTGAAGTATCTTCCTCTTCCTCTTCGTCCACCTCTTCCTCTTGTAGAATCTTGAGCAGGATGCTTTTCTTTATGAGCAAGGCACACAGTCTCTTCAAAAGATTCAGGGGCTGTCTTCTTTCCAAAGTCTTTCTCTCTTTCAGCAAACTTTTTCACAAGAGAGTCAAAGGTTATATCTTTAAGATTTCCATTTGCTTGTAAAGACTCAAGATAATTGGAGTAGGTAGGATAGAGTGCCTTGAGAAAAGAAATAAGAGGGATATTCAGCTCAACCTTAGTGGATTTGATATCATGCATTATAGACTTTACTTCAGATGCAAGAGCAAGAGGATCATTATTTTTCAGTTCAAGAGTGAAGAGTTTAATCATGAGCTGAACAACTTCAAGTGTAGAATGTGAGTCATAGAGTTCTTTCAGCTTTTGCAAAGCTTCAAAGGTAGTTGAATATGATGAAATATGGCGACTCACCTCTTCATTTACATATGCTGCGATTAATGCATAGGCTTTGCTGTTCTTGTTTTCCTAAATGACGAGCTCTTTATCTAATGTAGGCTGCATTGGGTCATTGTCTCCTTCTCCGACACACACTCCTTTCCACAACTCATTGAAGATGAGGGTGTGTTTTATCATCCGGGACCATTCAGGATAGTTCTCCTTGCCAGTGAGAACTATTCCTACCATAGAGATGATTGAATGCATTCTGTAAAAAATACTTCTGCTGATAAAAAACTTCTGCTGATAAAAAAAAAATTCTACTGATGTACAGTGAAATTGTACTCAAAAAGGCATTCTCAAAGGATTTCAAATCTCTTCCTTACGCTACAACTTTATGCACTATATTTTCTTCAAATCCCTCTAATGTTAGATAAAAGCATCCAGAATAATACCAGTTGTTCATCCATACATTCACTCATATAATAACTTCAATACTTACAAGATTATCTGAATACTTATTACAATGATGCAAACTCGGTTTCACCTTATAACTTTCTGGGACAAAACATAGACACTAATCTTTGTTAGTGGAACTTATTGCTGGAGATATACTTTAGCTAACCGTCTACAAAGCGTGCCCTCACTAAAAATATCTTCCTTAAAATATCCTTAGTGTCAACAGAAACTAATTGCTACGGTCCCTACAGAGTGTGCTCTTACTGAATATATCTCCCTTAAATATCTTGAATGTCAACTGGAACTTTTTGCTCGCTATATAATTTATAGTCTCTACAAAGTGTGCTCTTACCGAAAATATCTCCCTCAAAGTATCCCGAGTGTCAACTATTACAGTGAAACACTTCAACATATACCATGTCACAACTAGCGATGGAAAGGCTGTCGTTTCCAATAATACACAGAATAATTAGTGTGAGCAAACCACAATACCCAGAATTTTACCCCAAAAATCTAGGCCAAAGGAACTCCCCAGAATCGTAGTGACTATGTGTCGAAACTGCAAAAGGAGGCCCAAATTGGTAAGGACCAAAATGCTGGAGGCAGAATAAATCGTAGCTGGCGAGTGCAGAGATTTATGGTTTTACATTAGGAGTGATTTAGAGTTTTACCGCATTTTCTCATTTTTGCGTTGGAGAGAATGTCGAAATCGCCAGTTTCTTATCCGCTTAAAATCTTCAAGCAGCTACAAATCGTTACATAAATCACGATTCACCACCGGTAAGGCAGAGAGACGCCATCAACATGCAAAACGAAGAAGGACAGAATATCGATCTTTACATTCCAAGGAAATGCTATTAACCCAATCGATTCATTGACGTAGCGCAGCGGAAGAGGAAACCGTTTCTCCAACGGAATGTACACAAAATAACGATTTTTTTTTTTTCGAAACGTTTATGACATGGCTCTGACTGTTCAAAGAGTGACAGAGGCAGAGGCAGAGCAGCGCTCTGGACAGAGGCAATGGCAGTGCTCAGGACAGAGGCAGTGGCAGCGCTAAGGACAGAGGCAGTGGCAGGAGGCCGTGGCAAACTATTTCAGGACTGAGGCAGAGCAGCGCTCAGGATAGAGGCAGTGGCAAAAATGAAGGGAATTACAACTATTTTTAGAACTGGCTCTGATACCATGTCAGGCCAGGCAGTAACTCTCCAAAGGCAAAAAAAACTGATTCCTCTGATTATTCCATAGGTAGGTTATTGTTATATACATTAGGAGTGATTGTTCAGTTCATCTCTCGATGACTGTTCACATTCCTGATTTATTTATTTACAAATTCCCCCAATCATGAAGATTAGGTGTCAACATTCTATAATTAGGTTGTTGATGAGTTTTTATGTCTTATTTTTAAGACTATTTTTACAGAAACCTTTGTTCAATTTATGGTAATTAGAGTATGTCTTTGAACTTTATAAATATGGTCATTGGACTTCTTAAAGTACAACTCATTTTTTTTGTATTTTTACTCGGTAGATTGGACTCTTAGTCATTTCAAGGGTTTTGAATGCATTGGACTTACAAACAATTATCTTCTTGGTAAGATTTTCTTTTATTAATTTTGATTTCACATCAATGAAAAAGAAGGGTTTGACTTGTTGGATGAAATTCATCATTGATTTCAAATATGGAATGGATCATTCTTGTGTAATGTTGTCATTGGTGTCAAAGCCTAATATTAGGGATGATGCCATAGGTTTGGGATGATCAAGCATGTGATAATAGTTCAAGAAGCCCTAAAGAGAAAAAAAGTTTAAGCACTCAAATGCAAAACTGGTGGTCAACAAAAAAATCAAGGAAAAGGTGGTCAAAGACAAAGCGAACTCAAGAAATGACTATTTCATCATGTAGCCCTAATCATGACCTTTCCAATGGAATATTGAACTCCCTATAACTCCTCACGATTATAGAGAAATGATTTTTGTATTTTTGGTGCTCCATTTGGATACCCTATATCTGAATACATTTTTACTTCATCTACCTAGATCAAATGGAATTATAACTTACATGGTTTGAAATATTATTACGATATCTTTCCAACCATATCTAGTAAAGTCAACGTTTGATTTAGAAGCTTGCTCCTTTGTCCTTGAATTCATGGCCAGCGAATTTGTCAAAGAACGGGGATGAATCAGTTATAAATATATCCGTATTTCCTCTTTCTAATCACTCGCCTTATATCTCTGCTCTCCATTTTCCCACCCAATCTCTCGTTACATTTATCTCAATAAACATATTCATTCATCATTTTATTTTACTTCCGAGGGTACATTGTATTTCGTGTATATTGTCCACTTCATCGAAGCCGAGGCGTTTATTCAAATTCTAACATGGCGGCCACTGTGGTGTATGGCACCATAATATGCATTTTGTTAATCTCTGCGCACTTTCCAACGGCGTTTTCCAGGCCTAGGCTTCTCCACGATGTCATGGCTGACTCCAAAATTAGGGACACCACGAATATCAATAAAATATCTGAAGCCTATATCAAAGAAGCCGGTAAAACACCCGCCATTGATATTAGTCTGTTGAATGATAAGCTTCCAAAGAGTGGTTATACTCCTTCGGCTCCTTCAGCCTGCCATAACATGGTGATAGACACCGTTGGCGCTGCACGTTATAGCTGCTGACGCAGATTAAGCCGATAAATTAATTAGGAGGATGGAGTCGTCCTTATCCAGATTCTGATAGTAGATTCAGGTAATTAGGAGGAGCAATACAAAGTCAACCAACAACTTAACTTTTTGAGTAATCCATCTGATCATAAAAATATAAATACTAGATAAAGTCAATACAATAGAAACGGAATAAACTCAAGCCAAAAGGAAATGCAAAGCTGCCGGTAAATGAATCAGGACACAAGTTACAGGCACCCTCAAATAACTAAGGAAATAAGGTTCACTAGAAGTCCGTCCTGTCTTAAACATAATACAACCAAGATCCCGAGACACTCGAATTTCTCTAACACCTTTCTCTATGACCTCAACCAAAGAAACGCAAAAGAAACGATGCCATTTTTATGGATAGTGTCATTTTTATATTTTATCTTTCAGAAAGAAAAAAACTAACAATTTTTATTAATAAAAGTTGTTACATAGTTCATAGGTTTAGTTCGTAGGTTTCGTATACTGTAGTTTACTTTAAAAAAAATATAGGGTTGGAAAGATCAACACTGTTCAATGATAAAGAAATCATGGAAAACTTGCAATAAATAGAGATGAGAAAATTGCAAAGTCATCACCGGAAGCAAAAGACTGATCAGTCCAAAAAATTAAAATACCGTTTCTCATTTTGAATCCCGAGATGTCACAAGATGAAGTAAACATAGCCAGGGGATAGATACCCGAAGATTAGACGGGCCATTAGCCACCGAATTCTGCTCTCTATACATATGGGAGAAAGAAATGTGGCTAAATGAAGGACGAAGATCCAAAATCTGCTTGAGTCCAATGGTGCAGTGAGGGGATATCTAGAGAGGAAATACCCTGAACCCAATCAATCCCCAATTTAAGGTCTCCAACCACTTCCATCTTCTCAATGGCGACCTAACCAACTCGCAAACTGTAGGGGGCCCCAAAGTGCCAGAATCTCTGCCCTGCAGTAGGTACCAGTGCCACTAGAGCAACAGAACCCGAGATCTGTAAACCTGATAAGAACACAACAACCACACTTATCCGATATGCACACTTATCTGGTATGCACGCACCATCAAAGAAGCCAACTAAACTAGAAAAATCCAATTATATGATAAATGAAAAATTATATGATAAATGTCACTCTACGGCGAATGCATGGCGCCTAAGGTCCTGCTTCCAAGAAATAATCGAAGATGCCCAGACAAGCCGAGTGACAAACCGGAACTTGATTTTCAAAAAGATATCTCATAGAGAAAATTTTCATGCCACTTTCCGAACGGGACAACCAAACAAATATGGAGGATCTGTCTTTATTTATACGGTTTATTTTTCATATATGTCATTTAAAATTGGTTCAAATTAATTAATATGTTTCTTCAGAATAAAATTTAAGTTGAGGGAGATATAATCCTTCTCACTGCCAATTAAATTATTGTATTTTTTTAATAATTCAAATTATTATAAAATATTAATATTAATATCATAATAGTATATATTAAAAATATTATAAAATATTAATATTAAAATCATAATTATATATATTAATTAATTACATATTAATAATATAATTCAACAATTTAAATAAATTTTGAAAAGAAGTAAAACGCTTCTTTTCAATATAAATAAGTATTTTTTGAGTTTGGTTTTCAATATAATCAAGTATTTTTGAGTTTGGCTTGAGTGACAAAGGATAAAAGTCCTTCCCATAACCATCGAAAACCAACCCAATTGATTCAAAACATATAAAACGTAATATTTTCATGTAATTAGAAACAATTTTAAAATTATAAATAAATATTAAAATTATATAATAATTAACTTTAAGATATTATTTTAAAAATTAAAATGATTAAATTAAAATAAATATCTATTTCTATTAATTAATTAGTTAATATATATATATATGGGGATTGGTTTCATCAAAATAGCAATTTAGAAAACCTTATTTTAAAAAATTAATAAAATTTTCCAAAAACATATGTTCATTCATTTTTAAAAAAAAAATGTCTTTATGTGTGGAAAGACTAACAATTCCATATGATTTTGATACTTTGTCATTTGTATTTTTATAGTAAAAATTAAGTTCAAAACGTTTATTGAATCAAATATTTTTAGTTCCCCATGTTTTAGATGATGAAGAACGCAGTGGAATTTTCCTTGGTATCAAACTAGTTTATCTTTGATGTTTAAATATCATTAAA
Organism: Pinus tabuliformis; assembly: GCA_031772625.1. Lineage (NCBI taxonomy): Eukaryota > Viridiplantae > Streptophyta > Pinopsida > Pinales > Pinaceae > Pinus > Pinus tabuliformis. The sequence goes on along the minus strand of CM062819.1, from coordinate 1,697,186,604 downwards.
AGGAACCTACCAAAATATGTTTATCATAAAATTCAAGAATATATTGTGAAATAAAAAACAACATTTTTAAGAAAATATTCCATATATGTCATACCTCGTCAGTGAATAACCATTTCTACTACCATTATAAATGGTTTGTTTCTTAATGGAAAAATAAAAATTTTGCTCTTTCTATTTAAAGAACAATTTTGTAGAAGTAGTTGAAATATTTTATATTATAATTATTGGTTTGGAATGTTAATTTTTTTTATAATTTTTCTAAGATAAATAATATTTCATATATAAATGAAATATATGTCTGGTTATCTCATCAGATTTAAAATATTAATTTTATAATTTTTTTTTTTATTTTCTCTATTTCTTATCAATTACTTTACAATAAATATTTTAGAATTTCTTTGGGCCTAAAACGTGTCATTACACTTACAATTAATAGACTATAGCAAAGAAACTATATCAAACAATTAAAAAACAAAACCGAAAACTAAATAATAAGCCTTGCATCATAACAAAAAGCTTTCACACATTTAATTGTTCTCCTCAACCAACCTTCATTTCTAGTGTTTTTTTGAAATTGATCAGCTAAAGAATTGAACTCTTTATAAACATGGGAAAAGAGTTAGTACTTAAATTATATCTATAAATTAGACAGTTATATCTCCAAAAAAAAATCTTGAGCTTTCTTAAACTACACATTTTTCCAAAAGAACTCCAATGTAAAAAAAAAAAGCAGGATTTTATAGATATATTCCTTCGAAAATTGACCTACCAAAAAAAAAATTTACATATCAATACTATTATTGATTAATAATGAAATACTTCATAATTTTGTAGTGCCAATCCATTTATCTCTCAAGAATAGGAGGGCTTAATTTAGCCATTGATCTTTAAACTCCCAATCTTGTTTACATCCTACATTAGCACCTAAGTCCGCATCTTTATGGAGATCACAGCGAATATGGAAATATGATATTGAGGAGAACCCTTCCGCTACTTTCCTAATTCCTTTCATAATAATTTCTAATGTTTTGTACCTTGGAGAGGAGCCCTTCACCAAATCCTAAGTCAGAAGGAGGGGGTCTCCCAAAACAATGATAGAAGCTACCTAATTTTCTTTAGCCAATTGAATCCCTTGGTAGAGTGCATAATATTCTAATCTTTGTTGTTTTTAATGCATTCAAAGCCCCATGAATATTCTAATCTTTGTTGCTTTTATCACTAACTACTAACTCAATAATTTATAATTTTGAAGCCATTAAACCATAATCTCCAACACATTAATTTTTCAGTAAATAGTCTACAACTTAGTCATTACAAATGCATAATTTCTTAATTACTAATGATTAATCTATTGAGTCAATTAAGCACAATTTAACTTGTTGGCCATAATATTTTAATATTAATATTTATTAATATTTTAAACTACAAAATGCAAACTACATGATACAAGAATGGAGTTTATTCACATTTTTATGGAAATCTTTGTTCAACTTATGGTAATTAGAGTATGTTTTGAACTTATAAATATGGTCATTGTACTTCTTAGAGTACAACTCATTTTTTTGTATTTTTACTTTGTAGATTGGATTGTTAGTCATTTCAATGGTTTTGAATGCATTGGACTTACAAAGAAATATCTTTTTGATAAGATTTTCTTTTATTAATTTTGATTTCACATTAAAGGAAAAAAAGAGGGTTTGACTTGTTGGATGAAATTCATCATTGATTTCAAATGTGGAATGGGTCATTCTTGAGTAATGTTGTCATTGATGTCACAACCCTAATATTAGGGATGATTCCATAGGTTTGGGATGATCAAGCATATGATAATAGTTCAAGAATCCCTAAAGAGAAAAATGGTTTAGGCCCTCAAATGAAAAACTGATGGTCAACAAAAAATCAAGGAAGAGGTGGCCGAAGCCAAAATGAACTTAAGAAATGACTATATCATCATGTAGCCATCATCAAGGCCTTTCCAATGGAATATGGAACTCCCTATAACTCCTCACGATTGAAGAGAAATGATTTTTGTACTTTTGATGCTCCATTTGGATACCCTTTCTTTGAATGAATTTTACTTCATCTACCTAGATGAAATGGAATTATAACTTACATGGTTGGAAATATTATTATGATATCTTTTCAACAGTATATGGAACTCCCTCTAACTCTTCATAGTTGAGGAGAAATGATTTTTTAAATATTCACTATACATTCCATGAGTTGCGTAGCTTAGTCCAACAAGTGGACAAGTCAATCCAGTCTAGACCCTAAATGCACTATATATGGGCATGAGGAGGAGTAATTTTAGCAATTCTCTATAGGAAAATTCAGATATATTAAAACAAGCGAAGAAATGGAGTGCTTCCAGCGTTCATATCTCATGAACCAAAAGTGAGGAGAGGTCGAATTAGGGAGGTTATCTATGGAAGGAATTTTGCTACATTTTTAAAGGATTTTGGCACCATTTTTGAAGTTCCTTTTTGGAATCATCCTTGTAGAAGTTTGGAGCATATATTGAAGTTATTCTTGTAGACGTTTGGAGCAAATATTGAAGTTATTCTTGCAAAAGTTTGCAACATATCTTGAAGTTATTCTTGTAGAAGTTTGGAGTAGGTCTTGAAGTTATTCTTATAGATGTTTGGAGCAAATCTTGAAGTTGTTCCTGTATAATTTTGGAGTAGACATTGATGTCATCCTTGTAGAAGTCTTGAAGTAAATCTAAGCTACCTTTCGAGACAGATCAACAATTCGAGGTTTGTTCGAAGGAATATATAAGCAACTGCTTGAAGATGTGAATTAGAAGATATCTTTTTGCATTGGAGGTCAGCCTTATAGTGGCATATCTATTGGAGAAAATATGAATTCTAATATTCTTAGGCATAGATAACAATTATTATATATTATTGTATTGGAACGTTATCCCTAGTACAAGAGCCCAAGAGTTGTGTATGGGAGCTGATATTTGGCTCTTCATTGTAAATGGATACAAAGTTACTAAAAATACTTTAATTGATCATAAATAGAAAAAGTTTCTCAACTATAATTAAAAATCACTTCATGCCATCAAAGGTGGATTGTCAATAATCGTTAAGTCCAAGGTTATATCCTACACCATAGCTAAAAAAGTTTGGTATAAACATATAACTTTGTATGAAGGTGATGATAAGGTCAAGTAGGAAAACTTCAAAAATATAGAGCTCATTTAAAAACCTCAAAATTGATCAAAAGGGAAGATATTGCGACATATTTACTCAAAGTAGATGAAGTTGTCAACTCCATTAGAGGATTAGGAGAATTAGTTTTTTAAAATCCTCCGATCGTACAAAATGTCCTAAGATCTCTTCCCTTGAAATACGATGCCAAGGTATCTACCAAATAAGAAACCAAGGACTTGACCAAGATGAAAATGGAAGAATTATGTAGCACTCTTACAACATACGTAATGAGAATAGATACAGGAGATAGACAAGAATATATAGAAGTAGCCTTTAAAGCCACAAAGAAGACAAGAAAAAAAGAACTCGAGCTAAGAAAGGCACAAGGTGATGAATCAGATATAGAAGAAGAAAATTTCATGAGGAAGCTCAAAAGAGAAACCCAAAAAAGAAAAGGTAATTTTCCTTTTAAATGTTTTTATTGTGGCAAAATAGGTCAATATGCTAAGATATGTCCTTTTAAGGAACCCATGAAAATAAAGATAATGATCATGGTGATGAAGAGGTCAATGATTTAGATGATGAATAACCAAATATGATAATATATTATTTTTGGGGACTCAGAAAAGATTCAGATACCAAACAAGAAGATAAATATCTTCAAGAAAAATTAAAGAATAATAGCAAGCTCGAAAAAAAATAAAATAAAATGAGAAGAATAAATTATCTCTTTAAAGGACCAACTTGAAGTATAAAATAGAGTTATGGAAGTAATAAAGACTCAAATGATCAAGAAAGAACATTGTAAGAAACTAGAAGAGGAAATTGTGAAATTGAGGGTTGAAGTTGATATTGGATAAAATTCTCAATTGTGAAATATCGCCATACAATTAGATAGGTCTTGGATGTATAGGTGCATGTTCAAGAAATGGGGACAAAAAATCCAAGGAATAAACCAAAACAAGTCATGTTGATGATCCTAAGAACACCCATCACAACGATCAACAATGGATTTAACCACCTCTAAGGAAAAGCAACTTCATAAGATCATCGTACTCTCCAAAATATGTAAACAAATTTCTTGATCATTGTTACTCTTGTGGAAAATTTGAGCATAGAGAAATTCATTGTAAAATCAATAGAGGTTGACATTATACAAGGAAAAAATATGATTATGGATTTGCAATAAATGACCTTAGATCAATAAATTTTAATGGACCTACCAATAGAAACTGTAATCCATTTGAACCACTAATGAATTAGAATATTATGTCTTACGAATGCAATAATCTTGGTCACAAGGAAACTGAATGCAATCTTATGAAAGAAAAAGGTCCAATCATTAAAATAGAGAAGCCAATTATGACACAGGAGAAAAAGAAGAAAGAAAATTGCACTTTAGCATTTAGCGTTGAAGATAAAGAAGATGATTAGTACATAGACAATGAATGTTTGACACATATGATAGAAGATAAAAACAAAAATATCATCGTCCTAAAAGGAAAAAGAGGCAGTGTTACATTTGCAAATAACTCTTTTGTCAAGATATATGTAAAATGTGTAGTAATTCTTGGAAGCAAATATATGAAAGAACAAAATGTTTTGATAGTTAAGGATTTAAAATAAAATCTTCTCAATGTTGGAGAAATGTGTGATCGAGGGTATAATCTCTTGTTTGACTCTTGGAAGAGTGAAATCAAAGAATAAGACTCAGGAAGATTTCTTGCAATAGCCACAAGAAGACCAAGTAACATATATATTCTAGATCAAACAAAACAAAAGAAACTTTCAACCAAGAAAAAGAGTTGTAAGGATAACAAATAAGGGAAGGATAAGAAGGAATAAGTAGTGTTAAGTGCCACATAATCAGGGAAAACTACCCAAAATACATAAGTCAACCTTTTTTAGTGATGTCAAAGTGGGAGAGAAAAGGAATTTCAACATCGAGACAAAGTAAGTGAAGCATGGGGACAGGGGGAGCATGATGATAGGGAAGCACGAGTATTTACATCAATGAGAAATGGTTTGACTTGTTGGAAAAATGTTCTCATTGATGCCAAAGGGTGAATGAGTCATTGTTGATTAATGTTGTCATTGATGTCAAAGCCCTAATATTACCGATAATTCCCTGGCTTTGGGATGATCAAATCATATGATAATAATTCAAGAAGCCTAAAGATAAAAATGGTTTAAGCCTTCAAATTCCAAAATGACAGTCAACAAAAAATCAAGAAAAATGTCATTGAAGCCAAAGAAAATTCAATGAAGGAATACATCATCACATAGATCTCATCAAGACCTTTCCAATGGTATATGGCACTCCCTCTAACGCCTCATAGTTGAACATAAATGATTTTTGGATTGTTGATTCTCTATTTGGATAGCCTATATTTGAATTCATTTTTACCTCATTTACCTATATCAAATTGAATTATAACACACATAGTTGGGAAGTTAATTTTGAGACCTTTCCAACAGTATATGGAACTCCCTCTAACTCTTCATGGTTGAGGAGAAATGATTTTTTGAATATTCACTATACATTCCATGAGTTGCACAAGCCAGTCCAACCAGTAAACAAGTCAGCCCAGTCATTGGACATGTTAACCCAGTCTAGACCCCAAATGCACTATATATAGGCATGAGGAAGAGGCATTTTAGCAATTTTCTCAAGAAAAAATTGGATTTTTTGAAACAAACAAAGAAATGAATTTTTTCCAACTTTCATATCTCATGAAATGGAAATGAGGAGAGGTTGGATTAGGGAGGCTATATATGGAAGGACGTTTTGCACACTTTTAAAGGATATTGGCATGGTTTTTGAAGTTATTTTTGCAACATTTTTGCAGAAGTTTGGAGCATATCTTGAAATTATTCTTGTAGAAGTTTGGAGTAGTTCTTGAAGTCATTCTTATAGAAGTTTGGAGCATATCTTGAATTCATTCTTGTAGAATTGTGGCGCAAACCTTGATGTCATCCTTGTAGAAGTCTTGAAGCATATACAAGTTACTTCTTAGGGAAAATCAACAATCTTTTATAAGACAAAGTCTCTAATGGAAATCTGAGTTATTAAAAGCACAATTCGAGGTTTTTTTCTAAATCATATCTAAAGCAGTTGATTGAAAAATGAATTATAATCTATGTTTTTTTCATTGGAGGCTAGAGTTATAGTGGCAAACATAATGGAGTAGATCTGAAGTTGAATATGTTTAAGAAGAGGTGGCATTGATTGTATATTGTTGTATTTGGATCACTATTCCAGTATGAGAACCTAATTTTTTGTATTTTCTTTTGTTATTGAAGTTGGTAGATTGGTGCTAGGGAAGAAAGTTATAGATTCCTTTAGAAGGTTCACACCTCCTAAAAATGAGAACTAGTAAATATAAAATTGTAAACAATTTTTTTGCTATTTCCTAACTAATACAATTACATAAACGATGGTTGACCATTAATTCCAACTCACCTTAAGTCCTTAAATATATATTTTTTTTAATTTAAGATATCATTTTTATCCTAAAACAACATATTATAATAAATGTCCTAAAGGTTGTGATCCTAATCTTCTAGACCGTGTGAAGTTAATAATAACGGTTATTATAATTGTTGTATATATTTTGTATTATACGTCAGTAGAATTGGTTAGCATTTTTTGTGTTATTTTTTTTATTTTATTGAATATTTAAAATTATTTATATATATTTTTAATAATTTAAATTATTTATTTATATTTTTAAATATGATATATAATAATTATGTTAGTAAAAAAATAATAAGATCTATTTTTTTTTAATAAAAATAAAAATATTAAAATAATATAATCTTTTTTTTAATATTTCTAAGAAAAAAAACATTTATAATAACATTTAATGAAACTACAGGCTCAATGAAAATAGATTCATAAACCTCTCTAGACATTACCCTAAAACCAACCAAATTCTTCCTAAGATATTTCATATACTCTCAAAATGTTTTAACTAAATAATATTAACGTCCATAAGGAAGACTATCCTGTTTTAGTTGTTTGTGGAGATGCGATTCTGGTCACATGAAGATGGTGAGATTCTATCCCCTTTCAATGTTTTGATTAATTTATATTTATTTTTGAGAATTAATTCTGGCTTATTGTGAGAGAAATTTTAGTAATCTATTTCCGCTGTTGAAATTTAGGATTAATGTTCTACTCCTAATTTAATTTTTTCAATATCAAACATTAAATAGATTTCAATTTTTCCAAAATCTGATTTCATAGACTTTACAGAGATTTGAGATGATATACAAAGATTTGAGATGATATAGTTTATTTTAGCTATTAGTTTTGCTAATGATAGTGTTGATAATAATTTTGGTAATGATATAATTGATAATGATTCAATAGTAGTTTTGATAATGATTCAAATATTCGATATGATTCATATGCTATGGAAACTTTAAGTTTATATTTTTTATTTGGGGTTTAAGGAATTGGTAGCATATTTGAGTTACATAATAAATTTCCATTGTTGTGAGCCATTTTTAATTTTTAGTATTGCACTCTATGTGACATGCTTGGATCATTTTTAGATTTGATTTACTAAGTTATATCTTTCAACATATTTAATGTAGTTGCCACAATGTTATCTTTATGCATTATTTTGTCTTCTTTGATTCTCATTACATTGTTATCTTTTTATCTTTTTTATTATTAATATTGTTAGAATTAAAACATAGAAAACCTTTAAAGAAGGTAAAGATTACTAAAAAAATATTTGAGGTTAATTACGTGTGTTACATGTCATTTTATCGCATTAAGCAAATGACTGTCATTTTGGATCTTTTGTCTTCCATCAATGTGTTCCAAAGAATCCCCCACAAGGTTAGAACCCAAACTATCCCAAAGAGAATGAAATTCCTAGATTCCAAGGCTCAAAAACTATTTTCGGATTCCTACATAGTTTCGTAATCTATTTTTGAGCATAAGCAGAAAAATCCATTAGAAACTACACATAAGTGTGCTATTTCTGACACTATGGCCTACACAAATGACCTAACACAAGTAAAAGTAAAAAGTAAAGTCTAGAATCATTCTTATTCAAATATTTCATAACTAACAGACTTCTCATGGATGTATATTCAACCTTGACCCCTCCCATCATGGAGCTACTTGCCTCTATTTGTGGAACCCCTATCCCAACATTTATGGATCTCATCCCTTGGGAAATGGATCCGAAACTTCCCCTTCTTGGCCTATAAAGCTAACACATGCCTGAGGATTGAGGAGGACTATTGAAGGTAGGCTTATGCTGCACAAATAAGGCTAGGAGGTTATTCATCCAAGGAGAGGGTTGGAGATTGTGAGAAGAGGCTTGTAACATCAAGTCTTTGAGGTTGTAAGCTTGTTCTTCATTTTATTTAATAAAAATAAATTGTTCTTTCCTAATCATGTCTTCTTTGATATCATTCATGGGATTCCTTGATCACTCACAAGGGTTATGATTGGTTATTGATTCAATTTATGATATATGATGAGTTAAATAGTTCATTTATGTTTCATTATATATACTAGATGCTTTGATCCTTTGTGTGTTTCTGTCTATGCAAATCTCCTTCAAGACATCATGGAGAAGTTGTGGGAAGCACTGGAACGGTCTCTAAACCATCAAGGGGAAGCTAACTATTAAAGGCATTAAAAGGGAATTCGACAGGAATTTCGATAAATGGTAAGTGATCTATGTCATATTGTTTGCTTAAATCAATTGTAAGATAAGGAAAGGTAACAATTATTTCTTATTTGTTACTAGATTTCTTTGAGGTCTAGGGAGATTTGTATTGTTTGCAAGAGGGATTAATCTTCCTAAGAACTTGAATATGAATGGATTGCATAAATTACTACAAGGACATAAATTCATAAACAAACAAGGTATTAATATTACTTGATGATTTCCAACAATCAATCCTTAGAAGAATCCTAAGCAATATCACTTGCAATTGCATGGGATGAATAAATTTGTATGAAGACATAAACTCATAAGGAAGTAGGTATGGAACTGACATGATGGTTTTTGATGGATAATACTTGAAAACCCATATTTGTATCAATATTTTTGTTGTTTACATCATGATAGCTAGAGGGTTTGAAATCTGGAAAATAGTAAAGATTGCCAACACGGCCTTTGGTCTTCTAGGCATGATCTTATTTAGAATATCATCTAAAAATATTAATCATCGATGGGATTGATTTTATATATGACAAGTGGTCAATATTTGTGCTATATACATAACATTAATCTCTTACACTTATTCATTTTTCCCATAACTTTAATGGATGTGAATATTGAACATCCTTCCAAGAGGCATCAATGACAATAAAACTATGAAGCAACATGTAGTATAATTAAACAATTTAAGATATCGATTGAAACATCCAATATTATATGCACAAAAAAATAATCAAACGCATCAATTTAAATCGTATCTCTTTCCATTCCAATGTTCATATGTGATATTTTTTAAGTTGATTTCCTCCGAATTTGGCTCAAATAATTGGTGAACCTATTGTAGCTCATTTTTCACTATGTTTTTAATTGTGAAAAAGAAAAGGTTATATATTTAAAAATTAAAAATAAAAAACCATATTTATTATAGTGTTAGTATTTTAAAAAATTAATGGTGGATTAATGTTGAGATTAAAAATAATACATCATTATGATAAAGTATGTTGGTGGGGCCCTGACGGAGTTAAATGAATTGAAGGGTTAAATGTTGGGCTTGTTCATCGGGTGGAGTTATTCGAGATGTCGGGTCCTCCCCATGGTGGAAACCTGACATCACAGAGGGTTCAAATTTTATGCATCTGAGTGCCTCCGTAAAGGAGTGAACATTAGATTGGTTGACTAGTAATCAACGACTGAGATAAATTGTGAGATCACCACTGGCAGGCCTCGCCTATTATAGTGGATGATCGTGTAACTCTGCTACAAGTGAGCGTGACTCTACAAAAACAATTGACATTCATCACTATGTCACTTTTGCCACGTCATCCCATCTCGTACACATCATTTCCACATTAAATATTTTTTCGTCCCTTGTATTTTTCCCGTTTTCTCCATAAAGTCCATTTCCATTCTCATAATTCACATTGTGAGCTTCATTTTCCAGTGTCTGTAGCACATTTGCAACTGTTGTCCTACTTGAATTAAAATTTCCAATGCTAAATACCATTATCCAGCAGCAACAATGCAAGTTGGACCTTCTACAAATGACCCAGGATAAGAATCATAAATTACTCAATGAAAAAGGGCCACTTGTTATTTTCATGAGATTTTTTAAATTTATATTTGTAACAATAATATAATTTTTTCATTAGTTTATCATAGATAAATTCCTTCGAAAGAGCGAATAGACTAAAGTAGTTCAAGTGGTTAGTAATTTTTTGATAGTTAATAGTTTTCATAAATGTCACTACTGTAATGATCATACAAAAGAAATTTTGTTAGGTCCCTATAACACTAGTATATTCCCTCATTATCATTATTGTAGCTCCCTTATTGTAATTGTTGTGCCCCATAGAAGCCCACTATTGTTATTGTTGTGCCCTTACATTATTATTGTTATGTTGGCTCTGATTATATTGTGACCCCTTAGACTCCTATATATAGAAAGGAGGTTTCTTCATTTGAATCATCCAAGAATTGTTCATTTGTGTAATGCAAATGAGGATTCCCCCTCGAAGAGGTTGATTTTGAATTCATTGATCTATCTTTTCTTCTATTTTGTGAGTTGGTTACATAACATTTTGTATAAGAGCTTTGGATTCTAGGGTTTTGCTGCTTCAAATAGGTCCTCATGGAATTTTTGCTATAACGTGTTTTCAACGAAGCTTCAAATGCTATAAAAAACACCCATTTGATACAACATCATGAAGAACTTCGTGTGCAAATTTAAAACCGTTTCTCACAATACTTTTGTAGATATGAACAGAGGAAGTTAGAGTTTTTGCAGGATCCCAAATTCCATCCCAAACAGGTGATCTTGAGAAAATCGTCATAACTTTCTCTCTCAACATCGAATTGAAATTTCGTCAAAAGATAAAGAAAAATGATGGACCATAGTTTGTCGGATATCATTTTTAGGGCCAAAGTTTGAAATAGTGATACGTGGAACTTCATATGAGTTCGCTCTATTGAACTAGTATATAATCAAGTCATTGTGGGAGATTGGACATAACTCTTTCTTGGAAAATCTGATAGTTGTAGAAGTTGCAACACCCTCCAAAATTTTGGCCCGCATCCAATTTCGGAGACTTCCTTGGGTTTTTCCTTAATGTTTTCAAGCACTCAGGCTCATCACTTGAGCTTGTGTTGAGTCTTTGCAACCTTCTCACTTGTCCGTTCACCAAATATCTTTTAGTATTTTGGTCAAAATGTCATGCTTGCAGTCATGTTCTAGCTATGTTCACATCTTTCTTCATGTGTACAAGTTGTATTCGCTCTGTAAGCATCCGTCGCACTCACACACGAAGTTGTATGCAATGTCGCGCAAGTGTCATCACAGTTCTTCAATGATCTATCACAAATGTTGTGCTTGTTGCTTGCACCCATTGCTCAGTCACACTAAGCATGTTGTCTTGTTGGTTCGAGGTGTCTCGTCTTTGAGTCGTGTTGAGTGTGTGTTTGCAAGTTCATGTATCCATGATTTCACTCCTTCACACACTTACTCATTTTGTTGAAACTCTTTCGACCGGATCACCGTCCAACAGTCAGACCTCCAGTGACCTGCACTATGCAGTTTTAGCTCTCAAAGATCATGTACTTCTACCCGGAATTGCACAAAGATTCAGGTAGCCTTCAGTGCGCAATCCTGGAATCAACTCTATTGACTATCACCCAAAATAGTGCAGAAGTTTCTCAGCAAACCATCTCAATCTGCGCTGCCCATAAGAAAATATATCAAGCTTCCCATTGGTCAACCAGAGAATTTGACTGGGCAGTGACCCCAGACTTAAATCCTCCAAAAAGTTTCCCAGAAGCTGCCAGCATACCCACCTCAGCTGACTAAATAAATTGCGTAGACATGAAGGACAGGCACCTAGTTCTTGTCATTGCAGTATCCTTGAAATTTGTGCAGTTCTGTTAGCTAGTATCCCTCTCATCCCGCCTATTGCTCCTCTTGAAAACTGTGCAGTTTTCTTGGGTTGTCCTCAAGTTTCCCAACACCCCGCTAAGCCCAGAAACTACAAAGAGACATCCTGCAGGCTAGCCTCTGATTTCTACGCAGTTTTCATGAGCAAGCTCCCACAACCCGCTACCATCCACCCTAGATAATCTATACATTTTTCACTCCCAGTGTCCTCCCTATTGCCTGCACTGCCTCCTTGGAAAATTTGTGCAGTTCTACCCTCGAGCTAAGCCGGATCTTGGAGATGGTCACTACTATTCCAAACTACTCATCTCAGCCTCCTAGTGACCTTTGCACAATTTTCCTTGTCAGTTCCCTGGAGCTCGCACCCCGACCTGAAATGTTCTCTGTGGAGTTTCAGATCCTTATCCTCTCTCTCGGTCACCTATAGCTGAAAATGAAAGATGAGGCATCATGGTAGACTTGGAGATTTTAAAATTTGATGTCGTCTCATCATGAGTGATTGCAGATACAAGTACATGGATGAGACATGGCGCGACCATGAAAGGGATGAACAAGGAGCGCATGCTAGGGGACTTGTTCGCAATTGGATAAACACATGAAGTCCACCAAGTACAAGCGAATGAGAGACATGCACGTGTAATATCAAGCAAACACTAAGACCATCAAAGACTCTGCACACCTTTCCATGTAGAGGTCAAGCTATGATACACCAAGAGCACACTTATCACTTAGCAACACTGCAACTCGACATGGACACCACCATCAACATGAACATACCATCACTGTCATAGTGATTCATGTCATGAGTCATCTCGGCCACATCACTACTGTGGGCCATATTATTGTAGTCAGTATAATGTAACGTGGAAGTCCAAGAGACCCACATGTAAAGTTGAAAAGTCATGTAAGTCAAATAGTCATGAGGGAAGTCGAAGAATCACAAGGGCCAATTTCACCCTTGGCTATATATCCCCTCATTTGTACATGCAAAAGACTTTTCACCTTGGCTCCTCCCACATAGCCTTGAGAGTCTATAGTATTTTATTTGAGGAGCAAGCAGTGGCTCTAATGCCCCGCGATCAGGGTTAGTGATGTATGGTGTACCGATGTGTCTTCGAACTTTCACTTATTTCAGAAGCCTGATAATAGGCTAGCACATTTTCACATGTATTGTATTCGTTTGTAAGACTATTCTTTGGACGCTTGTAATGCATGTTTATTTAACCTATATTAAGACAAATGAAATATTTCGGTTGTTCTAGTACATATGCTTTCGAAAATGTTTTGTATTAGTTGTTAACATTGTCTCACCTATGTGGACTATTCCACTAGACACTCGACATATTCATTCTTGTAAACTTGTTATAACGACCATTGCACTCGTGTGGACTATTCTGTTGGGGGTGTTGTACGTGCTATTTGTTCACTGTGTGTTTGTGGCTGCCACATCCATGTGGATTATTCTGCCAGAAGTTTCACATGTCCTATTGTGTTATGTGTCTCTAACAGAGTTGGGACCATTCCCTTTCGACTTGATACTCACCTTCACCCTCTCCCTTTGCAGTGAAACAACCTTGACACAAGTAACACTAAGCACTCACCAGGCACATAAACCTCATTTTTTGATGACAAAGCACACCACTCTCCTGTGCTGACAAACAAGAACCAAGTCAAATCTTTAAGATAATGGCAACTAGGCCATCATATCGGATGGGACTCCTACACCAAATAGTGTGAGGTCTAGTTGGGACTTCATACCGGGGAGATCCCTTGAATGTTGGCAGGTCTAGCACCGTCAACATTTATGGCGCTAGAAGGAGGGCCACCAGTTGTTTATGGTTGAATGTCCTTTCACCCCTACTCATCAATCATTTGGTCAAGGCAGTAACTCACACTCCCTCTCACCTATGCGCAACTCTGAAATTGGTTACTCCTCACCTCTTAGACGTGAACAAAAAATTTAATATCAGCGCCTCTGCTTTGTCCTTCCCATCACTCTTAAGTTTTCCAAAGTATTCAGACTCATCCCAAGAATACAAGATCTTCCATACACATCAATAAATCCAAATACCACTCCCACATGAGTTTTTGTATCATCGGTGGAAGTAGTACTTGCCACAATTGAAGGTCTGGAAAAAGCTGCTAAGAACAGAAAGGAACCTCCAATCTTCCAACAGGAAGAACAAGACACCCTCGTGATCTTGGGCTCAGACTCCGGTATAGGAGGCAGAGGGGAAACCATCATAGGAGGTAGAGGCAGAGATGAACCAATAGACTCAAAGCTGGAACTGTTAGATTCTGAAGAAGAGGAGGAGGATGAAGAAGAAGAAGACATGGCTGACCAAAACTTGGAATGGATGACTCGGGGACCATTGGCTCTCTTGAGTGCTTTGCACAAGATGACAAAGTCTTCAGAGATAATGTTGACAAAGTATGACCCTCACAGAAGAGTGAAGGCAGAAAACCACTCAGACAACTTCTACCTATAGCTACAGACACTTGAGGTATGGTACGACAATGTTGCATGCAGATTGTTTCCATGTACCTTGGATGGCTGTGTAGTGGTATGGTATCACAACCTTCCTATAAATTCCATCCATAACTAGGGTATGTTCAAAATGATGTTTTTGGAAAAATTTGTTGATGACAAGACCTTGACCATGTTGCTCAAAGAGTTGGGAAGTCTGAAGATGGAGTCGAAAGAAAAGGTAAAAGATTTCAATCAGAGGTTTTTGCGCATATTGAACAAGTTTGCAGTAGACACAAAACCTCATGACTTCATCATTGTCTACTATTATATGTCTACATTTCCAACCAGTATTGCATAGTTCGTCAAACGAGCTGAGAAACTAGTGTTACTATAGAACTGCTAAGAGGCAATCATTGTGGAGAAAGAGATAAGCGAAATTGGAGTCATCAAGGATAATGAACTAGCAAAGGACTCGAGAGATGTGAGTAGGAAGCCCTAGGCTATGGCGATCAAGGGTAAAGATAAGGAAGCAAGTTACACTGAAACCCTTACTCGTTTTGTCAAGACTTGAAAATAGAGGTGTCTGAGCTGAAGCAACAAACAATCGACACATGTGTGAGCAGCCAACCTCCTAGAAAATAAAAAGGAAGCATGTCATCAGGCAGCAACTGCTTCCCGACTAAAACTTCGCAGAGCTTTAACTCAGTTTTCCAAATGTAACTGTGTGCAAATGATATTTTTTTCTTATTCCATGAAGACGTTCACCAGGAAGGGACTTGTTCAGAATGGAAATAAGTTGCGGACTCAGTATGTAACTATGAACTAAACATACTAAATAATGTGCAATGCTAGCCGAGAGACATAGATGATGATGAAGATGTTGCATCTAATGAGGCACCCAGCACTGGGAAGGTTATCAACATGTATCAATGCTCGCAAGTAGCACAGAAAACAAACACTGAGAAGCATCCCCAAAATCAAAATGGTCGATACAATATCAGAAGTCAAGGGGCTCCCCCTACAATTAGGGAAATGTGAGAAAATATTGAACTATTGAGGAAGGTTAATCCACCGGCTGTCCAAAAGAAGAAAGCAAAAAGAATGTTTAGGAAGATAGAAGCGAACAAGATTACGTCCATGAGCAGTAAACCGCAGAACAATCCACCAGAAATTAAAAAAAAAAAGTCCAACCCCGGACATCTCGGTGAGTCTACCCACCCTTGATTACAACATTACAGAAGATATGAAGAAAAATCATGCAGACATCTCTTTGTTCTAGCTAGCTAAGATTCAGGATCAGTGGGATATTATGTTGCGCGCACTGTGGAAAACAGCTGCAGACAACACAACCTATACTATAAAGGGAGCAAGCACATCTCCCGGTTCACTCACAACTGTGCTCAACACACTTCAGATGGAAGAAGAAAACTATGTTTTCCCTCCATTCTTGCTTTCATTCGAACTATTTAACTGCAATGTTCACACATGTTTGGTTGATTGTAGCGCATCAGCCAATTTCATGCCACTCTCCATTTCCAAACAGATCAATGTGCAATGGAGCAAGACAATTACATAGATCATCCAACTTGATTGAATGTGCGTACCATCCATTGGTTAACTTCGATATGTGACCATCCAATTATCTCATGACAGTCAAGTTCACCAATGCATCAACATTGTCATTGTGGACATACCGAAAGCAGATGGCTTAATTCTTAGCAGAGACTGTTCCAAAAAGTTGAATGGGTATTTTTCTATAGACTGATCACTTTTTGGCTTTCATACCAGGTCAAAAGAAATCAGATTCAGGTGTTATCCAAGAGATACATGAGACACAATGTCACTCCCATCAATGGTGAGAACAAACCGTTTTTTACAGAACTCATGTTCAGCAACTACCTCTTGGAAACACAGCTGGGGTGTTATCTTGCACAACCAGCTTCAACCCCACCAAACATGCAGTTAGGTCTCCTTCCTTTCCCAACTGATGGAAATGAAGCTTGTACAAAACATTGTAACACTAGTAGCAGTAGTACTAGTGTATCAAGTGGTCTGTGTACAAACGATTTTTGGACTATGTATTTTGATGGATCAAAGACATGAGACATCTCTAGAGTCAGGGGTGTCTTGATAGACCTGAAGCATAGGAAACATTTGATCTCAAGATGCTTGGATTTTGACTGCACAAACAACACTGATGAATATGAAGCACTCATATTAGGCTTGCACAAAGCCATTAGCCTCAATGTTTTTTTCTCAAAGTAGTAGGTGATTCAGAAATTGTGGTATGGGAGGTACGTAAAACCATACACCTTTTGTCACCTCATCTCGAAAGTTATCAACATGAGGTATGGCGATTAATCTCTAACTTCCAAGCTTTCAAGATCATTGTTGTGCCAAGAACGCATAATGGAGCTGTTGATGCCTTAGCAAATGCAACTGCTAGGATGTCACCGCTTAGGGATAGGCTTACAATTGAAATATTTTACAAGCCTTCTATCCCTGATAACATATCTAATATACACATTTTTGACGATGATTAATAGGTACTGCACTTCATTGCCAACGCTGATGTCATCAAGAACATAGCAATTGGCGAAGATGAACACAATCACTCTTTGCATGCTGTCACTGATGACAAGAAAGGAAACCTCATCCCCAAGGGTGTGGTATCTCTTGATAAGATTTATGACTTGTAGAATTGCTTCCAATGGTCAAGAAACAACAAAACCCACAATTCCACCATGATGTACAAAAAATCAACCTAGGAAAATAGCACGATCTAAAGTTCGTCAGTCTAGGTATGTGTTGAATACTGCAAGAGCAACAAATTTTTGTCTTCTTGCTCAAATAGTACCAGGATATGTTCACGTGGACATATAATGATCTAAAGACATTCGACATGCGAATAATCCAACACATGATTCCAATCAAGGAAGGGGTCAAGCCATTGCAACAAAAACTTAGGAAACTACATCCGTCACTTGAACCCCTTATACAGACAGAACTAACTAAGTTGTTGGATGATCGGATCACTTACAGAGTTCATCATTTCACATGGGTTTCTAATTTTAGTCTTGTATGTAAGAAATACAGGGAGATCCGCTTATGCATTGATTTCCCAAACTTGAACCGCACCCTGGACAAAAAAAACTACCCTGTGTCATCAATGGAACCTCTGCTACATGCAATATCTAGAGTAGGAATGTTGTCTTTGCTCAATGGTCTTTCGGGATACAATTAGGTTCCAGTAGTGGAACTTGATAGTTTGAAACTATTTCAGGAGAAGCTTGGCCCACACACGTACTGTCTATTATCACTTGACCAGAGGATTGAAGACCTTCCTGTCAATGACCAAGATATCAAACACTACTTTTAGTAAGTCAGGGCCGCACCCCACACCATGTACATAGTTTGTTTACTGCTTGTTGTATTTTCACTTTGCCTTGCTATTTTTGTTTCGTCTTGTTTGGTTTCCTTAGTTTCATGCTATTTTTGGTTTTGTAAATAAGTTCTGCCTTGTACTGAGTTTTTGCTTTTGAATGAGTATGTGGTTGAGATCCAAAGAGTCTTGTGACATTACAACACTTGTCTAGTCCTCCGTCCATCTTCTTTGTGCTTGGTTATAACCTTTGGCCAATGAAGTCTTAATGAAAACTAATAGCCATCCACAAGGGAAGCTTGGGTCCAAACATGAACCTATGACCACACTGGGAAACCCCATGCTTGTACTTAGCCTTTTTCTCTATGTGTTCAAGCTCATCCAACTAGCAGAAACAGAGAAGGGGAAAATCTAAACGAGCAAACCTATGTCAGAGGTCTTACATGGTTCTCTAAAGGAACAACCTCTTCTTCTCTCAATAAGTCATGATCCATCTTCTGTCAGAAAGATAAATAAGTGCCTATGCATAGTCCTCTTAAAAAAATACAAACGCAAGAGAAGAGAAAGGCTTCCTGTGCAAAGAGGCGAAACATGCAAATCCACTGGGGCACTGACCAGGCTCGTTGGTAGTGGAGCAATGTGTGTGTTGATGCATAACTCCGACGGGGTACCATCCAGTCCTACTAGCAGTGGAGCAACACCAGAGATGAATGTAAGAAAATTATATATTACAGAGCAATGGAATACATAAAATATATTGCAGAAATATAAACACAGAAAACACATAAAACAAGAGAGACATAGATATACGTGGTTCACCCAATTTGGGCTACGTCCACGGAGAAACATCCAATCATTCCTTTTATATTATCCAGCAAAGGGAAGAGATACAACCTACAATAGATCCACTGTAACTCCCTCTTCCCACTCAAACAATCTCATCTCTCTTTCTCACTCAGAATACAGATCTACATAGATGCAATACAATTCCCTCATATATAGCGAGGGGTTGTGTTTTAGGGGAAAAACCCTAAATTAAACACAACTTCTATCGTCAGATCTCCACTTAATGAATGGCCTAGATTGACTACGAAATTACAACATTTTACAAGGCAATTTTACATCTATTTTTAGCTTCAGGACCCCCATGGATGCCCCTTGCAACGCAAATATTATGGGCGGCATTGTCGCCACATTACGAACTGGGGTCCAATGTGGTGATACCTCTGAATAAAGAAGATAATCAGGCTCCACACCTAACAATGTCCCACTTGGAGACTGATTATAACAACTCCACCGTTGCTTCATTTGTTGGACAATGACTCCACTTTGGACCTTTCTATTTCCCATCTTCATCATCATACTTGAAGACCAATTCAAACTGAACAGAATCTCATATTCCCCATGGTTACAACTTTTGTTAACATATCTGCAGGATTCTAGCTAGTGTGTATCTTTTCTAGCTTCAACTATCCATCTTCCAACACTGATCGTATGAAATGGTACTTGAGCTGTATATGTTTAGTCTTGGAATGAAATAAAGAGTTATTTGCAAGATGTATGGCACTCTGGCTGTCAATGTATAACCTACTCGACTCCTGGTTATTACACAATTCATCCAGAAACCTTTGTAACCAAATCATTTCTTTAATAGCCTTTGTAGCAGCAACATACTCTTCTTCTATTGTTGAAAGTGCAATGACACTTTGCAGTTTTGAAAACCAACTAATAGTTGTTCCACCTACAGTAAATACATACCCTGTTGTGATCCTCATATTATCTCTTTCACCCACCATATATGCATCAACATATCCCTGTAGAGCAATGTTTGAACCACCAAAGCATGATGCTTGATTTGTGGTACCTCTCAAATACCTAAGAATCCACTTCACCACCATCCAATGTTATTTTCCTAGATTTTTCATGTACCTGCTTACAACTCCCACTGCATGTGCAATATCAGGCCTTGTGTAGACCATTGCATACATTAAGCTTCCAACTACTGATCCATATGAAACTTTAGACATATAAGCCATTTCTTCTCGAGTCTTGGGACTGACCTCC
Source organism: Pinus tabuliformis (assembly GCA_031772625.1). Classification (NCBI taxonomy): domain Eukaryota; kingdom Viridiplantae; phylum Streptophyta; class Pinopsida; order Pinales; family Pinaceae; genus Pinus; species Pinus tabuliformis. The sequence goes on along the minus strand of CM062819.1, from coordinate 1,697,166,413 downwards.
TTACTTAGTTTGAAATGGCTAGCCAAAGGTATACTAACTGGTTTTGCATTCTTCATATTAAAGCTTTTCAACACCTTTTCTATGTACTCACTTTGAGACAATGTTAATTTTCGATTCTTCTTGTCTCTAGTTATTTTCATACTAAGGATATGTTTTTTAGCACCCAAATCCCTCATTGCAAATCAGTTCGTTATTTTTTTCTTGAGAAAATTTATTTCCTACATGTTAAGACCTGTAGCAAGCATGTCATCTACATACAATAACAATATTACATACAATAACAATATAATATAACTACCATCATTTTTCCTTTTGAAATAAACACAATGATGAGAGTGACATCTAATATAACCATGTTCAAATATAACCTTGTCAAATTTTAGATACCACTTCTTTGGAGCCTGTTTTAAGCCATACAAGCTCTTCTTCAACTTGCACACTAGTTTCTCCTTCCCTTTTACCTCATATCCTTGTGGATGCTGCATATATATCTCTTCCTCCAAATCCCCATGGAGAAAGGTTTTGTTTACATCTAACTGCTCAAGATGCAAATATTCAACTACTACTAGACTAAAAATAGTTCTGATTGAAGTCATTTTAAGAATAGGAGAAAATATTTGATCAAATTCTATACCCTTTTTTTGTGCAAATCCCTTCACCACAAGTCTAGATTTATACCTTTTTCTACTTCCATCTTCTTCCTTCAACTTGCAAACCCATTTATTGTGCAATGTTGTTGTACGTGCAGGCAACCCGACTAAGTCTCAAGTCTGGTTATGTGCTAAGGAGTCCATCTGTTCTTTCATGGCTTGCTCCCACTTCTTCTTGGTTTCTACCTGCACTACTTCATAACATTCAGATTCACTAGAATCAATCAACAATACATAATATAATGAAGGAGAGTATTGTTCAAGGGGTCTACTTATCCTGCTAGATCTTATAACACCACTTTCACACGTTTGAGGTGCTTGTTGTTGTTGTGGTTGTTTTTGTTGTTTTGGCTGTTTATCATTATGATTTTCAAGCAACTTCACTTTTTCTGTGATCTCATTAAGAACTATATATTCTCTATTTTCTTTTTCCTATTTCTTTTCCTGCAGGTGATCCTTATACAAAACCTTTTCATTGAATATGACATCTCTGCTCCTAATGATTTTGTGCTTTTCATAATCATAAAAGCGATAACCAAAATCATTAACATCATATCCAATAAAGGTATGTTTCTTTGATTTTGCCTCAAGCTTTGTTCTATTTTCTTTATTAATGTGGACAAAGGCTTCACAACCAAAAGTCTTTAAAAATGAGTAGTTTACCTTTTTACCTGTCCATGCCTCCTTTGGAATACCACCATCTAAGGAACTTGAAGGCCCTCTATTTATTAGATAAACAACAGTATCTACAACATCTGCCCAAAATTATAAAGTAAATATTGTATGCAATCTCATGCACCTTTCACTCTCCATGATTGTCCTGTTCATCCTTTCTAACACACCATTTTCTTGTGGTGTTCCTGGCACTATCTTCTCTCTACAAATTCCATTCTCTTAACAGTGCCTATCAAACTCTTTGCTACAATATTCACCTCCATTGTCTGATTTGAGACACTTCAACCTTTTTCATGTCTCCTTTTCGACCAAATATTTTCATTTCTTGAAAGTATCAAATACATTAGATTTATTTCGAATACAATAAATCTAGGTCTTTCTGATTGCATCATCAATAAAACTAACATAATAACGAGATCCACCAAGATATGATACCTGAGCAGGTCCCCATACATGTGTATGCACAAGATCTAATTTTTCGCTCTTCTTTTCTTTCCAAACTCTCAGGAATCTGACTATCTTATGTTTCCCATAAACACAATTCTTATAGAATTTTAAATCAACAAGCTTCAAACCTAGCAACAAATTTCTTGAGTGAGGAATCTGCATCCCCTTATTACTCATGTGCCCAAGCCTATGATGCCACAATGCGATATCTTCTCCTATAGAGGTTAAAGCATTAACAGAATTAGAAATACCATTGCATAAATACAATGTACCAACCTTTTCTCCTTTTTCTATTACCACGGATCCTTTAGTGACCTTCTAGGTTTTATATGTAAAAATAGTCACACAACCTTCACCTCCCAACTGCCTTGTTGAAATTATATTTTTCTTTAGATATGGAACATGCCTTACCTCCTTCAATAACCACTGATTTTCATTCTTCTATTTTATAAAAACTATACCCATTCCAATGATTTTATAGGATTTATCATCACCCAATCGAACCTGTCCAAAATCTCCTTGAACATAATCATGAAAATGTTTCCTATCAGGTGTGGCATGGAATGAGGTCCTTGAATCTACGACCCAGGCATCAATTATATTTTCTAACGAAAGAATCAAAGCATCTTGTAACACAGTACCCATCACATTCGCTTTGTGATTGTTTTATTTTTGCGCATCTCCTTCTTTTCCCTTCTGAGACTTGCAGTCTTTCTTCAGGTGTCCTTTCTTCCCACATTTCCAGCACACTATCCCCGATTTGGACTTGGATATTCCTTTCCTTGACTTACTGCGATATCTTGGGATCTTTCCTCTTTCCATTTTTCTTCCCCTAGTCTTTGCAGTCAAAGCATTACCTGATGTCTCACCGAAGCTTTTCCGTCGTATTTTCTCGCTAAGGTTTGCACCGACAACATCATCGAACTTTAAAGTACTAGAACTAGATACAAAGTTACTAATGGCCATAACTAAACCGTTCCAACTTTCTGGAAATGAACATAGAAATAACAGAGCCCTAACTTCATCAACAAAAGTTACACCTACAGAACTTAACTGACTGGTAATTGTAATAAATTCATTTAAATGATCAGCAATAGATCCACCTTCTGACATCTTCATAATAAATAAACGCTTCATAAGAACTACCTTATATGAGGCTAAGGGTTTTTCATATATTTTGGCCAATGACAACATTGGACCCTCTGTTGTCATTTCCTTTGAAATACTAAAGGCTATTGATGCCTCTAGGCACAACTGTATTGTTCCAAGTGCCTCTTTCTCGAGAATATCCCATTATGTGTCTGTCATACTCGTTGGATTCTTTGCCTTTCCACTCAATGGTAGGTACAAATCTTTCTGATACAGATAATCTTCCATCTGCATCTTCCACAACTGGTAGTTTTGGCCGTTAAATTTTTCAACCCTAAACCTACCATCTTCCGCCATTTCTCCCACTCAAACTAGGAACCCTTCTCTCCTACGAGATTATCAGCCAAATAGACCTTCGGCTCTAATACCAGTTGTTAGAAAATTATATATTACAGAGCAATGCAACACATCAAATATATTGCAGAAATATAAACACATAAAACGATAGAGATACAGATATATGTGGTTCACCCAATTTGGGCTACGTCCATGGAGAAATAGCCAGTCCTTCCATTTATATTATCCAGGAAACTGAAGAGATACAACCTATAACAGATCCATTTTAATTCCCTCTTCTCTCTAACGCAATCTCCTCTCTCATTCTCACTTAGAATATAGATCTACATAGACACAATACAATTCCCTCATATATTGCGAGGGGTTGCCTTATAGGGAAAAAAACCCTAAATTAAACATAAATTCTACCATCATATCTCTGCCAAATGAATGACCCAGACTGACTACGAAATTACAACATTTTACAAGGCAATTTTACATCTATTTTTAGCTTCAGGGGCACTGCCCTCGATCCCCCGCTGGGGGGGGGATCCTAAAGATCATTGTCGCCCCCTATGGACCACCGTTGCAGCACAAATATTACTGTTGATGTTGCCACCACATTACGAACTGGGGTCCAATGCAGTGACACCTATGAATAAAGAAGATAATTAGTGTCCACATCCAACAATGAAAACTTATACTCTGAAAATTTTTAACTCGCGAGCTAGCCTACCCTTGCCGATTTTGAAACAGTGTGATCAAGTTGAAACTTATTGTTTTGTTTGACTGAGTTGGAAAAAGGTGAACCATGTCTATCCATGGGGTAAGTGGGGAAGCTAAAGTAACCTACACAACAATTCGATACTCCCTGATAGACCAAGGCCCTTTGTTATCAATGGACCAAAATAGAGAAGTTGGTATTCAACCAGTGTGTAACCAAGTGTTGTAGCAACTGTAACACCCTAAAATTTTTTCGGTTGCATCTAAATTTAGAGCCTTCCTTTGGTTTTTTCTTGATTTTTGCAAGCACTCAAGCTCATCCCATGAGATCGTGTTGAGTCTTTGCACGCTCCTCACTTGACCGTTCACTAGATATCTTTTAGTACGTTGATCACAATGTCATGCTTGCAATCATGTTCTAGCTATGTTCACATCTGTCTTTGTGTGTAGAAGTTTTATTCGCTATGTAAGCATCTGTCGCACTCACACATGATGTTGTATGCAATTCTGCACAAGTTTTATCACGCTCGTTCAACAATCTATCACAAATGTCGCACATGTCTCCCACACCTATTGGTCAGTCACATTAAGCATGTTGTCTTGTTGGTTCGACATGTCTTGTCATCAAGTCATGTTGAGTGTGTGTTTGAAAGTTCATGCATCCACGAGTTTATGCACCACACACTTAGTCATTTTGTTGAAACATTGTCGACTGGATCACCCTCCAACATCTGAACCTCTGTTGAGATGCACTGTGCAATCTGAGCTCTCAGTGATCATGTACTACTGCCCAGAATTTCACAGAGCTTGAGGCTACCTCCCAGGCAGTCTGCACTGTGCAATCCTAGAATCAACTCGACTAATTGTCACCTAGAATAGCACAAAATTTTCTCAATAAGCCATCTCAATCTACACTGCTTGCAAGCAAATATATCAATCTTCCCACTAGTCAACTGGAGAACTTGACCAGGCAATGACCTTGAGCTTCACTCCTCCAAAAAATTACACCAAAGCTGCCAGCATGCCCACCTCTGCTAACTGAAGAAATTGTGTAGACATGAAGGCAAGGCACCCAGTGCCTGTCACTGCACTCTCCTCGAAATTTGTTCATTTTTGTCAGTCAGTTCCCCTATTAGCCGGCCAGTTTCTTCTCATAAAAACTATGCAGTTTTCTTGGGCTATCATCCAGCTACCCAACACCCAGCTTAGTCCAGAAATTGCACAGAGATTTCCTGCAGGCCAACCTTCCATTTTTGAGTAGTTTTTTCCAGCAAGCTCCCCCAGCCCACTGCAAGCCTCCCTAGAGAATCTCTGTAGTTTTCACTGCCAGTGTCCTCCCTGCTGCCTAAAATACCTCCTTGGAAAATTTGTGTAGTTCTTCCTTCTAGTCGAGCTAGATCCTGTAGCTGGTCACTGCTGTTCCAAACTGCTCATCTTACCCTCCCAATGACCTATACACAAGTTTCCTTTATAGTTCCCTAGAGCCTGCATCCTGGCCTGAAATGTGCGTTGTGCAGTGTTAGAGCCTTGTTCTTTCTCCCAGTCACCTGTACCTAAAAAGGAAAGATGATGCTTCATGGTAGACTAGGATATTTTTGGATTTGATGTCGTCTTGTCATTAGTGATTACAGATACAGGTACATGGATGAGACATGGGGTGACAACGAACAGGACAAACAAGGATCGCATGTTTGGAGACTTGTTTGTGAATGGATGAACACATGATGTAAGTACAAGTGAAGGAGAGACATGCATGTGCAACATAAATCGAACACCAATACCATCGAATACTCCATAGACCTTGCCATGTTGAGGTGAAGTTGTGATACACCAAGAGCACACTAATCACTTAGCAGCACTACAGCTCGCCATGGACACCACCATCAACATGAACATACCAGCATTGTTGCATTGAGTCATGTCATGAGTCATATTTTCCACATAACTATTGTGGGCCATACTGTAGTAATCAATGTAATGTAACGTGGAAGTCCAAAAGGCCCACATGTAAAGTTGAAGAGTCATGTAAGTCAAACAGTCATGAGGGAAGTCAAAGAGTCACAAGGGCCAGTTTCACCCTTGGCTATATATGCTCCTCATTTGTACATGCAAAATAATTTTCACCTTGCCTCCTCCCACATAGCCTTGAGAGTTTATAGTCTTTTCTTTGAGGAGCGAGTAGTGGCTCCAACTGCCCACTATTGGGGTTAGTGATGTATGGTGTACTGATGTGTCTTGGAACTTTCACTTAATTCAGAAGCCTGATAACAAGCCAGCATGTTTTCACGCATGTATTGTATTCATTTGTAAAACTATTCTTTGGATGCTTGTAATGCATGTTGCTTTAACCTTTATTAAGATAGTTAAAATATTTCAATTGTTCTAGTACATGTGCTTTCTAAAATGTGTTGTATTAGTTGTTAACGATGTCTCGCCCATGTGGACTATTCTATCGGACACTCGACATATTCATTCCTGTAAACTTGTTATAATGACCTTTGCACTCGTGTGGACTATTCCACTAGGTGTAATATTTTCTATTTATTCACTATGTCTTTGTGACTGCCATATCCATGTGGACTATTCTGCCAGAAGCTGCGCATGTCCTATTGTGTTGTGTGTTACTAACAGAGTTGGGACTTGTTGAAGGAAGTGTAACTAAGTTTGGTCTTCATAAATTTACTTTTGATATTTGTAATTATTCAAGAAAAGGAATATTATTTTTATAATATATGTCAATGAGTTTCTTTCTCATTGAAGTAGGTCTAGCATATGTCAAAGTTCTATAGGTGAGTCAAATAGTCAAGAGAAAATATTGAAGGCCTTAGTGGCATGTTACACCATGTATAAATATATATTAATGTCAAAGGGAAAACCTCCAAACAGAGTCAAGTCTACTCCTATGCAATGGCACGTTCAAGAAGCTCCTTCAAGCACGCTACACCACCATGGAAACTATCTAAAGTCTGCTCAACAAATCAGCTACCAAGATGCACTCAAAGTTGGCCTACAAACAGACAATCAGGTCGTCCTATGAGTCAGCCTAAATGGAGGGACAATCCTCTATTTATAGAGGTTGTCCACTCCAAATATAACATGTAACTTGAGCTCTAAAATTTGCGAGGGATAAAAGACAAGGAGGAACAAAGGAAGCCAAGGTAAAAGGTATAAAAGGTGCAATGAAGAAAGAAGAAGGGACAATGAAGGTACAAGACTGTTTCTAGGGCTAGAAATAGTCACATGTGCGAGGAAGAGGATAAGAAATTTGTGGGAATGACAGTAGGGACAAACAATCCATAGTTTTGTGTTGTTTGGGTTTGACTTTAGACTCACAAGGTCTCTCAAGACAAGCAAAGGAGCCCCTCTCTCTAGCCAAGGAATAAAGACCCTAATACATGAAGGGTACTCTCAACACGTGTGTGAAACTAGGGCAGCAGATAGCAAAATAGTCATACACTCAAGAAGGATCTCGTTGGTCAAAGATATACTTGAGCAAGTGATAGAAGAGTAACACTTTATTTAGAAGACTCATTCAAGGAAGTTCTAACTCTATACAAGAATCAAAGCAACATGAAGATGTGTCAGAAGTAGGAAGACAGAGTTTTGAAAAACAAAGTGCCAGAAGAAGTGTTGGGGTATATGGTGCAGAAAGGAGTGGAGACTTGACTTTTGCTTGGAGGATCTCTTAGTCAGGGGTCGGAATTGATCAATAGAAGCTTCAATAAGAGAAATTCACTAAAGGGTTTTCCTCTCAAGATGTTAAAATTAGAAACCAGGGAAAAACTTCATGTGGATCATCTTATTCATGGCTAATAATATTTGTATTACATTCCTCTCGTCAAGAGGTGTAGGATTGATATAAAGATCATCCAATTACAATAAGTATTCATGGAGATATGAATTTATTTTGATTATGGAATTATTATCAAGCCGACCTACAACTCATGTAGGCTCAGAAGCCCAACAGTTGCATCTATTCACCCACCAACGTTGTGTATAAATATAAGAGGACTTTTACTCATTTAGACTCACTCATCTCATCACATCTCTCTCTCTCTACTGCGCAGATATGAGTCTCTTCTCTACTGCGCTGAAATGGGTCTCTCTCTCTCACACATGTGAAGCCAAAAGCTGTTGAATTTGAAGCTGCAACTGCAGAAGTAAATATTGAATTGCATGGCCTAGAAGATATCCTCTTTGGAATTGCGCTGTAGGTTCATCTGAATCTCCTTTGAAAGCCGCAACTTTTGGTGGTGGAATGAAGTCAATCCGACGAACGGTTTTCAAGATATCGACTACCCTAGTTTGAAGCCGGAAACTGCTGAAACTGAAGCTGCAACTGCAGAAGTAAAGATTGACTTGCGTGGCCTAGAATATCTCCTCTTTGGAACTGCGTTGTAGGTTCATATGAATCTCCTTTGAAAGCCACAACTTTTGGTGGTGGAATGAAGTCAATCCGACGAATAGTTTGCAAGATATCGACTGCCCTAGTTTGAAGCCGGAAACTGTTGAAACTGAAGCTGAAACTGCAGAAGTAAAGATTGACTTGCGTGGCCTAGAAGATCTCCTCTTTGGAACTGCACTGTAGGTTCATCTGAACCTCCTCTGGAAGCCGAAACTTTTGGTGGTGGAATGAAGTCAATCTGACAGTCCGTTTGTGAGATATCTTCTGCCCTAGTTTGATAATGAAGCCGCTAATGCTGATGTTGTTGATCTAGGGTTTGCTACTGCTGATACGAATTAGATTTATTGTACTATTTCTCTCTGCTGAATTATTGAAGATAAAAGAAGATTTGATCAAAGGGTTTCCCCACACATTGTGGGGTTCGTCCCTGGCTAGCCGCCACATCTTGTGTCCCTTGTCTTGGCTTGTTTTCTGTCGCTCGTTTAATGTTCTATCTGCACTTTACTTTATGTACATGTGATTGCTAATCAGTGGAATATAATAAGAAAAAGAAGTAAACTGTTATAAGCATAGAACATACCATAACTTAACATGGTATCAGAGCTGAGGTGAAAACAAAGCCCGAGCAATAGCAAGAGTAATCATTGAAGAGAAGATTGGCAAGGCTATCCTAAAAGAACTATGGGGTCCTCAACACTCTTCCTGCCGAAGACAAGCTCCATGAGAATGCTGACTATCACGGATGGAAGATGTCTATCGATCCAACCCTTGAAGATCAAGGAGTGCTGGACCATGTAAGAGACAATATTGTTGAGCCTTCATCAAATGCACCTGTTGCCGCCTGGAACAAATGGAAAAATGGAGAAGTCAAAACAAAGAAGATCATCCGGGACTCTATCGACAAGCGCTTGGTGGCCTACATCTCTGATCTAGACACCTCCAAGGAAATCTACGACAGACTGGTGATTTTATTTAAAGTTAATGATGCAAATCAAGTTTTGTTTCTTAGAAATAAGTTGAGGGAAATCAATAAGGGTAAAGATGAAAGTATGAAAGCATACTTCTTAAGAATCACCGAGATCAAGAACGATCTCCTATCTATTGGGGAAACCATTATTGACAGAGAAATGGCACTCACAACTCTCAGAGGATTACCATTTGAATGGTATGTGTTCAGGACTACTCTTCTGAACAATAATGTAATTCCTAGTTTCGAGGAATTAATGGCTAGATGCATTCAAAAACAAACAAGGGTAGAAGAGCAGGAAATGCCCTTGCCTAAAGGTCCTCCTGCTGCTTTTTCTTCTCATGCTAAGAAAAGAAATAATTATGGGTCTAAATCGAAAAGAAAGGCTGGATTTAAGGGTGGAAGAAAAGGACGATGTTTCATTTGCAATAAAGCAGGTCACTATGCAAGGGAATGCCCTGGTAGAAAGGACTCTCACTGTGACGATGATCAAAATCCCTCTCATGGTAATCGAAGGAATGGAAAATTCAACAAAAAAAGGAAAAAGGATGCGGGAAATCAAGGAAGAGGGCAACCATTCAAGAAGGCTCGAAATTCCAGGTATGAATCTAACACTGTTGACGATAAGCAGGCTGAATATTATCTACCAGTTGATCTATCTACCTCCGCTCCTTCGGACTCAATGGAAATTTGGCTCATTGATAGTGGTGCCTCAAGACACTTCACTGGTTACAAAGAAGTACTCTATAATCTAGTAGAGAAAGAAACTAACCTAGAAATTGTCCTTGGAGATGACATGAAATACCCAGTGAAAGGTGTAGGGAATGTTTCTCTTAAATTGAATCAAGGTAATACGATTCACTTACAAGATGTATTATATGTACCTGATCTCAAAAAGAACCTGGCATCCATCTCGGCAATGGAAGACAAAGGCTATAAGGTAACCTTCAACGATGGTAAGGTACGCATATGGAAAAATAATGTTAAAGATGCTTTCACTCTTGGGTTTCGAGTTGATTCTTTATATCAAGTCGGTGGAAGTCCGCTAGGTGTCATGTCTTGTGGCACAACTCTTCAGCCCGAACTTTGGCATCGGAGGTTTTCCCACCTTCTTTACAAAGCTCTACCCGATGTAAGACAGATGGTAACAAGGGTGCCTGAATTCCAAGTAGAGAAAGAAGGTGTATGTCTGGGATGTGTCGAAGGAAATGTTATCACAAAATCACTACTGAGGGCTGCCACCAAGCAAGATTTCATGTAACTCTTTCAACCTAACTTTAGATCAAAGATTAGCCTCTTTGATCAGAGAGGGCTCTCTCACAAACTCTTGATAAAATCATTCACTACAACAGATGGCTAACTCTTTACTCAGTCATGAAAGCAAAAGCTGGTTGGAAACATATCAAACTGGTTCTCATTGGGCTATGGAGTCTCATACACTAAGTAAACAAGAAAAACATGATCATTTCATAGAAGTCAAGGCTCTTTGCATTAAGTGTCAAACATACTCCATCAAAACCACAAAACCACAGCTTGCTAAACACACAGGAAGTCAGAGCATAAGATTATGAATTCTGAGTGATTGTGTTACAACAAGGCTGTAAATGAACATAAACATAAAACACTATCCTTATATTTGACCACAATAATCCATCAAGAATCTTGAGAAGAAATCAACACTGTTTTACTATTACTGTCATAAGCTTTACAATGGCCCAAAACAACTCTGTTTTTTTATAAAATGTCCAACCCTTTCTACATTCTAATCTGATCCCTTTATAGGCAAACAAACTTATCCACCTCGAGCTTCCTCCTCCAGCATGAGGGGAGCCTCGAAGGTGGCTATTGACTATCCCTATCTAGTGCATAACTAACTTATTAATTACAAAAGTGCTGAGTTATGATTACATAAAGTCCTAATTAAACTAAAATACTAATTCCTTTCTCCTCGTAATATGATTCTTCTTGGATGCTAACACATGTCCTTTTGCTGATTGAGTTGAGAAGGCTGAGCTATAGATACAATGAATACTGATTTTGGACGTTTGAAAGCGCTGATGGCTCATTAATTGACCAAAAGATGTGCTCCTATTTTAACGGTCTCTGTCTCCCATTTTCCTTCATCATTTAAATACCACGCTCCAAACTCTTTAAACCTTTAATGACAACGCATAATCACCATATGCCATATGATCTGAATGCTTCATGGACCAAACAGGTGTACCAACTGAACATTCTGGTAACCCTACCAATACCCTAGTAGCTCGGTCATAAAGTGCCTTTGAGAAAACTTTATGAAAATAAACAAAATATTTTATTTTCCCTTCAAGACCTACACCTGTCACTGTTTGAGCTGTTATGAAATCCATGTATGATCTCCCTCCTGTGTTTGAGACCTTCTTTTTAACATTCGCTGACCTCATCATCAAAATTCATTGTTTTTTCACAAAACAGCATTCTACAGCAGTTTCGTAGCGCGCTACGAAACTGCTGTAGATGTCAAAACAGAACCTATGTATCCTTGAAGCGTTCTCTGCTTAGATTCATGATTTCTTCAGACATTTGTACAGCTATTAGGAACCTAAATGGTTTTAAAAAGATGAAGCTTACTTCTGTCATTACATATCACAGCAAACTTGATTAGCATCAAACCAATAAAAAGCTTCATAAATCCCAACTGGAACATAAAGTCACTGTAGTATTCCTTGCTGTCTTCAAATCTTCAAATGAGGTGGTTTTTTTCAAAGTACAGATCTTAAAGTTGGAAGAATTCAACACTTGGACATTAAGCTCCTTAGGATTATCAGACCAAACTATCTCACCCTTCTGTACCAATTTGACTGGGTCTACATATATCAACTTCGGCTTGTCTGTCAGAATCAGCTGCATCTTTTTGTTGTAAAGTTTCCGAATTTTCTTAACCAATGAAACCATCACAATGAACTCCCCTGGATCTAGAAATTTCTCCCATTTAGAGTCAAAAGCATCGATAGTAGAAAATTTAGCCTTGTGCTCCTTATTCTCTACTGCCACTGATGATGAGGCCAACTCTTTCTCTTTGGGAGGTGCTTCATCATTAGTAGAACCACATCCAGCATGTGAAAGAAGCCACCCAGCATCTTCAGCTTCATCTTCCTTGTCAACAGTTAATGGTGGGGCTAACTTTGGAGCCAGCATACCCCTAACATTATCCCAGTCAACTCCCTTGAAGAAAGGATGGCTCTTGAGAGAAGCATACCCTTCAGGGCCAGAAGCCAATCTTTTAGATGGGTCCATATCCAGCAAACAATCAATAAGGTGCCGTGCTTCAGAAGAAAAATATTCAGGAAATTTGAAATCTCTATCCATGATCCTTTGGAATGTGAGCCACTCACTGCCATCTTTAAAGGGTGATATGTCAGACAGCATCTGATACAAAGTGCAACCCAGTGCCCATAGATCGTTTCCAATTGTTGGAGGTGCATGCTTAAGGACCTCTGGCGGAACATAGGCAGCTGTACCAACAAATGTGCAGGCCTTCTCATTTGACGTAGTCGGAATAATTGAAATTGAGGTGTTTTCCATTGGTTTTACACTGCCAAAATCTGCTAGTTTCACATGTCCATCTGCAGTAAGAAGTATATTCTCTTTACATCTCGGTGTATCAATCCTACTTTGTGAAGGTACTCAAGGACATCCACAATCTCTGCAATATAGAAACGTACTTCATCCTCTGAAATACGAGATTTCTTAATAGCACGATTTGAATCCCATCCCAGGATAGGAAGCAACATTCCATGACAGTACTATGAAGATTGCAAATATGTTACAGATTGCAGATTGGTTAGCAAACAAATTTGTGAAGATGACACCCTCTCAATCAAGGAATAAGAAAGATGAAAGTTCTAAATCATATCCTAGCACGGTGACCTTCCATTCCATAAGTTGAAGTTATTCCTTCATAAATGTTGTACCTTCCCAACTTATTCCCAAGCATACCAGTGAATATGGCAGCTCAATGCAGAAATAGGGGAATGGTACAAAGGCAATGGATTTCCCCGAGACCTGTCATTCTAATTAAATGTGGCTTCATGGCTTCAACAATTTAACCATGCAAACTCTAGCCTTCTGTTCCCTTGGGAGCGTTTGGGTTCCTGCTCACTGACCAACGATCCAAATCTTTATTGTAAATGTCAGAAGCATTTCCACTGCAAACCCACCATGCGGTAGCCAATCTACAAGATCAAAATTCACAACTTCTGCACGATTCAATCCACAATTGAAACCCCCAAAAACGAGCTTTATTTTTCCATATCTGAAAGAACTCTAATCATAGGCGTTTCACAAGATCGAAGGACCTTAACAAAAACCCTCTGATCTGATTAACTTCCACAGAATGGAATGTACAGCGCGCACCTGAGCAACACCACGACAGCAGCGATTTTATGATACTCTCTTATCTGTCAAATATTCATCAATATTAACAGTTTGCCCGAAAGACGGATTCTGGAAAACCCTGAACTAATCCTTGCAAACTATAAAAGCGCCATTCTATCTCTCCTCCAAATCCAACCTTCCTTCTGTGTTTATTCAATGCGCACTCATCTTTTAACGACATCAGTCAATATCATTCCAGCCTTTGTGCCACATCTCTATCCCAGTGTCACTAACCATGGCGGCCTTGTGGCAATCAAATCTTTATAAAACTACTTGACACTTGGCATTAATCGCTGCATTTCATAAGAGCACTTTCATGTCTTCAATATGTACATTAATAATGAACCAACGTGCTTAATAATATTCACGACATTTTCATTTATATCAGTCATTTTAAAAGCCCGTGTGCCTTGAAGAAACGACTGCAATGCATTTCGCATAAGCCAGGTAGTTACAATAGCTCCAAAACATTTTTATTTCAGAGAATAATACCAAGAAGGAGGTGCTGTGTATCCCAGTCTAAGAAAAACGTGATCCCCTGCAGAAATAAACACAATGCTGCCTATTTGTAACACTGGCACAACTTGCTGAACACGCACTTCGATAATGGTGGAGGGATAATTTGAAAGTTCTACATCAACTCCAGGAAATGCGCTCCTTAACATTCCCTTTAATTGGAATCAATAGGCTGGCCCTTCCATCACCAACACAACTTTTGTCCGTTTGCCCCCACGCCAAATTTTTCCTTCATAATCATCACCCATAAAGCACAAAAAGGCCATATACACAGGGGCTATTCTAAGCTGGAATGCTACAAAGAGAAGACAGAATTGTTGACCAAAACAGCTGAAAACCTTCAGCATTCATGTTGCATTTTCCACCTTATAAGGATTAGGTTTTACATATTGATGATTGAAGGTGCAGCCAAAGTGCATATTTACCTTGTGATCATTTCTCAAATGAGTCACAAGCGCTGGAATGTCTCCAGCAACTGAGCATTCAGAATCCACGTAAGGGCAACTGTAAGGTCTGAACATACATTGTTGTTCATGCTTTAACTTGCTACAATATGGGAATATGTCGTGACAACCAAGCTTTTGATGTCTGCAAGGAAGTTCCAAAGATTCTGCAACCTTTTCAAAAGCCAAACATCCTATATTCCCCAGTTCATATCTGCTAGTGTGGCAATGGTTATGTACCTTCAACTTGCCAGAAGTAACCGTTGCTTTGCCTCTGGCAGATACAATCACATGAAAGAACTAATACACGAACAACCTTGTAAACCTTGATATCTTCAATCTCATCTGAAAAATCTGACATTAGACCTTTTAAGCAGATCAACCTCATCTACAGCAGTTGTAGCCAGTGTACAATAGGCATGCTATGATTCGGGCCTCCACTGAAAACTCGAACAAATCCCCAGTTTCGTAGCACGCTACGAAACCACTCAAACAGGTAGCGCTGCGAAACTGCTAAACAGAATTCAGGCGCTGCGAAAACACCCTGACTTTAAGCTAGACTAAAAAATTTTGACAACAGCATTTTCAGTGATAACAGGAAAGCTCAAAAGGGGACCATTTCCCTCAAGCCAAAGCAAGACCTCTGATATATTACAGTTGGTTCACTCAGGCATATCTAAGGCTGGCATTAAGAGGGAGACTACTACACCACAGACTCCTGAAGAAAAGTTCACTGGTAAGAAACCTGATGTTTCTCATTTTAGAATTTTTGGAAGCCCTGTATATTTTCATGTGCTGAAAGAGAAAAGAAATAAATTGGGTGCATCTGGAAAGAAGGGAATTTCGTGGGCTATGGTGAAAATACTAAAGGCTATAGAATCTATATAGCCAGTCAAAGGGAAGTTGTAATTAGTCATGATGTCACCTTTGATGAAGATAATGTTATGAAACCAGCTCAAGAAAAGATAGAAAAGATAGATCAACGCCTTAGAATTCAGCCTCTTCGAGGGGGCAACCTCCTTTACATTACATAAATGAACAATTCTTGGATGATACAAATGACAAAACCTCCTTTCTATATATAGGAGTCTAAGGAGTCACAATATAATCCAGCCGACCTAACAATAATAATATAAAGCCACAAAAATAACAATATGGGGGTAATAGGGGCACAACAATATAAATAAGGGGTATAACTACAATAGTAATGGGGTAATCACTAGTATTATAGGGACCCAACATGCCCCTCTCCTTCAAAAAAGTGTTGTCCTCAACGCTTGAGTAGTTCTGGATACTTCTGCATAAAATTCTCATCCTCCCATGTGGAATCTTCAGCGGATAAGTTCTTCCACTTGATAAGATACTCTGAAATTGATCGATTTCGTAGCTGTCGAGTTCTTGTTTCTGTGACTGCTTCCAGTTCCAATATAATTTTTCCTTCCTCGTCAAGTTCTGGCAATATTGTTTGAATTGGGAGCTTGTCACCTATAACCTTCTTTAAACATGAAACATGGAAAACTGGGTGCAATCGAGAAGCTGCAGGAAGCTCCAATTTGTATGCCATAGTACCAATCTTTTGCAACACCTTGTACGGACCATAATACTTTGGTGATAATTTATTATCCTTCTTAGCTTGCTTTAGGGACATTTGCTTATATGGTTGTAGCCGTAGGAATACCCAATCACCTACATCAAAACTTCTTTCACTGCGATGTTGATCTGCCTGTTGTTTCATTCTATTTTGTGCCAACACGAGGTTATCCTTTAAGAGTTGGAGGACTTGTTGTTGATGTTCGATGTGATGTTCCACTGCCTGAACCTTAGAATTTTCTCTTAAATATGATGTGATGGATGGTGGTTGATACCCATAAAGTGCCATAAATGGGGTCATTTTTGTTGCTGTATGGAAGGAAGTGTTATACCACCATTCAGCCAGAGGCAACCATTTGACCCATTGTGTCTGTTTATCAGATACAAAGCAACGAAGATATCCTTCCAAACATTTGTTTACTATCTCAGTTTTCCCATCAGATTGAGGATGATAAGATGAGCTATGAGCTAACTGAGTACCAAGACAAGAAAATAATTCTGTCCAAAAATTTCCAGTGAAAATGGGATCTCTGTCACTTACAATAATCTTTGGGTTTCCATGTAGCTTTTGAACTGTTTCCATAAATGCAGTAGAAACTGTACTGGCTTTAAATGGATGTGATAATGCACAAAAGTGTGCATACTTGGTAAGTCTGTCAACTACCACCATGATGACACTCTTTCCCTCAGACTTGGGTAAACCTGTGATAAAATCCATTGAAACCTCCTCCCAACGTTGGCTTGGAATGGATAAAGGTTGTAATAGACCTGGTGTCTTAATTGTTTCAACTTTATTTTGTTGGCAAACCAAACATTCCGCCACAAACTTTTGAATATCTGATTTAAGGCCATCCCAAAAAAATTCCTTCTTAACCCTGTGGTAAGTTTTTAAAAATCCTGAGTGCCCTCCTAAGGGAGAAGTGTGCAATTCCATAAGAATCTTTTGTTTTAGCTGGGAATTCTTACAGAGGTATAAGCGATCTTTGTACCATAACGAATCATTTTTCCAGCTAAATGTATCAGAAGTACTGGAATCTTGTTGTAGCTTTCGAATAAGTGCCCACACTTCTTCGTCATTCTTCCATTCCTCCCTTGCTTCGTTTATCCAATCTGGTTGGATAATAGAAATGGCACACAACAATGCTTCCACATCCTCATCCTTTCTTGAGAGTGCATCTGCCACCACATTTTGCTTCCCTTTTTTGTAGATGATTTCAAAGTCATAACCCAACATCTTTGTGACCCACTTTTGTTGCTCTTCAGAGGATAATCTTTGTTCTAAAAAGTATTTAAGGCTATCATGATCCGTTTTTACCTTGAAGTGTCTTCCCATTAGGTAGGGTCGCCATTTCTTAAGTGCATGGAGTATTGCCAACATTTCCTTCTCATAAATAGCTTTGCTTAAAAACTTTCCCTTGATTGGACGACTTTCAAAAGCAATGGGTCTTTCATCTTGCATTAGAACAGCACCAATTCCATTTCCTGAAGCATCACATTCCACAATAAAGGTTTTTGTGAAGTCCGGTGTAGCTAAGACCGGTGCTTGGCACATTGCCTCTTTAAGATGTTCAAAGGCCTTTGTTGCTTCCGGAGTCCATGAAAATGAATCTTTCTTCAATAATGTTGTTAGAGGTGCTGCTATTCTCCCATAATTCTTAACAAACTTGCGATAATACCCTGTCAACCCAAGAAATCCTCGCAGATGCTTTATGGATGTGGGGATTTTCCATTCCTTAATGGCTTTAATTTTGCTAGGGTCTACCTTAACTCCTTCATGAGATACAATATGACCCAAATATTCCACCTCCTGGACTCCAAAGAAACATTTGGATCTTTTTGCATATAATTGTTTCTCCTCCAATAGTTGTAGCACCCTGTCAACATGTTCAACATGATCCTTCCAAGACTTGCTGTAGATTAGTATATCATCAAAAAATACTAACACAAATTTTCTAAGGAATGGTTTGAAAATTGAATTCATCAAACCTTGAAATGTTGAAGGTGCATTGGTAAGGCCAAAAGGCATGACCAAAAATTCATAATGACCCTCATGAGTTCTAAATGCCGTTTTCGGAATGTCTTCAATCTTCATTCTGATTTGATGATATCCCGAACGAAGATCCAACTTGGTGAAGTAAATTGATCCATGCAATTCATCCAGTAATTCATCAATAACAGGAATGGGGAACTTATCTTTAATAGTGAGCTTGTTGAGCTCCCTATAATCTGGACACATGCGCCATGATCCATCCTTCTTGTGCACCAATACTACTGGAGCTGAGAAAGAACTTTGACTCGGTTGAATTATACCAGCCTCTAGCATTTCTGCAACCATACGTTCAATTTCACTTTTTTGGACATAGGGATATCTGTACGGCCTGATGTTTGGAGGAACACTTCCTGGAATCAGATGAATAGCATGATCATGATCACGCATAGGTGGGAGACCTTTGGGAGTCTCAAATACCTTGGAATGATTGTCCAGGACTTTTTGGAGATCTGGAGAAATAGATGATTCCAATGTGGAAACATCTAGCGAACATAATTGTGCAATTACACCTCTTTGCTCCTTTTTAAGAAGCTTTGTCATGCCATTAGAGCTGATTATCTTTCCTGGTTTCCCTGCAATACCCCTTAATTCAACTTCCTTTCCTTCCATAGAAAATTTGATGAAAAGTTCTTGAAAATTAAAAGCTATTGTACCCAAGGATTGTAGCCATTGGACTCCTAGTACAACATCAGCACCTCCCATTGGAATGGAAAGCATTGGGCTAGTCAATACATATTCTCCCATGGATAGCTTGATATTATGGCACTTTCCAGAGCAATTTATTGTTCCTCCATTTGCAATCATCACTTGACACTCTGGTGCTGGATATAGGAAGCAATTCAATTCTTTTGCTACCCTACAATGAATAAAATTGTGGGTGCTTCCTGAATCAATCAACACTATTACCTTTTTCTTCTTGATTTGTCCTTCTATCTTGATGGTTTGAGGAGTGGTAATTCCCGCCAATGCATTACAAGATATGGTCGGATTTATTTTTTCTTCATCTAGGCTTTGTTCCTGGAGTATATCTTCTTCTTTTGACCTTTCTTGCTCCTTTTCTTCTTCCTCTTCACAATCTATGTAGAATAATTTCTTCTCAGCACACTTATGACCTTTAGTGTATTTGCTATCACAACTGTAACAAAGCCCTTTTGCTCTTTTTTCTTCCAATTTTTGTGGTGTCAACCTTATAGGTTGTGGAAGACTAGGGGCAACAACACTTCCATCTTTATAGTTGTGAGTGGTATGCTTCCTGGTTGCCATAATTTTGCTTTCCATTTTTCTTGCTAACCTGAATGCCTTCTCTAATGAATCAGGTTCCCAAAGGCGAACATCATGTTGGATATTATCCTTTAAAGACCCTATGAACACATCAATCCTATGCTCCTCTGGAATATCTTTTACCCTTATGTTCAATTTTTGGAACTCCTCAATGTGCTCCATTACTGAACCCTTTTGTTTGAGACTTATCAATTGGCTAAAAAAAGTGTTGCTTTTTGTATCTTCATAATGTGCTATCAATTCTTCCGTAAAAATTGCCCAAGTGATAAATTGTTTACGAGAGCAAAGCCATTGATACCATACAAACTGATTTGGTTCCAAATATACAGTTTCCATACGTACCTTTTGTGTGTTTTGCACATTATTGAGATCGAAGAATTGCTCCATCTGTAATATCCATGTGGCGGGATCCTTGCCATCAAACTTCCTCATATCGATTTTTGGAATATGGTGATTCTTCGATCCAACATTAGTGTCTATGGAATCATGATTAACATTTCTTTTGTTCTCATCATGAGTTTCCTTTACTACCTTTTCACCATTAGTGACCCTTTCTTGTAGCAACTTCTTCAATTCTTCCATGTCTGTCTTCAAATCTATCTTCAAATTTGCCATCGAGTCCTCCATCTTAGCTTCCATGCCCTTTATCTTAGATTCCACGCCATTTACCTTAGATTCCATGCCATTTACCTTAGATTCCAAGCCACTTATCTTAGCTTTTGTTAGCTTTTATGAGCGTGACATTTGTTGCACTTGTTCTTGTAATTTTGATATATCATGTAGCATTTCTTCCTCTTCTTCATGAGTCATGCTAGAGCTTTCAGGTTCCTTACTAGGTGTTTGCATTTTCTTTCCTCGGGGCATCAGTTACCGATAATAATGCTTTACTATGCCCTTTGAATTCCGTTAAACCAAGCTTACACAAAAATTTAAAAAAAAACTACACACCTTTTTTCACTTTATAGAAGCTTGATATTGAATCTGATGTATCTCTGTAATTTCGGATCATCCAATTCTAAAATTGCTACCTGTAGTAGCCTTCTATGTCCTCTTTCCAATGCCACAAGTCTGAGCCAAATTGGATTCTCCAAGGAAGAGTTATGTGAAATCTCCCACAGTGACTTGCTTTTAGACTGGTTCAGTAGAGCGAACTTGTACGACGTGCCACGAGTCACTGTTTCAACCTTTGAATCTGAAACACACACACAAGAAACTACATTCCGTCCTCTTTCTGTAACTTCTTACGAAATTTCAATCCGATCCTCAGAGAGAAAGTTATGACGATTTTCCCTAGGTCACCTGTTTTGAATGTAATTCAGGAGTCTGCAAAAAGACCAACTTCCTCAGATCATATCTCCGCAAATATCGCGCGAAAAGCTCTGAAATTTGGACCCAAGGTTCAGCGTGATTTCCTCTCAAATGGGTTTTTTTTTAGACTTCTGAAACGTCACAGAAACAAAGTTATAGTGAAAATTCCACGATGACCTGTTTGGAGCAGCGAAACCCTAGAATCCAAAGCTCTGATACCAAATGTTATGAAACCAGCTCAGGAAAAGATAGAAAAGATAGATCAACACCTTAGAATTCAGCCTCTTCGAGGTGGAAACCTCCTTTACATTACATAAATGAATAATTCTTGGATGATACAAATGAAAAAACCTCCTTTCTATGTATAGGAGTCTAAGGAGTCACAATATAATCCAGCCGACCTAACAATAATAATATAAAGCCACAAAAATAACAATAGAGGGATTCTATGGGACACAGAAATAACAATATGGGGGTAATAGGGGCACAACAATATAAATAAGGGGTATAACTACAATAGTAATGGGGTAATCACTATTATTATAGGGACCCAACAGATATGGCTCTTAGCAAGGTGAACAATCCTCTGACTTTGAGGAGCTCTCAAGAAGCCGACACCAGGGAACCGAAAGAAAAGAATGATGAATCAATGCCTGATGTAGAAGAACCCATGGATCCGATTGATTCTCCTCCAAATGAGCCTTCCTCTTCTAGGAAGAGGCCTTCATGGCTTAGGGGGCTACTTGATGATGCTGAAGGACATGCTGCACCCTGAGGAACCTTTCGTCAAAGTAAGAAACTTAACAGGTATCAGGGATACTTGACCATCATGAGCACGATCATACAAAATGAGCCTTCGTCATTCTCAGATGTCGTCAAGCATCAAGTATGGAAGGATGCTAAGACCGAATAATATGAGTCTATCATAAAGAATGATGTTTGGGAAGTAGTTCCCAGACCCCAGGACAAGACTGTTGTTACTTCCAAATGGCTTTACAAGATAAAGCATGTAGCAGATGGAAGCACGGAAAAGTATAAGGCTCGTTTTGTTGCTCGAGGTTTCTCCCAAAAGGAAGGTATAGACTATGATGAGATATTTGCACCTGTTGCCAGATATACGACCATCCGCTCAATCATAGCCCTTGCCGCTTCACAAGGATGGAACCTACATCAGATGGATGCCAAGACTACGTTCTTGCGTGGCTCAATCAAAGAAGAGGTCTACGTGGAGCAACTCGAAGGATTTGAGATTTATGATCGAAAATCTCATGTATGCAGGTTGAAGAAACCTCTCTATGGGCTGAAGCAAGCACCCCGAGCATGGTATGAGAGGATCGATAGCTACTTGATGAAGCTGGGATTCACTAGGAGTGAAGCCGACCCTAACCTTTACTTTAAGGTTGAAAATGACAAGCCTTTCATACCAGTGTTGTATGTGGATGACCTCTTTCTAACAGGTGCACACCCTCTCATTCTCAAATGTAAGAGGGAGTTGGCCTCTGAATTTGAAATGAAAGACCTAGGACTGATGCACTACTTCCTAGGACTTGAAGTGTGGAAAAAGCCAGGAGAAATTTTCCTATCTCAAGGAAAATATGTGGTAAAGACATTGGAAAGATTTGGTATGATGGACTGCAAGCCTGTGACTACCTCGAGGACCTTAACTTTTAGAAGTTATATGGTAGTGATGTCGGACCAGACTTGGGAAATGCCTCTGAGTTTCAAAAACTCATTCGCATTGATGTTCTTGGTGAACCTATGTCCGAACATATGTTTTGCAGTTAGCATTGTGATCTCATATTTGGTTGAGCCTCACTGGATTGATGCCAGGAATCTTCTAAGATGTCTTCAGGACACAATCTCTCATGGATTAAGATACACTGTCGGAGATCTGAGACTACTTGGATATATTGATGTTGATTGGGCAGGCAGAGTGGTGGACCATAAGAGCACTTCCGGGTATTGTTTGACCTTGGGATCTACTTCGATATCCTGGATGAGCAGGAAGCAGAAGTCGGTGGCTTTGAGCACCACCGAAGCAGGATATATTGTTGCTAGCATAACCTCGTGTGAGGCAGTCTGGTTGCAAAAGCTCTTCAGTGAGCTGTTTGGATTTACATTGGATACCACTGTGATTCTCTATAACAACCAGAGGTGGGATTTGATTATTAAGGAATCCCATGTTCGTCAATTTCTCTAGCAGAAAGACATCATCTGGGATATGGTAAGTCGATGAGCAAGGAAGCTCCATCACATTAAGATGATGTACAGCTTGATACACCTTGTCAAAGCCCCGAGGAAAGATCTAATCTGTGATTTTCCCAAACGACTTGGAGTTGGCAAGAAACCCTTGTACAAGGGTCCTGCATGTTTCATACATTGAGCTCTAGGAGCTTTGAGGGCTTGCGGTTCCTGCTGGAGAAACATATGACCATAGGGTGACTCACCCTCCCCTAGTGGTGCACACTGGAACAAGATGATTCACTCTCTTGTGGGACAAGATGATTCGCTCTCTTGTGGAACAGGATGATTCGCTCTCTTGTGTAGTAGGATGATTAGTTCTCCTGTGAGGCCTGGATTGATGTGTTCTCCATGGCAGCCTGGATTGATGTGTTCTCCATGGCAATTGTAGCAGGATTGATGTGTTCTCCTGTGAGGCCTGGATTGATGTGTTCTCCATGGCAATTTTAGCAGGATTGATGTGTTCTCCTGTGAGGACAGGATTGATTAGTTCTCCTATCGAGGCATCCTACCCATGCAGTCTGGGACTCATGGGAAGTACCTCTCATTTGATCAATGAGCAGGGAAATGAAGTTAGGGACCATAGTAGTACCGATGGACGCATCGTTGTAACTACCTTACTCCCTATGCTAGGATGACCTCCATTGATTTGGGATCAATGATACTGGTCTGGGACCAGTGGTAGGAGTTGTACCATACTATGACGCTGACTTCGGGTCGGTTGAGACTGGTCTGGGATCAGTGGTACATATTCTGAGAC
This sequence comes from Pinus tabuliformis, assembly GCA_031772625.1. Taxonomy (NCBI): domain Eukaryota; kingdom Viridiplantae; phylum Streptophyta; class Pinopsida; order Pinales; family Pinaceae; genus Pinus; species Pinus tabuliformis. Next base: position 1,697,142,516 of record CM062819.1, on the reverse strand, counting down.
TGACTTTGAGTCAGTGGAGGATGATATTGGTCTGGGACCATTGGAGTTGTACTCACTATGATGCTGACTTTGGGTTGGTTGAGACTGGTCTGGGACCAGTGGTACATACTCTGAGACTGACTTTGAGTCGATATGATACATCCTCGATCATTTCTTCTTCTTCATAATTCAGACAAAAGCAGAGTAGAACAGAACAATGCAAGAGCAGAGCAGAATAGAACAAAACAGTACAGATCATTGCAGGGTAGAACAAGACAAAGCAAAACAGGCAAAATAGAGCAGAGCAGGGCAAGGGTCAGGCTGTACAAGGCAGTGCATTTGATGGATGAATAGTAACGACCGATAGACAGATTGCAGATGAAGTTCTCCATGGTTGAGAGGGAGTGTTAAAATTGGCAACCAGGGTAAAACTTCATGTGGATCATCTTATTCATGGCTAATAATATTTTTATTAGATTCCTCTCATCGAGAGGTGTAGGATTGATATAAAGATCATCCAATTCCGATAAGTATTCATGGAGATATGAATTTATTTTGATTATGGAATTATTATCAAGCCGACCTACAACTCATGTAGGCTCAGAAGCCCAACAGTCGCATCTATTCACCCACCAACGTTGTGTATAAATATAAGAGGACTTTTCCTCATTTAGACTCACTCATCTCATCACATCTCTCTCTCTCTACTGCACAGATATGAGTCTCTTCTCTACTGCGCTGAAATGGGTCTCTCTCTCTCACACATGTGAAGCCGTAAGCTGTTGAATTTGAAGCTGCAACTGCAGAAGTAAAGATTGACTTGTGTGGCCTAGAAGATCTCCTCTTTGGAACTGTACTGTAGGTTCTTATGAATCTCCTTTGAAAGCCGCAACTTTTGGTGGTGGAATGAAGTCAATCCGACGAACGGTTTGCAAGATATCGACTGCCCTAGTTTGAAGCCGGAAACTGCTGAAACTGAAGCTACAACTATAGAAGTAAAGATTGACTTGAGTGGCCTAGAATACCTCCTCTTTGGAACTGCACTGTAGGTTCATCTGAATCTACTTTGAAAGCCGCAACTTTTGGTGGTGGAATGAAGTCAATCCGACGAATGGTTTGCAAGATATCGACTGCCCTAGTTTGAAGCCGGAAACTGCTGAAATTGAAGCTGCAACTACAGAAGTAAAGATTGACTTGTGTGGCCTAGAATATCTCTTCTTTGGAACTGTGCTATAGGTTCATCTGAACCTCCTCTGGAAGCCGAAACTTTTGGTGGTGGAATGAAGTCAATCCGACGGTCGGTTTGTGAGATATCGTCTACCCTAGTTTGATAATGAAGCCGCTAATGCTAATGCTACTGATCTAGGGTTTGCTACCATAGAAAATTTTAGGGGCGAATGTTCACCCTTTGGCGAAATTAAGGGGTTTTAAATTTTTAGTTGGCGAATATTTTGTATCATAGTACATTTTTACAAATCACCTCAAATAGCCCACCTTATTTTAAGGGAGAGGGTAATAAAGGTAAATTTAGCCCTTGAAATTAGGAGTTACAACCTTCCATTTGCCCATTTTCAAGAATAGATTTTATTTAAGTGAATCCATTCACCCATTTTCAAGAATAGGTTTTATTTAAGTGAATCCTATGGGCCAAATACCATATTTATAAAAGAGGTATGGTAAATTAATAATAATATAAATAAATGAGAGGTATGATAAATAAATAAAACATTTTTTATATTTACTCCATAAGTCACCTTATATACATGCAAGGGTGTAAACAAATAAAAATATAAGTGAAGTGGAGGTATGGTAAATAAATAAAAATATAAATAAACTAGACGTATGGTAAATAAAGAGAACCTATTTTTATATTTAGTCCATAACCCTCATTCTATTTATGAAGGCTCAAGAAAGAGGTTTTATTTAAGTGAATCCTATGGGCCAAATACCATATTTGAAAAGAGGTATGGTAAATTAATAAAAATATAAATAAAAGAGAGGTATGGTAAACAAATAAAACATTTTTTTATATTTACTCCATAAGTCACCTTGTATTTACGAACACTCAAAAAATGCGTTATATTTAGGTGAAACCTATGGGCAAAATACTATGGGACAAATACCATGGACTAGATTGTTATTAATACCATGCAAAAAAACATTATTAACCCTAATATTAGTATAATTGAGTAAAATATTTGCCATGCCTGGTGAGATATTTGCCAAAAAATTATATATACATATTATATTATTGATAAAATCACCTTCTACTTTTCCTATATACCATGGAGATTCGCCTATTTATTATACATATAAATTTAGGGGGGGTTCTTAAAATTTTCCCTGTTTGCTACTGCTGATATGAATCAGATTTATTGTACTATTTCTCTCTGCTGAATTATTGAAGATAAAAGAAGATTTGTTCAAAGGGTTTCCCCACACATTGTGGGGTTTGTCCCTGGCTAGCCACCACATCTTGTGTCTCTTGTCTTGGCTTGTTTTCTGTCAATCGTTTAATGTTCTATCTGCACTTTACTTTATGTACATGTGATTGCTAATCGGTGGAATATAATAAGAAAAAGAAGTAAACTATTATAAGCATAGAACATACCATAACTTAAGACAAGAGAAGAGAGGTTTTCACCCTGACAGAGAGCCAACATCTTGTGTTCTTGTTTCCATATTTTTGGTAGCAGTTTGATGAAGTATACACGTATGCACTAATAATAAGAAGAAGAAGAATAAGCTAACAAGAAAAGTAAAAATACTCTAGAAATTGTTATCAACTAACGAATAATCACACTACACTAATTTTCCCTAGATTCTTCAACATGGTATCACAGGTAAGGTGTGATGGAAAGAGGAATTTTGGGGGTTAATCAAAATCCCCTTCCCTTAAAAAAATCGATGTTGAGGCCTAAGGGTTATGGCCCACAAGCCTTATCGGAAGCATTAATATAGGCCTTAAGCCTTAAAATCATGAACCATTCAACTATCGGAGATTTTTTAAACTATCAAAAGCTTAACATATTGGCATTCAAGCCTTAACCCTTCAACAATACAGATTACAAGATACACGGGGAAAACCATGAAACCCTGCTTCGGAATACATACCCAGACTCCAATTCTATGCACCCACATTCATAACTATCGGTGGGTCCACCCCTCCGTATTAACTCCTTCCACTGCTCTTGTTACACAGTAATTTGTCACCGTTTGTCACCGTCCCTATTATCCCTCACCCGCACACTGGAGGACTCATTCCGAGACCTGTAAGAAGTGACATGACCTGAAACCACTTGCATCATATTCCTCTAAGTATGAGCTTCATTTGCCCTGAAGACATCTCGTGCAAAATACCCATGAAAACAGCTCTTTTTGAATTAGCGTGGGTCCACAGTTCACTGCCCGCGCCAATGAGAGAAATCCTCTAAAAAGGGTGGGCCATTGGTGCTCTGTCCCAGAGTCGCACTCGCGCTAACCGAATTGAGTAAAGTTTTTAACCAACAAGCTTCTGAAGGTTCTCTTCAACCCATTCACCATCTGAATCTATGTTGAGCTAGGATGGTTTGGCTTCGAATCTCCATAGAAGGGAAAGTGGTTTGCCACCTTTCATGGAAGTTTCCAAGTGATAAAGCCAATCCCATGAATAATGTGGTTGATCCTATCTCTTTCCTCTCTATCTATAAAAGCTTGCCTCTATGCCTTGAGCAAGCTAGTCAGTAGTAATAGTTACAGTAGTTCTAGTTTCAGCATAGTGATAGAGAGTTTGAAGTTGCAAGAGCCTTCTTTGCACCCATAAGGCCAAATCTAAGTAAGGAGATTCTTGTCACCCAAAGAGAGAGAGGCTTGTTCCTTACCCCAACAAGCTTTGCAAGACTTGTGTAGCTGACTACCCAGCCAAAGGAGGATTTGACGTCAGAACAATGGTTGTATTCTTCTTTGTTATTTATTAATAATAGATGACTATCATTATGGTTCCACTCTCATTGTTTTATGTTTGATGTTGAGTTATATCTTTTCTGACCAATATATAATTGCATCTACTAGATTTTATGCTTGTTTTCGTGTTGTTCTTTGCATGTGTAGGTGTCCAATCACGGAGATCGTGACCGGCCAAGGCAGAGGAACGAGGGAGACATCTCTTCGACAAACACTAGCATTGGAATCCAAGTAGATTCTCACCATCCACTTTTTATTTGCAATTAGGAACTTGCGTGATAGCATTGTGTGATTGTTGCTAGACCCGGTCTGGGCTAGTAGGGATCGTCTCTGTCCGCAGAGAGGATTTACCTCCACAACAGCTCTGATGCTAAACTCCGACTACTGACACCTCTGATTGTCGATCGATGCATATCGGCGATATTTCCATATCGCTCATTAGCGTATCGGTGTTCCGCCACATTGGTGCTATCACACTATCCCATTAACTTCCCCAATTGCAATCAGCGATTTGTTCGCAACTGTCGATCCTGGATCTAATCCGACGATTATCCTTCAATCGTGATTTGCTATTGCATTATCGTTTCGCTCTGTTCTGATATCGTTTCAATGACTCCACCAATGCAGTATGGGCTCTCTGCTCCTCTGCAAGTTGATCGAGGCCGTTGATCTAACAGATCTAACAGGTCTTATGTATCACTTCTCCAACCTCCTCTTGGACTTAATATCTTTCAATTGATGGATTTTACGCCTTTCTCAGGCTTTCCTCTGTCACACTCTGTCAACACATGACACAACAGTTATATATATATATATATATATATATATATATATATATATATATATATATATATATATATATATATATATATATAACAGAATTGAAAGGGAACATACTACACAGACACGTAGGAAACCCATAAAACACATATTTATTATACATAGCACAGTTACAATTCTAAGGCATTTTAGCCTTAGCACGGGTCTCCTCTCGACTACATTGTGGTCACTCTCTGTTACATGATTTCTATTGTATATCACTCTACCTCCTATATTGAATGTGCAGGTTCATCACACATATATTTATATGGAAACATTGGATTGGATCACTATGAAGGATTCGATCACATCCTTTCCTTGAATCACTCAACTAAAGCCCTAAAGCTTGCTACATGCATATATATGTGGCATATAAAGTATTCTAGAGACTTATTTCTTCCATCAATTAAGCTTTGTTTTAAACGAAAAGTACCCTTGTTTAGCTCCATGGTCCACATCCTCCTCCTTTTTCGCTTTGGATTCCTCCTTTTGACTAGGAGTGCTGGATGCTCCTGCATTAGACTCCCGAGGCACAAAAATTTATGACCTCCTAGTCATATGCTTCTCCTTGTCCTTAGCAATTCTAGCCACTGCATTTCTTCACTGGAACTGTCTTCATGGTCTTCTGTGAGCTACAACCAAGCCTCTACAGTATCAGTCTCCTTCTACTACATGATATCTCACCAAGCTCTCCTCACTCAGTCTTTTGGCATCCTTCAAGTTCTCTCCTAAGGAACCATATGAGCACTCCATGCTCTAGGTTTGTTGCAATCTTCTCACCTTCGGCTATCATTATCCGCATGATAGTAAGACCATAACTCTCCATACTTTAACCCATTGTACCTACTGCTCCTTCTTCTTTCTCTTAAGACATTCTTTAATCTTCCTTTGCATGCAGAATCTTCGTCTGCTCTGATACCAAACTTCTTCTCTGATATCAAATGATGGAAAGAGGAATTTCGGGGGTTAATCAAAATCCCTTTCCCTTAAAAAAATCGATCTTGAGGCCTGTGGGTTATGGCCCAAAATCCTTATCGGATGCATTACTATAGGCCTTAAGCCTTAAAATCATGAACCATTCAAATATCGAAGCTTTTTTACACTATCAGAAGCTTAACATATTGGAATTCAAGCCTTAACCCTTCGACAACACAGATTACAAAATACAAGGGGAAAACCATGAAACCCCACTCCGGAATGCATACCTGGACTCCAATTCTATGCACCTGCATTCATAACTATCGGCGGGTCCACCCCTCTGTATTAACTCCTTCCACTACTCTGACGTTGACCTCCAACTACCGACACCTCTGATCCCTGATCGATGCATATCGATGATATTGCCATATCACTCATCGGCATTTCGCCACATTGGCGCTATTGCACTGTCCCATTAACTTCCCTGATTGTGATCAACGATTTGTTTGCAACCATCGATCTTGGATTTGATCCGGCGGTTTTCGTTCAATCGCAATTCACTATCACATCATCAGTTCCCTCCATTCCAATATCGTTTCAATGATTCCGCCAATGCGATATGGGCTCTCCACTCCTCTGCAAATTGATCAAGGCCGTTGATCTAACAGATCTAACAGGTCATGTGTATCGTTTCTCCAGCCTCCTCTTGGAGTTAATATCTTTAAATTGATGGATTTTATGCCTTTCTCGAGATTTCCTCTGTCACACTCCGTCAACACATGACACAATAGTTATATATATATATATATATATAACAGAAGTCAAAGGGAACATACTACACAGACACGCAGGAAACCCACAAAACACATATTTAATATACATAACACAGTTACAATTCTAAGGCATTTCAGCCTTAGCACAGGTTCTCCTCTCGACTACATTGTGGTCACTCTCTGTTACACGATTTCTATTCTATATCACTCTACCTGCTATATTGAGCATGCAGGTTCATCACACATATATTTATATGGAAGCATTGGATCATATCACTATGAAGGATTCGATCACATCCTTTCCTTGAATCACTAAACTAAAGCCCTAGAGCTCGTTACGTGCATACATATATGGCAGATAAAGTTTTCTAAAGACTTATCACTTCAATAAATTAAGCTTTGTTTTAAATAGAATGTCCCCTTGTTCAGCTCCATGGTCCACATCCTCCTCCTTTTTCGCTTTGGATTCCTCCTTTTGACTAGGAGTGTTGGATGCTCCTACATCAAGGTGACATGTCAAGGATAGGGAAACTCAAGAGCACTCATCAAGGGGAATCATCTACAAAGTTGAAGCATCAAGCCTAGAAGTCTCCATCACTTCAAGGTCAAGAAGGGTATACAATCCATCATTCATTAAGTAGGTTTACAAAGCTAGAAGAAGAGCCTTACATAAAGGCACCTACAAAGAAGAGAAGATTGAAGCAGGACCTACATCAAGCCACAAGTCTTCAAGAAAACCTCATCACCAAGCAAGTCCACTTGTTGTAGTGTTTTCTTCTCAAAGATGTATGAAAATAACCCACTTAAGATTGTGGATGACAAACAATCTCAACAATATAAATTGCTGCTAAACATTGTAGATCTGCAACAATTGATAGAAACAAAACCCGTCAAAACTTTGATCTATGCCACAATCATAGTTAAACAACAAAAATAAATAGTAATAACTCCAATCATCCAATGGAAACCATATATACAGAGAATAGTTTTTATTATAACACCTGTGAAAGGAACAAATAAATGTTACCAGTCTCCCTCTATGGGATGGGTTCTTGGTTATCCTTAAACGTCTTCAGCTTGTGTAGAGTCTCTCTCCTCTATAATGTGTAAACCCAACAAAAATATGGTGTGCAATAATGAAAATAATCAGAGTTACAATAGTGAGTGCAACAATGAAAATAATAAAAAGTCAATAATGAATGGAAAACCCTTCCATTTATAACAAAATATTGAGTTATCCTCAAATAATGACAATAATAAAATATTATTAACCCCATCCTTGGAATAACCACTTGGAATATTTTATTATATCTGGTTTGGAGGTAAAAAGTATTTAAACTTTTATATAGAAATGATAAATAAATAAATTATCTATTTATCATCTCAAGGAATTGGTTGAGGAATAATAAACTTGAATAATGATTTATTTAATTATCCCTAAGGGATTTAGTCAAATTTGACAAAGAATAATAATTAATTAGTGATTAATTAATTATTCTTAGAGAAAAATAAGATAATTAATGATTTATCTGTTTATTTATCATGATTGGGTCAAATATGACAAGGAATAATAATTGAACAATGGTTTAATTAATTATTCCTAGAAGAAAATAAAATAAATAGAGATTTATTTAATTTTTATTCATGGCCTTAACTATAACTTACTTAACAAAGGTGGTTTATTAAGTAGTTTCTTGCAGTGAAAGCAATTTTACTATGGTAAAATTGGCTTTATATGGTGTACTTCGATCCATCTAGTAAATTAGGCTAAATGATCAATCTTTTGGTGATAATAGATTTCCCCCCAATGTACGAGTGTTAGGAGAAAAATGTATGACCGAAGTACATTGTAAAGACACAATCACTAGACAACACAGGGGAGTCAAAGAGAGAGAGAGAAACCAATAAAGCTGAAGTGAAAGAGGATAGGGGCAGAGGGGGCGAGACTAATGCAAGTATCCTTTTATGTTGTGGTAATAGACCTCAATGATGCAGGGGAGGCATACTTATACCCGTCGAGATAACTGTTACACTAAAATTTGTCACCATGACTATTTGCAGTCAGTATGGCTCCATCAATAACCATACTGTCCTCCTCCTTGGCAAGTCTTATACCTCTGCTCCTCATGTCAAACTCCAAAAAAGAGAGAAAGCCTTTAAAAAATCAATATAACTCTGGTTACGCACTTTCTCTTACTCTTACCTGCGGGCACGCACCTCAAGTACATAATACCTGCGTACTTGTACGCTCTGTCTGTAAAAGGGTGGGTGCGTACCCCTGTAAAAGTCAAAAGGCGCAAGTTTTACTTCAAAAAACTTACTTGCGGTCGATTCTAGAGCTTTCTAGAAGATGGTTTGACGTGGATTGAGCGCCTCCAGATGGTTCATGCATCCCAATGAAAGAGGAACTTATCCCATGAAGAGGGTAGCTATCCCTTTGAAAGAGGGGCTTATCCCATTGATGGTGGACCTGTTTAACTTCCTCCAAAGCATTATAAATATAGGCATTGGACCAGAGGCAAGGGAGGTTGAAAGCTGAACATTCCTAAGGGTAGATGCTGCTGAAATTATGACTCCCTTATAGAGCTTGAGAGGAGAGATCACATTCCTTTCTTAGCTTCATTTGGAAGTGGGTGAGCTGATCAAAGTAGAGGAGAACTCTTGCTGGACCTTGGGAGGGACCTGCACAACACCAAGGCATTGGTTGTAAGGTTTCTTTTGTTTCCAATTAATACAATTAAGTTCATTTTTCTCAAGAAGTTGTTATATATAATTTGTTTCATAAACTCCTTGGTCTTTATGATGAATATGTTTTATTATATGAGTTATTCAGGTGCTATGTAATCGTTTGCTTGTTTGTGTATGCAGGCTTCAAGGAGAAGGAGCTCATCTGGATCGAAGAGGCTTGGCTACTACAAACAACGTTGGACTAAAGGTAAGCCTTAAACACTTGGTTGCTTTTATTTTAAATGCATATTTAGGGAAAGATAGTGCTTGATTGTTTTGTTTGTCACTAGAAACACCTCAGTTGCTAGGGAGGTTGGTTTTGTCCGCAAAATTGACTCTTTCCGCATGACAAAATGGCGACTCCACTGGGGAATCGATGGATTTGATTGATTTCTCTTTTGATTGATACTTTGATTTGAGAAACGTTGATTTCTTTCTAGTTTTTGACTGATTGACTGTGAATTTGGGTACAATAGCTTAGGATTGAGTTAGTTTTTTATTTTTCTTGTTTTTGAGAGAAGTATGCACCCTCTGCGTTAAGCACAGTGCGTACCTGTACGCACTTCTGCTTTGCACACAGAGCATGGCCGCACCTGTGCAAACGGGCTACCTACGTACCCTATCAAAAGTTTGGAAAATTTCAATTTTTTTTCTTTTTTACATATTAGATCTTGTTTATAGCTTATTTATTGCTGCCCAGATCCACTGGTTACCTGTCAGAAGTTTTCATATTGGCTTGTTTCATTAGCATCAAGGGTTTTAGTGAAGTTCATAGAAATTCTAGCCCTAGGTTTGATTTTTGTATTGGTCTTGTAGTGACTCTGGATTTAGAAGTTGTAGAAACCTTGGATATCCCTGGTATTTTCAGTCTTCTTAGGAGTCAGACCATTCGTAAAATCCACCTTGGTTTGAGAAACCTACCGTTGTGTTGTCTCTTTGCGGAATTTCGAGAAGGCTTGTTTGTTAAGCTGTGAATTTCATTCTTAAGAAAAAGAACAAGAGCTTTTTATTTTTGTTTTTGACTGATTTATGATTCTGCATGAATTAGTCCTTGGTTGAATTGTAACTGAGTAAAACAACCCGGAATTATATTTTGTAGGCTTTTACCTCATTAGATTTGTTTTTAGATAAATTTCTCTTAGATTTTCATAGATCTTAAAATTGATTTTTGTTAAGTAGTTTTACATGCTTTGTTAAAATAAGAAAAATACAAAATCTCTTTTGAAGAAAGTTTGTTTTAGTAGCATTTGAAGTCTTTGAAAAGAGAAAGGAAGTTTTCGTGAAATAATTAGTGGTCTTGTGTTGTGTGCTTTGGAAAAGATAAAGAGATTTTTTCTTTGATTTTCATTGCTGAGAAAGTTGTCTTTATAAATTTTGCATTCTCCAACTCTCTTAGCTAGGGAATTCATTGAAAAGGAAAGATTGTTTTGTTTCATCCTAGGTGCATCTTTTGAGTGGATTTGAGTCGAGTCTACACATCATAAGTTTCATCTCCGCTACCTTTTGTCCTAAAGAAAAGCCATAAAAAATAACGCTTAAAGTAAAATTAACATAGTAACTTTTTATTTACTAGGGCTCTGATACACTAACATAGATCAGGCTAGTGTCTTGGAGTAGGAGAGTAATTAAGTCTCCAAGACAGTAAAAACAAACAAGTAGATTATCTTGCGGTAGGATATATCCAATTGTTACATTTATGCTCTGGGAAAGCTCCTCTTAAAGGAGAAGCACGAGATCGTGTCCGAACCAGTGAGGGAATCAATCCTCCTTCATTGGGAACGATGCCAGATATGCACGTACTACAAACGATAAACCTCGGATTAACCATTGTCGAGGAGCCTGGGGTCACTTGTTGGTAAACCTTGGATTATTGTCAAGGAGCCGGCAAGGGGATTGAGCTTGTTACTCTGCCCTTGCGTGCGTATCGGATCGTAGACTGTTCCCCCAGGTATATTTGTTGCTGTTGGTGACCTTAGTGACTATTATCTTTAGGATTCTTCCTAAGGTGACGGTGGAGGGAAGATCCCACTATACCTGGAGCAGACGTCGGCTAGACTCACTTGGATTTTCTGGGGGGTTCACTTCACTCGAGACGGTTAAAGTGGAGGAACTTGGTCTAGTCTATTCATTAAGCAGGTTGCGGGGTAACTGTTCCACCCGCCATTTCTGTACTGAATTCTGCGATGTTGGATTTCATCACCAACTAGTGTTTTCGGTCCGGAAAGTTACTGTTTGTGTGTGGTTTGACGCCTTAGATTCTTTAGGCGTGTGATTCAAATTTGTTTGGTTCTTTAGAGACTTTAGGCGGTTTGCTTTGAGATTTTACTTTGTTTGCGTGTGCAGTAGTTAAAAGTTTTTAGCTGTGGCTGAATTACCAAGACAGTCCCGTAGACTTCGGGGCCAGTCTCCTGAGGTTGTAACCGTGGCTGATTTGTTGAGGAAGTCCCGTAGACTTTGGGGCCAACCTCCTGAAGAAGTCCCGGGCCATTACGAAGGTTTGAAAGTCCTCGTAACTCCTAGTGGCAGTAAAGTTGGGTCACCTGAAGAAGGAGAGTCTTCGTTGGTTGTTCATCCTGATTACCAAACTCTAGAAACATGCTATAATCCTGAAGCTATTTCGGTTTCCGAACTTGCTGGTAGCTTTTCATTTACTAGTGATATAGGCGAAGAACCTGAGATATCTGAACCTATTACTCCAACATCGGGGTTAGTCTCTCCAACTTCTAGTGCTCCTAATTCACCTAGGGTAGAAAGAGTAATCACCGAAAATCTTCCTTCTGGTTTGATAGCTATTGAAGAACTTGCTCCAGAAGAAGAAATAGGCATCCCTATCCCTGAAAATCAACCTACTATTGATCTAAGGGAGCGTGAATGAATTTTTTACAGTCCACCTAGAAGTACTACTTGGTATCTTTCTTTAACTAATTATTTGGACAACTCAGTGTTAAGTTTTTCACCACCTCGTGCTCCTTATCCACCTAGGGGTTTTTATACTCCCGTAAATATGTCAGTTCAGTCGTCCATGTTTACTTAGTCTCCTGAATCTTTTTTGTATGGTGGTCCTTCTGTTCCCTCTGGGTATCAGTCACTTTCTGGTACTTTTTCGGGAGCATCTCCTCAACCCATTCAACAAAGGTTATTCACTGGAAGCAATGGTGCAAAGCCGTTGAGCATAGAAGACATTCTTATGATGTCAGGTTCTATTCCCAATTCTCAACCTCAAGGTGGCCAGTTACCGCCTGGGGGGCGGCCTCAATTAACGCCTGGGGGGCAACCTCAAGGTACACAATTTGCATCTGGGGGGCAACCTCAAGGACAGTACTTGCCTACGGTACATTACGTTCCTCAAGGTCAACCCCAGACTCAATATGTACCCCAAGGTCAACCCCAGTATCAATTTATACCTCAAGGTCAACCCCAGTATCAGTACATGCCTCAAGGGTATCTACCCCAAGGTCAGTACTCGAACCAAGGTTTCCAACCACCCCAAGGTCAATCTTATGTTCAAGGAACGGGAAATGTACCTTTCAATTATCAATCCTACCCTCAACCTGGTTTTGGATCTCAATATTCTCAACCTGTTATGGGTCAGTACCCCGGAATCAACATAGTGTGGGATCCATCGCAAACTCAACAGGTGTTGCAGCCAAATGTACAGTTGTCATCTCAAACTGGACAACCCTTAGTTTCTGGTTCACCCCAGCAACCAGTCCAGTCTAATATTCAAACTTCTGTACCTTCGGTAGTTTCTTAGTTTGGGCCTACTGCGCCTCGTACTCCATCTCAAACGACTACTGCAACTGCCGCAACATCTGTTCAATCTACCCCACCTACTTCTGGAGTATCGACAGCTCCTGTTTCTACTGTTCCTGTAACTACTCCTCAGACATCTTTACCACCGTCTGGATCCACGATTCAAACTACGGTTCAGATGCCTGTAGGACAACCTGGTTTAAGTACGGTTGTCACAAGTGAACCACAATTCACTTATCAACCGTACCAGGGATAGTACCAATTCGGTCCTGCTGTCTAGCAGCCAGTTTATCAGTATCAACCGTATCCTGGGTACACTTATCAACAACCACAACAACCCCAGTACGGTCTGGTTAATCCTGGTTTTCCAGGAGGATACAATATCCCGAACGCGATTCCTATTCCTAGTTATCCTGGATATCCTCCTCCTGGGGCTAGTCTCATGACCCAGAGTTTTAGGGATCCTAATCGGTAGCTACCGTTTATCGCAACTTTGGACTTACCAGACTTGTCGCGCCTAACGAACGATCCAATTAATTATCTTCTGTTTTGGCCGCCAATGCCGAATAAGTTGCCCAGTGACATTCCCAAGTTTTAAGGTAAATCTGGAGAGGACCCGTCGAACCATGTGATGACTTACCACCTCTCATGTGCCTCTAATTCCATCTCGGATGATTCGATCCGCTTACGTCTTTTCCAGCGCACTCTCATTGGTCTTGCGGCCAAGTGGTATATTGAATTACCACGGGCCTCTTTTTATAATTTTAGCCAGTTAGCTACCTCGTTTTTAACTCATTTTTAATTGCTGGTCAGATATGATAATGGCACGGAGTTACTAACTTCATTAAAGCAATCGACGTCCACTTATATTTCCGATCATATTCATGAATGGAGACGTCGAAGGCGGTTAGTGAAAGTTTTTATCCCGGACCAGATCTTAGCTGAATGGTTTGTTAAATCATTGTTACCGAAGATTACTGAAGACGTAGCTAAGGCCGGAGTAGTTACTGAGGAGCAAGTGATTGCTCAAGGACAGTACCTTGACTTAGTTTATACTCAGTCAGGTACGTTACACGAAAAAATCCCCGATCTTCCCAAGTCAAATCAAATCGCTGTAGCTCCTTCGGGATCTCATGCCACTGATGGTATGATTGGTACGGTTAACACTAAAAGTAAGAAGAAGTCTTCCAAGAATTCTTCTCCTATCATAACCTTGCCCGATTCCCTGACAGGAGATTCTTCCGCTGAACTCTCCGCCGATATTCATGCTGTAGAGTCATCTACAACTAAATCAAAATCTAGTGGGAAGAAGAAAGGGAAGAAGAAGAATAAAATGGACAAGAGTTCAAAAGAGAAATCCGAAAAGTCGGAAACCAATGACGAAAAACGCAAACCTCGATATCCTTGTCTTATTTGTGAAGAGGAACACTTTACAAGAGACTGCCCTCATCGAGCAGAGGTTGCAAAGATCGTCAAAGGTTCCCAAACTCCTGCTGCTTTGAAGGATCCATTTCCAAAAGATAGCAAGATGATAGGTCCTTCCTCAAGTGCCAATGAAGAACCCATATTGATGATGTCCCATGTAAGGATTGCAACTCGATCGCAAGATTATGGTAGTAAAAGTCTTGTTGATGGCAAAGAAGCAAAATCTTCTCATTCTAATCCATCAACCTTAGCTCCCGGTTCCGATCCACTACAGATCGAGAAGCCTAACCCAGACTTAGTAATCAAACCGCCCGCCAAGGGTATACTTCGAAAGTCTGCTTTCAATCCACATGCGAGAGTGACCCGGAATTATAACATTGTTGAGGACTTAGCTGTTTCACCCTCAGCAATGTCGGCTTTGGAAGTGCTGCAATCATGCCCAGCACAGCGTAAATTACTTTTGTTGACTATAGGAGCTGTTGACGTTCAGGACCCGAACCTAATAATCTTTGATCTAGAAAATAGTGCACCCCGTTTGCCTCATCAAATGGCTTTCAAGATTCCAGTGATAGTAAAAAACAGGCCTATTCGTCGGACTGTAATTGATGAGGGAGCTTCAACGTGTATTATGTCGATACAGTGTTGGAGATCACTTGGTTCTCCTTCACTAAATCAATCCCCGACAATTCTTAAGGCCTTTGATGGCTGTGGGTTTCATCCTTTTGGCATTCTACAGGATTTGCTTATAGGGGTTGAAGGAAAAACCGTTAGTCTAGATGTGGAGGTGGTTGATGCCCCTCTAGACTACAACCTTCTCTTGGGTCGAAGTTGGACTTACGCTATGACAGCGGTCGTTTCATCGGTCTTCCGAGTAATAAAGTTCCCACATAAAGGAAAGATCGTAACAATAGACCAGCTGGCTTACTTTTCATCTGACCCAGCCTCTTCAGAGAGTATTCAACATGTCGGTAAAACGACTCTCCCATTTAAGGATGTTGGAGTAGGATTAGTTAAAGATGCCGGTTTACTGGGAACTTTTCCTTTTCCTCCACTCAACGCATCATCTTCATTTGCAACCATTCATATGATTACATCAGACACTATTTTTTATGACGATCCTTGGATCGTTCCTTCTAAATCTGAAATAGACTCATTTAGTAATTTTATGCCTTTGAGTCCATATGAAATTGCCT
Organism: Pinus tabuliformis; assembly: GCA_031772625.1. Taxonomy (NCBI): domain Eukaryota; kingdom Viridiplantae; phylum Streptophyta; class Pinopsida; order Pinales; family Pinaceae; genus Pinus; species Pinus tabuliformis. Next base: position 1,697,126,987 of record CM062819.1, on the reverse strand, counting down.
ATGAAGCCGTGCAGTCTTTTACCGACCCATGTTCAACCGAAAAATACCTAATGAATGTGGTCCGTGAGGAATCACTTTTTACATCAACCTCGGAGTTAATAGTGTTTCCCGAAGTTGTTTCATCTGACGAGCGACTTCGTGAAATCCTATGTGTAGATGATTTACCATGGGAAGGTCTCCATCACAGATCTTCGTTTTTACCTGAGGATGATTGTTTTGAAAATGATTTCTCATCAATCTTTACGACTGAATATGTCAAGGAACCTCAGAATCCAATGAAACATCCTGATTCAGAGTTAAATTTGGGAAACATCTCTCGAACTATTCCCATTGACATTTTGGTTAAGCCTGGAATTATTGAAAACATTCATATAGGTGCCTTGTGTACAGATGACGAAATTCAGACATACAAGGCCCTATTTCAAGAATTCTGCGACGTGTTTGCCTGGTCCTATGAGGAAATGCCAGGAATTGATCCCGTGATTGTTGTTCATGAGATCAAGACTTACCCAGACGCTAAACCCGTCCGGCAACGTTTGCGTCAGATTCACCCACGAAAAGCTGCTGCAATTAAAGCAGAAGTTGAAAAAATGTTGAAAGCAGGTTTCATTTATCCGATCCCGTTAACGAATTGGGTATCGAATATTGTTCCGGTTAACAAAAAACAGGGAACAATAAGAATATGCATCGATTATAGGGACATTAATCGAGCTTGTCCAAAGGACAACTACCCAACTCCCTATATTGATCAAATCATTGATGATTGTGCCGACAGCGAAATATTTTCCTTCATGGACGGTTTTTCCGGATACAATCAAATCAATATTCTACCTGCTGATCAACTGAAAACGGCTTTCATTTGTCCATGGGGGACATTTGCTTATTGTAAATTACCTTTTGGGATCAAGAATGCCGGAGCAACTTTTCAAAGGGCGATGTCTTATGTGTTTCATGACATCAAACACATTGTGCAACCGTATCTCGATGATTTTCCCGCTCATTCATTACATCGAGCTGATCACCTCGTCTACTTACGTGCAATCTTCATGAGGTGTAGGCATTATCGTATTCGGTTGAACCCACACAAATGTGTCTTCTGTATAGAAACGGGTCGATTACTGGGATTTGTAGTTCCGAAAGCCGACATTCGCGTCGATCCCTCGAAGGTAGAAGCTATCATCAAATTGCCTCCTCCTTCGAGTCTTCGCCAACTCCAAAGTTTGCAGGGGAAAGAAAACTTTTTACGACGATTCATTTCTAACTACGCCGAGGTTACAAAGGGTTTTACACAGTTGTTGAAACAGAACGCTCAATTCTCTTGGGATGAGATAGCTCAGAAATCTTTTGATGCACTCAAACACGCGTTGACCCATGCACCGTTGTTGCATCCTCCCAACTACAACCAGGATTACTTTTTGTATCTCGCTGCCTCCCATTCCACCATTGGAATGGTCCATGCGTATATCATCCTTGCGGTAGATTATTTTACTAAGTGGGCCGAGGCGATGCCTACATTCGAGGCAGACGGCAAGACAGCTACAATTTTCGTGTTCAATCATATAATTGCTAGGTTTGGTGTCCCACAAGCGATAATCACTGACTATGGGCGCCATTTTCGAAATGTTATGATGACAGAACTTACAGGCCAGCTTGGTTTGTGTCATGATAGTTCAACTCCTTATTATCCACAAGCGAATGGTCTGGTTGAGTCCATCAACAAAGTTTTAGTTATCATGATCCGACGAATTATTGGTATTCATCGGTCGAATTGGCACAACATGTTATTTTCAGCGCTTTGGGCGTACCGAACCTCAGTGAAAACATCAACAGGGTTCACTCCTTTCCAACTAGTTTATGGTTTGGAAGCTGTGCTACCCATTGAATGCGAAATCCCGTCACTGCAAATGGCAATCGAGTTACTTCCAGCTACTTCCGAAGAGGAAAAGTGTTTATTATACTTAGCTCAATTAGATGAGAATCAACGTGATGCTGCATTGGCGATCGAGACTCACGCAAAACGTATGAAAGCTCAGTATGATCGAAATGTGACTCCTAGAAATTTTTCGGAAGGAGACCTAGTGTTATTATATGATCAAGCTAATGATAAATTAGGTGCTGGAAAATTCGTTTCTATGTGGCATGGCCCCTATATTGTCAAGCGAAAGCTAGCAAAAGGGACCTATGAGTTGGTAGACTTTGACGGGGACTCTTTAGGTAAACCCAGAAATGGTCTTTACTTGAAGAGGTATTATGCTTAAAAGAATGGGTATGGAGATTTTTAGTTAGGTTAGTTTTTCTTTCTAGCTGGTGTGTTTGTTAGTTTAGACAGTGTGCTTAGCTTAGAGAGTGTGTTTTCGTCGTTATTTCTGCTTATCTTGGTTTTACTCTTGATGTTGCAGATGTCGATGCCTCTCCAAACATACATTGGTTTCGCTGATGGTGCTTGTCGTAGTACACGGAACATTTCTTCAGTAGCTTGGGTTATCTATTCGCCCTCTAACGAGTTAGCTTCTATGCATGGGATAAGCCTCGGTCAAACAACAAACAACATTGCCGAGTATAGTGCAGTGATTGAGTTATTATCTGAATCTATTTCATTTGGGATTCGGAGTTTGATAGTGAGGTTAGATTCTGAACTCGTTGTATTACAGCTTAATAGAGTGTATGCCATTAGAAATCCAGTGTTATTAAGATTATTTTTGAGAGTGCGTCTCTTGGAACGTGAGTTTGATTACATTGAATATCAGCATATTCCAAGGTCTTTAAATACATTAGCAGATGCAATTGCTTCTCGAATGTTAAATAGACATTTGCAATAATCATATATGTAAATTTAAAACCATTCCATAACATGATTTACAAGATAAGTAGGTAATAATGATATATATATATATATATATATATATATATATATATATATATATATATAGGAGTGTGTCAAAAATTACATCATCTTCGATCATAGGTTGAAAAACACCTTATGATCGCAAAAATGATAAGTACAAAAAACCAAAATGTCACATGTGTCTACAAAACGACCATCCAATCACTGGTGATGATCTCTATATGACACCATTGCACGGGCCACCCTACACAAGAACCTCCTAAAAGGTCCTGGGACCCCGACTACATAGTGCTGAAGCCTGATTGGAATATCATCTATGGTAGTCTCCGGTATATCTGTTGTAAGACGCTCCAGGTCACTTTCCAACTCAGCCAAAGTCTCTGTGGCCTCGTCCTGTGGGGTCGGTGCCGCTGCAACTGGTAGTCTCCTCTCGTAAGGCCGGAGATTGGCTAGACGACGTGGGCCTACATCTGCATTTTGAAAATTATTACTATCAGTTTTGAGATGATATAAAACAAACAAAAATAATAGATAGTTTAAAAAACTTGTGAAAAATGAAGTTACCTGTATCATCCCATTGTTCTCCCGGTGGAAGAACCATGTCCGGATCTCCATGAAAATCAACTCCGGCATAAGGAAAATCTTGTATAGCAAAGACCTGGTCTTCTAACCAGCGAAAGTACTTCGGAGTAAATCGGACAACCTCCGTCCCCTCATCAGGATGACGGGCCATAACCACAACCCATCGCATCAATTTGGGCTCTCGAGGAAGCCCAACCTCAACAGTGAGCTGCTGTGGGATCAGCATCGGAACCCTCTCTAAGCCAAAACTCACAACTAAAGCCCCATAACCAAAGGTCTTTAGCTGTCCGTTTTTGGCTCTAGTCAGTTGGCCTTTTACATTGGCCAACACAACATCACACCAGTTGAAAATGGTACCTCGATAGCAATCAATTGCCATCCGCATCTGGGATCCAGTGGCAATGTGTAAAGCAGCAGCCCCGCAAAGTCTGGTAACTGTAAAGGCAATCACCATAAGTTCAGGACGGGATATAGTTTTGATCTCTATCCCCTTCTCCTGAGACTGAGTGTTACACCACTCTAGTCGGAGACTAGCGATAGACTGGCCACCTGCCCTAGTCCCGAACAGAGTCAAGTGTTCGCCTCTCTTGGGCAAACCAGTGAGAAAGTAGATATTTGCCGGCTCCATCTCAAGCTGGTGCCCTCCAATATAAAAACACTGGTCCTGAACGTTCCATATTTCTACCAGCCACTCTAGAAAGCTCACTTGGGCCCTCATGCCAGGTATGGCCCAGTATTTATAAAGGCCGCATGCCTTCAAAACATCAATTGACGGTTGATGATTAATGGCGGCCAAATCAACATCTTCGTGCTCTCTCTTGCGCCAATTAAGCATGGTGAACAATCTACATACCATAAAACATCCATTAGATTCCATAAAATCAAAAAAATTTGGTCCATTTTGGAGAATTTAGGGTTTAAAAACTCGTTGTGCGGGGTACGCACCCCGCCTTTAGGAACAGAGCGTAGGTACGCAGGGTCCCTGAAGGTAGGATGCGTACCCCTGACATTTTTCCAACTGAGAAAATGTCGAGGTACGCGGGTCCCTAGTGTGGTGCTTATGTAACCCCGAGAGGCGGTTTTTGAAACCATAAAACCTCCCAAAAATGAAATCTGGGGCCTAAAAAAGAATTCTAAACGGATGAAATTGAAGAGGAGGATGTTGTAGATTACCTGGAAGAGACGGCGTTTGATTTCGACGGTCGGATTCTCCGCAATGTCCACAGGAAGTTTCTTGCCAAAAGCCCTTTTTCTCTCCTCAAATAGTAAAATGGTAAAAATGAATTGGTAAAAGCCCTTTTTATTGGTTTTTTGGGTAAATAAATGGTAAATTTGTTTATTTTTCACCATGAAAAGGTATTTTTCAAAGTATTTTTATCTATCTTCAACAGGTATGAGTAATGTGTTGGTTTTTGTGCAGGATAAAGGATTTTCAGGGAAAATTGTCATTTTTTACAAACAAAAACATCAGAGTCATCTTTAAGCTCTTTTCTGACTCCTAAAATGTGAAAAGATTGCCAAGTTTTCTTTTTAGCTCGTTAAAACGAAATTAAAAAGACGGTCCTCTTACAGCCCTTTTCTGACCATAAAAACATGAAAAGATTGCCGGATTTTTGTCGTTTCAAATTCGATATTGGAAATAAAACGACGTGTCCTTGATCACTTTCTACTTTTCAGATCAGAGACACTAATCATGAAAGTACTCCTTGGTCGTAAAGATCAAGTGGTTCTCTCAAGTATTATTTTATACTTTTTCGGGCTTGGGAGACACAAATTTACGAAAAAGGTCAACCCTGGAGTCTTCTTAAGTTTTTCAAACTCGCTAAAATTGAAAAACGCCGAGTTTCTCCTATACTGGACTCGTTAAAATTTCACAGTAAAGGACCTGTTCGATTACAAACAGGAACGGACCACTCCTTCTTAGGGTTCGAATCTAAACTAAGTTGGACTCATCCGAAGGATGAGCTTATAATCAAGCAAATGTTATCCTCCTCAAGCTTGTAAAAAATAAAGAGGTACTTGCCAGAAATGGTGGGGGAAAAGAGAGGAAAATGAGCCTATTTGTTATACTTTATCTCGGAAAAACCTTATCACCACTCTTGAACACGACACTTTTCATTCACCTGGGTTGGGAAATCCTTTGCCTAACAGTTGATCAAACCACATTGAAAGTCTTTAGCCGGTTTCCGGGTATTAACTTTGGGACAATTATTACCAAGCCATCTGTAGTGTCGTTATGTGTTCAAGAGGAGTCTTTCAAATAAACCATTCATCTGCAAAATATCTGTCACCCATCTTGACCATCCCTGAGTTAGTCCTTACAGCTACATTTCTTCAACTTGATCTATGATTTCGTGTTGTGGGCTTGCCTACGACGGATCACTTTCTATCGACATCAGCACATTATCTAGAAAGATGATCTAGGAATCATCAGTACCTCGAAATCTGCATGCCTCAATGGCAGGTTTCTCGCCTTTGACGACAGTTTACATCATTGACTTTCAATTGAAGGATTCCGTGACATGTTCGACATCAACACATTCATTCACATTTCTGGAATGTATTGGGTACTTTGAGAACCATTGACATCACTGGTGGTCTCTCTCACACTTGTTAACAGTTTACATCATTGACTGGTAATCAAGTGGTTTCTACCATGTTCGACATCAACTCATTTATTCGCATGGATAGAATCATACTATTTCGGGAAGCAGAAATGAAGACCCTGGATCTAGTTTCCGCCATCCAGGCTGCGAGGAGTTTTGTATTCATTATACAGTAGACTAATTATAAATAGATGGCTGCATCCATACTGTGTCGACATGTGTCTATGATTATGATGTATTGCGAAATCATTCCTATATCAGAGCAGTGGTTAGTTTGTTAGTTAAGTTTTTGATCTGAGTATGGGAATACCTACCTCAGCGATGATATGATCTCATATATGTATTTTGTGTTGAATATTTCCAGGTTCCGACTGGGCTCTCCACAAGATAATCCTCCAAAAGATAAAGTGCTTCACCCTTCCTAGATGATATAAAACCGTAATCTACTACAGAATTCGCACTTTAGGGAGCAATCTGTTACACTAAAATTTGTCACCATGACTATTTGCAGTCAGTATGGCTCCATCAATAACCATACTGTCCTCCTCCTTGGCAAGTCTTATACCTCTGCTCATGTCAAACTCCAAAAAAGAGAGAAAGCCTTTAAAAACTCAATATAACTCTGGTTACGCACTTTCTCTTACTCTTACCTGTGGGCACACACCTCAAGTACATAATACCTGCATACTTGTACACTCTGTCTGTAAAAGCGTGGGTGCGTACCCCTGTAAAAGTCAAAAGGCACAAGTTTTACTTCAAAAAACTTACTTGCGGTCAATTCTAGAGCTTTCTAGAAGATGGTTTGACGTGGATTGAGCGCCTCCAGATGGTTCATGCATCCCAATGAAAGAGGAACTTATCCCATGAAGAGGGGAGCTATCCCTTTGAAAGAGGGGCTTATCCCATTGATGGTGGACCTGTTGAACTTCCTCTAAAGCATTATAAATACAGGCATTGGGCCAGAGGCAAGGGAGGTTGAAAGCTGAACATTCCCAAGGGTAGATGCTGCTGAAATTAGGACTCCCTTATAGAGCTTGAGAGGAGAGATCACATTCCTTTCTTAGCTTCATTTGGAAGTGGGTGAGCTAATCAAAGTAGAGGAGAACTCTTGCTAGACCCTGGGAGGGACCTGCACAACACCAAGGCATTGGTTGTAAGGTTTCTTTTGTTTCCAATTAATACAATTAAGTTCAGTTTTCTCAACAAGTTGCTATATATAATTTGTTTCATAAACGCCTTCGTCTTTATGATGAATATGTTTTATTATATGAGTTATTCAGGTGTTATGTAATCGTTTGCTTGTTTGTGTATGCAGGCTTCAAGGAGAAGGAGCTCATCTAGATCAAAGAGGCTTGGCTACTACAAACAGTGTTGGACTAAAGGTAAGCCTTAAACACCTGGTTGCTTTTATTTTAAATGCATATTTAGGGAAATATAGTGCTTGATTGTTTTGTTTGTCACTAGAAACGCCTTAGTTTCTAGGGAGGTCGGTTTTGTCCGCAAAATTGACTCTTTCCGCATGACAATAACTTAGTACAAAAATAAAGGTGCGCCCAGAAACATAAAATTAAGCAATGAGGTACATGTTGAATGGTAGAAGACATGTTGGAATAACAGAGCCAAAACATAATACAATGTGTCCCATATAAATAATGCACTTGGAAAAACATGATCCTAGATTGAATACAATAATATCTAAGTACATGAGATATAATGGCCCTTCCCTCAAAAAATAGGTGGAAGGGAGGGTAAAACAACTGAAGAACCCATGTTGAACAAGGAAGGGCTCTATAAAATTGAATGTATCATCTGAAGGAGATGTGCATGCTATGAACAATGCGATCAGTAGGAACCTAACCCATCAAATCTATGGAACTGCCTCTGAGGTTGTAGCATAATAGGAATGCATCCAGACATGTGGGGGGCTACCTGAAGGACCAACCCCTCATGAGATCTGGAATATCTCACACACACCCGAGAATCACTAGTACAATATGTTGCATTACTGGACCATCAAATGTATATTGCAACATGGAGAGAGATATATTGCAACATAACAAAAGCCTTGGTAGGATTTTCACTAGCATGAAATTCAATAAGTCCTTATAAAAGATGTCCAGACTACCTTGCAGGAAATCCATCTATAGTAAATGTGGATTGATTATTTTTTATCCAATTGTGCAAAGAAGAAAACACATAAAAGCCTAGAATAAAGGTCATAAATAGTTGGCTAAAATTCATCATCATAAGTCAAATAGGCACAAGAAATGATCATATAAAATAGTGCCCAGAACACACTACTATGAGACCAAAGATATCCATCTTAATTCTCAAAGAAAAAATATGATTACATGTTGGTTACGTGGACAGATTGGACATACTGCAAAAAAATGTCCTTAAGGAAGAGATTCAAGGGAAAATAGAGTAAGATGCAAGAATATGCCTCTAGAGGACCTAGAATCCACTTTAAGGAAGAAGTACAGCTGAGGAAGAAAAAATGTCGCAGTTCATCAGAATCATCTTTTTCAAGTTTATCTGTGTTTGGACATAGCGAAGAATAGGTGAATGTCTAACAGTGTAATTTCACAGATACTGATGAGTGCAATTGTAGCCCTTCTGAGACAGACTCAGAATTTAGTTCAGAAATAGAAATAGAAAAGGCACCAGCCAAAGAGAAAGTTTGTATGACACACTATTGATGATGATGAAACAAAATTTCTGGCAGGCATTAAGATGCTTACAGAAGGAGAAATGAAAGGAAAACTTCCAGAAACTTTTTTACAAATTAGACACAGAGATCTTGGTAATACCTCAAAAGGTAATATTTCTAAAGCACTATTTGTTGACACTTCTTATGAGAAAAACACAAAATGTTTTCAAAGAAACCAATAGCTTACAAAACCAAGTTCTTTGACTCTAGGAGAAGTCAATCATGAGATTCATCATTTAGAAAAGGAAATAGTTGAGCTGAGATAAAAGTGTCTCAGATAGAAAAGGGAAAATGTCAAGAACTAAGAGAAAATCCTAATGTCAAGATTTTTGAAGATATGCAAAACAGTGGCATAGGGTTTGGAAATATGAAGATCATGACCATTCAGTATCAGCAACACCATGTACTATTAAATATTAATATACAAGGAGAAAACTTCACTCTCAAAACATTAATAGATTCGAGTGCAGACATAAATGTTTGAAACAAAAAAGTGATCCCAACCAAATACTGGACACCTACATATATGCATGTCACTGGGGTAGGTACACAGTATTTTCAATATGAAGTCCCCATTACAACTCTTTATTTTTCAAAATATTGTATGAAAATGAAGTTTGCAGTGGGAAATATTCCAATTCACTGTATTTTAGGAAATATTTTTCTTGCTCTTGTTGAACCACATGGATCGGCCAAATTACAGGATTGCAAAGTTGTTTATTTTATATTTGTCCCTGATAACAAAGGTTTCTTACAAACCATCACATTGCCTTTTATTTCAAGACCAAGAATATCCACCATGGTTCAGACTATGGAGGAAGTTAATCTGACAAAAATAAAACTGGGAGAATTAAAATACTTCAAGTCCTCTCTCAGAATGAAATAACAACTACAGTCCCTGAAGGTACAACAAAAATTTTTAGAGCTCAGATAGAAATTAGAAAAGAATTGTTGTTCTGAAAACCCAAATGCTTTATGGCATATAAAGCAACACATACTTTCATTGTCGTTCAAACAAGAATAAGATGGAAAATGATGTAAGAATCGAGCCATACCTATGAACAGCGAGCATAGAACTCTGTGCCAAAAGAAATCTTAGATGTCTTAAAAATAGGATTGATCAGAGAATATAATAGTCCTTGGAATTTCTGCAGGTTCTATGTAAATAATCACTCATAATAGATTAGAGGTGTTCCTAGCTTAGTCATAAATTACAAGCCTCTAAATTCTGTACTAACGGATGATACATACCCTATTCCCCACAAAGGAAGCCTAATAAGTTGAGTAGCAGGAGCTAAAGTTTTCTCCATATTTGATATGAAAACTAGGGTTTGGCAGGTTGCAGTAAAAGAAGATAGATTCAAAATTACCTTCAACATTCCTGCTGGTCATTATGAGTGAAATGTTATGTAATTTGTGCTAAAACATTAACCATCCAAATTTCAAAAGGTCATGGACCAAGTTTTCAATCCATACTTTGATTGGCTCATTATATATATTGATGATGGTTAATATTCTCTAAATCTGTAGAAGAACATTTCAAACATGTACATATTTTTACAGAGGTAGTCAAGAGAAATGGGCTCATACTAAGCAAGAAGAAAATGAAATTGTTTTAAATAAATATTAAATTCCTGAGACATACTATTGAGGATGGCCAAATCACATTACAATCGAATGCACTTGAATTTGCTAATAAATTTCCAGATATGATCATAGATAAAAAAACAATTGTAGAGATTCCTAGGCTGTTTGAACTACATCAACAATTTCTATGAAGGATGTGCCCATGACAGAAAGGTGTTAAATCAAAGATTGAAAAAAGATCCAACGCCTTGGACTTCAGAACGTACCCATGCCATTAGAAAAATAAAATCGAAGGTAAAAACTTTACCTATTCTCTACCTTGCATACGAGGATTTGCCAAAAATTGTAGAAAGTGATGCCAACAACATTGGATCGGGAGGTATTCTCAAGAAAACTAAAGAAGTAGAAGGACAAGTTATACAATATGCTTGAGGCACATGGAACCAAGCAGAACACAACTCTTCTACAATTGAAAATGAGGTAAAAGTTGCATGGAATTGTATAGACAAATTTGACATCAACCTCATACATAAAAGGTTTCTTCTTAGGACTGATGCTTCTGCTTTAAAGAAAATGTTAACAAAAGACATAAAAAAGCATGGAGAATCCAATTTTGTCAAATGGCAAGCTTTGTTTTCAAATTTTGATTTTGATGTCAAGCATATAAAGGGAGAATGAAATTGTCTACCACATTTTCTGAGTCTAGAGTATCTGAAAAAGGAAAATCATCAAATGGTTATTGTCATTGAATGGGACCCTAAAACACAGTAAGAAGAACTTAGAAATATCTCAGACAACACCTCATGACCAATCTATGCTGAAAAATGGAAACCCACATGGCAATTAAGAAACACCAAAGTTATGGATGCAAATCTACAACCTCATCAGGACTTACAACACCTTGTACTAGAAAGAAAGATTTACCCTAAGTCCAGCACTTGGATACATGATATGGTGTATAAGAATTCAATGATGTATTCTGATCTTGCAGACAAAGCATTAAGGAAAAGTTTTCATGATATCAGTCTGATATGAAATGAGGAAGCAATAGAACCAAAACATTTCATAAATATTATACTATCAATAGAACAAGATATCCTGAACATGCTATAAGAATAATGTGACCACAAAAGGATCTGAGCCTTGTATTCCCTGACATTGTCTATAATTTCCAGGGCTATAAAAATATCTAGTCGAATCTCTTATGTAGAGAAGAAAGATCAGAAATACACTTGTAATATATAAAAATAAAATGTTAAATATAGTAAAAAATGTTTTAAATAATTAAAATATACAGTGCCAAGAATTATATTACAAAATTTTAGGGAAAAAAAATAAATTGTATTTTTTCCTTTTATGTGTAAACTCCATAATTTCAAGTATTTATTTAAAAAATAAAATTATATATTAATAATAATGATTAATTTTATTATTTTATTGTTTTTATTTGATTAAATGATGATAAACTAATCATTAAAATATTATATGGTATTTAATGTTTACTATATATATCTAAAACTATAGTTCAAAATTTAGAATAACTCTATTTTTTTGAATAATTGTGTCAAGCTCGTAAAAGTCCCAAAGAAACGGAGGTTTCAATGAAAAATCGTCGTTAACGTACTCCGTTGGGGTTTATAATGCTCAGAATCAATTGGGGATTTCCACATTGCTTTTATATTATAGAGATCTCATTGAATAAAAGAGGCTTGTATGACAAAAATATTATAGCTTTAAAAACTTATCTGCCAACCACGATTCCATTGTAGAAAGTTTGTTTTATAGCCGTGCAAATATTCTTTTATATTATTAATCTTTCACCAAATCACTTAAGAGACTATGAGATTATTAATTTAAGAGATTCATATTTACAATCACCTTTTAAAGGAATATTGATATTATATGGGAAACCTGCAATGTAAATTTTTAATAGTATATTGATTGTGATTTATTGTATCTAAATAATGTAATTATTAAAAAAAAAAAGGGTTAAAAATTAAAAAATTTCAGAATTTGATTGGGAATTCCCACATTGTTTTTATAATATAGAGATTTGAGTGAATAAGAGAGTGTTGACACCTAATCCGAAACGGATGAGGTGAAGCCGGACAGTCATCTAGAAGATGAACTGATCCGTTTTTGTATATGTATAAATAATAATAGTTGAATGAATAATATCACTCAGTTGTTTTGCGCTCATTAATTTCTGAGCTAACCTGGCCTGACATGGTATCAGAGCAGGTTCCAAGTTCCAGAAATAGCGTAACTCCTCTGCTACCTCATGAAACCTCTACTCCCTGGCGCACCAGCGCTGCATACGCTCTCTGCTATTCTGAATAGCCTGACATCCCTTCTGACATCGCTACATACGCCCTCCCTTTCCGCTGGTCTTTTTTTGAAACACTAATTGCTCATAACGCTGCATTGAGGTCCGTTGCTGTATGTGGAAGTCGTGGAAGAGAACGAAGGTCTCTGCCCGGTGACCAATACTATCAAGGAAGAGAACGGTATCGTTTTATTACCTGCATTTTAATGTATTGAGAGCTGCCTGTTAACGTATTGAAGACCTGCATTTTAATGTATTGAGAGCTGCCTGTTAACGTATTGAAGACCTGCATTTTAATGTATTGAGAGCTGCCTGTTAACGTATTGAAGACCTGCCTTTTAATGTATTGAGAGCTACGCCTTTAAACGTATTGAAGCCTGCGTTTAAACGTATTGAAGACCATGGTATATGGTGCTGGTGACTGCGCCCTTTATTAAACGTTGTGGTATATAGAACTGTGACTGCGCCTTTATTAAACGCTGTGGAGACTGCGTTTTTAAATTCTGGATGCGTATTTTAATGGCAAGCTAACACTGCGTTTTTTAAATGCTGGATGCGTATTGTAATGGTGTATTAATACAAGCTAAGACTGCGTTGATGTATGATGACTGTGCGTTTCTAATACAGCGTTTTCATAACAGTGGTATTGGTCTTCCATGTCAGCGTTTTCATAACAGTGGTATTGATCTTTCATAACAGCGTTTTCATAACAGTGGTATTGAGCGCCCTCCTTTTCAAAACAGTGGTATTGGTCTTCCATATCAGCTTTCCCGAGTTTTTTAAACAGTGATATACATATGTTTTCATATGAGCGCCTTTGTTGAACAGTGATATACATTGATATATACGTGAGAAATGATATGTATATGAGCGCCTTTTTTGTTTGATATATGTAAGCAGTGAGCGCCCTTTTTGTTCAGCAGTGATATATGTAAGCAGTCATATATATGTGAGCGCTATTTTTTTTTGTTGAGATATTGATATATGTAAGCAGTGAGCACCCTAGTTTTGTTGAACAGTGATATATATATGAGCAGTGATATATATATATGGAAAATGCATAAGGCTATCATATAAGGATTTTTTTTTCTCTCTCAACAGAAGTGTTTTTTGGCAGAGATATTTTGTTACAGTATGCATTCAAGAGAAAGAAGAAGATACTTCAGAGGCAGGGGGGGCAGACACCCTCAAGAAGAAAAGGCAGACTTACATTGCATTCGCTGCAAACAAAAAGGATCTCATGATGCTTCTACATGCAAGCTACCATGGGAAAAGATTGAGCAGAGAAGAAATCAGCAGAAAGGTAAAACTGATGACTCAGACAAAGGTAAAGCACCTGAATCCGCTCACTATATTGAGGCACAATGTAACATTGGAGTAAATGAAGATCTGTTTAATGCTTCACTTACTTCTTCGAAAAATGACTGGTTGCTTGATTCAGGAGCAACCTGTCATATGACTCATAGGAAAGTTTTTTTTGAAGATTTCACTGATAATGTTGACGGAGCAGTATACTTTGCAGATCAGTCAAAAATCAAGCCATCAGGGCTTGGCACAGTCAGGCTTAAACTGCCTGGTCTTCCAGACTTTCTTCTGGATCATGTTCTATATCTCCCACAGCTCAAGAGAAACTTGTTGTCCCTGGTCCACATCTGCCAGCAAGGTCACTCCATTCATATGTTTGATGGAAAGCTTGAGGTAAGAAAGGCATCTGACCATTCACTTGTCATGAGGGGTATAGAAGAAGAAAGACTTCTTAAACTGCAAGGAACCTCTGCTCATGCACAGCATTTTTCATATATTTCTCATCATGATGAAGGTACACTTCCATCAAGTTTATTATGGCATGCTAGATTTGGACATCTAAACTATGATAGTCTCCGCTTGTTGAAGAAAAATGGTGTTGCTGGTTTGCGTACAATTCCTAGAAAACATAAACAATGTGATGCTTGCATTCTAGGAAAGCATAGCAAACAGTCTTTTCATGATTCACATTCAAGAGCACATAGGAAGCTTGAACTTATTCATTCAGATTTATGTGGTCCAATGCCTGTTCCTTCTGCAAATGGAAATAAGTATATCATGACATTCATTGATGATTACACCAGAATGTGTTGGGTTTATTTTTTGAAGAACAAATCTGATGCTTTTCAAACATTCAAGAATTTTCATAAGTGGATTGAAAATGATGCACAATCTCATATTGGGTCTATTCGCACTAATAATGGAAAAGAATATACATCAAATGAATTTGAACACTATCTTCGCCAACATGGGATTAAACATCAAACAACTGTGCCTTATAATCCTCAACAGAATGGTGTAGATGAAAGAATGAACAGAACAATTTTGAATATGGTACGATCCATGCTTTTCTTCAAAAATGTAAAGACAATGTTTTGGGCTGATGCTGTTCTATGTGCTGCATATATAAAGAATAGATGTCCATCTAGTGCTATAAGAAACAAGACTCCTTATGAATTGTGGTATGGACATGTTCCTTCGGTAAAACATCTCAGGATATTTGGTTCCACCTGTTATGCTTTAATACCAAAGGTACATAGAAACAAACTTGGTGCTAGAAGTCGTAAGTGTATCTTCCTGGGGTATTCAAACACATCTAAAGCATACCGCCTTTATGATGAAGTAAATAAAAAGTTTGTTTTATCTAGAGATGTCATTTTTCTTGAATCATCCAAATCTGACAGTGTTGTTGAGCGGCAACTTGATCGCTTGGATAGATTCACAAAACCAAAATCATTTCAAGAGGTTGATAATCAGATTCCACATCTTGAAGGGGGGATTCCTATACTAGATCAACATGTGGAATCTTCTTCTGAAGAACAATCTCCCCTACATGACACTCCAACAACGGATGATGCTTTAAGTGATGTAATTGATAGAATTGGGAGACTCAATCTTGATTCAGACCCAACTCCATCAACAGAACAGCCTGGACCATCTCAGAAAGGTCCTCCAAAGTGGCTGACAAAGACACTTGAAAGTGTTCATCCTGATGAAATTGGAAAAACAGGAACCAGAAATTCAAACCGACAAGATGGAGGTGATGTAGATAACTCTAATTCACCTGTTGATATGGATGTTACTTATGATTGTGAATTGAACTTGTCTACAGATTTTGAACCAACTTCCTTCAAAGAAGCTGCTTCTCATGATGAATGGAAAGAAGTGATGCAGAAGGAGTATGATGCCCTCATAAAGAATGGCACTTGGAAGCTGGTTGATCCTCCATTTGGAACCAAACCAATTGGCTGCAAGTGGGTCTACAAGAACAAGTACAAAGCTGATGGCTCACTTGACAAGCACAAAGCTAGGCTTGTGGCAAAAGGTTTTACACATAAGGAAGGGGTCGATTATGAGGAAACTTTTGCTCCCACAGCAAAATGGGCCACCATCCGGACACTCTTTGCACTAGCTGCTCAGAACAGTTGGAAAGTCCATCAAATGGATGTAAAAACTGCATTCTTGAATGGAGATCTAAAAGAGAATGTTTTTATGTCCCAGCCTAAAGGATTTGTTGTGAAAGGACATGAACACAAAGTATGCAAACTTGTGAAGTCCTTGTATGGCCTCAAACAAGCACCACAAGCCTGGTATGAAAAACTAACTGAGCATCTTCTGAAACTCAACTTCAAACATTTTGATCTTGATGATGCAACTTTATTTGTCAAGAAAGTTGGCAAAACAGTTGTATATCTTGTGGTATATGTAGATGATCTTTTAATGACAGGGAACAATGAAAGCTATATTGCATCCATAAAGAAAGAATTAGGAAATTTTTTTGAAATGACTGATTTGGGCTATGTTCATTACTATCTTGGCATTGAAGTAACCCAACATCCAAAGTCCATATTTCTTTCTCAAAAGAAATACATTGGAGATTTGTTATACAGATTTGGCATGACAGAGTGCAATCCCCTTTCTACTCCAATGGAACAAAACTTGAAGCTCACATGTACTGAAGGAAAAGAATTTGAGGATGAAACAAAGTATAGACAGCTTGTAGGAAGTCTCATCTACCTCACTACTACCAGACCAGACATTTCATTTGCTGTTGGAATCCTCTCCAGGTTTATGCAAAAGCCTTGTGAGGGACATTGGTCTGCTGCAAAAAGAGTTCTAAGGTACTTGAAGGGAACTCAAGACCTTGGAATCAAGTATACACAGGTGGACGACTTCAACTTGATTGGATACTCTGATTCAGACTTCGATGGAGACAAAGAAACTAGGGTATCTACTTCAGGATATGCTATGAGTCTTGGATCAGGATCTGTCTCCTGGAGATCACGCAAACAATTAGTACCAGCAGATTCCACAACAGAAGCAGAATACGTGGCAGCAGCTGAAGCAACGAAAGAAATTGTGTGGCTCAGGAAAATTCTTGAAGATTTGCAAGTAAAACAAATACAATCTACTCCACTCATGATTGATAACACATCTGCAATAAAGTTGGCCAAGAATCCAAAGTTCCATGATCGTACTAAGCACATCAATACTAAATATCATCTGATCCGACATCATGTTGAGGCCAAAACAATTCATCTCCGTCATTGTTCCACAAACAAGCAAATTGCAGACATCTTCACCAAAGCGCTTGGAAGAGAAAAGCTTGAAAGATTCAGAACGATGCTTGGACTCACCAACATCCCTTCAGATTAAGGGGGGGAATGTTGACACCTAATCCGAAACGGATGAGGTGAAGCCGGACAGTCATCTAGAAGATGAACTGATCCGTTTTTGTATATGTATAAATAATAATAGTTGAATGAATAATATCACTCAGTTGTTTTGCGCTCATTAATTTCTGAGCTAACCTGGCCTGACAGAGAGGTTGCATGACAAAACTATTATAGCTTCCAAAACTTATTTGCGAACCATGATTCCATTGTAGAAAGTTAATTTTATCTGACGCGTGCATATATGCAAAAAATGGTTTATATTTATATTTTTCTACAGTGATCATAAACTGGGCTGAAGAGTCAGATGTTGAGTTCTGATAGGGGCCGATGATAGGAGCTCGGGCGCGTGTCGAGAGGAGATGAAGACCGATCTGCGACCAACCAAGGCGCCTCTGCATTATCAGCCAGTTGAAGCCTTCCAATCCATGACTCTCAGGTATTTTGAGCTTCCTATGCATGAAGAGCATTAGATTTCCATGCACGCCATCTCGTCACTACATCTCCTTCCCTTTCATTGCCATTCATGTCTTCCATCTGGCAGTCATGCACTCCTCTATCACCTATCCTTCCCTCGATAAATCTGGCTTCTGTGAAGAGTGATGATTTTTTAACCATCTCCTGGTTCTCTCGACCCCTCAATGGAGCCTCTCTCCCTGAGTTTATTCCTATCTCCTTAATAGAGCTTTCAGTGTTCATTTTCCTTTGGTTTGCAGGTTGTGTTGTTGGCCTACTGATGCTCTCCTTACGACATGTGCCTGGAGCAAGGTTAGTATCTATTACCCTTATAGTTTTTTGGGTTATCTCTGTAACTCAATATTTCTTTTTCTGGAAGCAGTTCTAAGCTATAAATAACAGAGATTGCGTGGGTTTATAAGTGTGTTTTGCTGCTTATCAACATTATCCTACGTAGTTAAGGATAAAACTTATTTTTGTTATCATCAGTATGCTTCTTTAAGTTTTTGTCAATTGTTTCTGGTTTCTTCACAATGGTCTGGGCTATCATCCATATGGTGAAGAGGTTTATAGTTATACATAAGCCTTGCTCTGACATCCTCTTTAAAATAGGAGGGTGGTGGTGTATTATGGAAATATACTGCTGCTATCTGGTTTGTAGTGACTCCTCTACCAGCTAACTACCCTCAGAAAGATTGCACATCATCATTTGCCTCCCTCAACTTCAATATGTTTCCTCCCCTGTGAACTTTTGACCTCCAGGTTCTACAACCAGGCAGTCTCTTTCCCTCTTGCCGGTTTTTCTCTTTTCCCGGGACCGGAATTTCCCCACGGGATCGTTTTCTTCCTGCCTAATCTGGAAAGAATTTTCAAATCTCATTGGGATTTGAAGAGTGTCCTTGGGGTGACGTATTTCTGTCCTTGAGCTATCAACCTATACAGGAACATCCTTTCTGAGTTAATTCACTCTTTGCAATGGCGGCTCCCTTCAGTTATTACCTTCTGGCCATCAGGCACTTCTCCTTTCCTAGTCATGCCTCAATAGTTGGTATCCTTCTTCTCGAGTCTTCTGGCTATCGTTTCCTGTGTCAGAACTATTCAATCATCCCTTATATGGAATTTATACTCTCCAGGCTTATTTCCGGTTTTTGGTCAGATCTCCTTCTCGAGTCATTTGGCTTTCTTTTTCAGTGTCAGAACTGTTTAATCATCCCTTATATGGCATTTATACTCTCCAGGCTTTATATCCTGAATTTGGTCAGATCTCCATAAACAGCTGGTACTTAGCATGAACTGAAAATCTTATTAGGACATAGCCAATCCCGATAAGTTCTGGGGTAATTACTGAGGTCAGAAAGTGGGTGAAGCATGGATGGTGATTCGGATGTCTCGGCCACGGAGGCCATGGTCAAGGCCGCGATTCAGGCCGAGAAAGCATGGAAGACTGCCACGTTGCCTGCTGATTAGCAATCGACCCTCGATGACGTAGTAGTAAGGCCATCATGGTATGATGCTGACAGGGAAGGGACAAAATTCCATAGAGCACAGTCATCCCGAGAGGCTAATATAAAAGATGCTTCTAACCGACCGGAAAAGCTGTTACATGAACACACTAACAGTTTTAATAAGACTTGGAATCCCATTAAAACTTATCCCCCGCTAGTCGCTTTAAAGCTAGAGAGCTCTCACTTGTCAGATAGGAATAGATAGCTTGCAGAATCTCGCTTTGGTGGGTAAGTGGCACTTCCCAGAAATGGAGGATGCCGAGATGAGAAGGTGAATTGAGACTCAGTGGAAACAGTTGATTGGATATACCCCATCATATCTAATCTTATGAAAGGGTGGTACTGTTTTCATTTTCTAAAGGCCAATGATGTTGAGTCTATCCTGAAATGCCCATGGGTTCATAATACGAGTTTTCTTGCTCACTATAGGTGGTACATTGGATATGACCCTCTAAAGAATACTCCTTTGAATAATTTAATTTGGGTGAAGCTCCCAAATCTCCCCCTGGAGATGTGGTCTAAACAAACCCTAGCAGAGATTGGCAATTCTATCAGACGCTTCATTTATGTTGACCCTTGGTACCTTTGCACTAAGGATAAGAGAATAGCATGGATTCTCATTGAAAAGGCCTATAGGGGGGATTTCTAGAACATATTGAGGTTGCTTGGCGAGATTTGAAAATTAAGCAAAGGCTGGATTTTTGGGGCATCCCTTTCAAATGCTCTGCGTTCCACTGAGCAGGTCACCTGATTAAAAACTGCCACTGGCTCTCAAAACCAAAAGCTAGACTTGCACATCGGAAATCCAGGATTAGCTCGTCTTTTTTCAAAGAAATGGAGATTCCACCTCATTCAGATAGCCTCTCCCCAACGGAACTAGTGGATGGTCAGAATAGCAATGTCATTTTATCTCCGCAATTTTTATCTCAGGATTTATCCTGCGAGCAGGAGTCTAAACCCAAAAGCTCTGATAAGCTTGCATGCTAGGCAAAAGTCATATCCTCCATTTTGCAATGCTCGCCTATTCCTGAACCGATCGATGACAGAGTTGTTCCGTCCCCTCTTCCTGTCCAGCTCAAAGACTTTATCATGGGCTCCCACCACGTCCTTATATCCTCATCATCGTCGACGCCCAGAAAGAACTCGACTCCCTCCTCGAAAGGCAAGGAGCCATTGGCAGCTATCACCCCTCTAAATTCTCCGTCTTCATCTCCTGCAAACCCATATGATAGTGACTTAGACTTCCTCTTAAGCAAAAAATCCCTGGAGCTCGAACCGCTAACCATTCATAAACCTGCAAAGCCACCCATGCCTTTCATAAGCCCAAACTCAGCAAAGAACATTACAGTGAGGAAGAAGCATAATGGAGGTAGTAGACATTTTAGAGGGAGAACAACTATTGATAACAACGGGATAAGGAACCTATCCCTGACCGATATTCCCATCTATGAAATTCCTGAATCTCAGCCCCTTAGAGCAAGTTTGGTTGGAGAATCATCCAAATGACCTTCATGATCTCCATGAACATCAGAGGTCTGGGAGCTGACCTCAAATTTTTGGCGTTGAAGGATCCCTTTTCCTCAGCTCAGCGAAAAATCATTTCAATTCAAGAAACCATGCACAGTAATCAGGTGTCTATAGCTTATTTTAGGAAAATGTTTCCTTCATGGTTCCTAGTAGCAACAGAAGCAAAGGCTCTTTCGGGCGGTCTGGCAGTATGTTGGGACCCCAATTGGATTAGGGAAAAAGCGTACAAATTTTTTGCTGGAATTCTCATATCGGCCTATATCAGAGGGACAGAATGCCCTATCAATATATTGAACACCTATGCTCCTTATAAGAATAGGTCCCCCTTTTGGGACAAAAATTTTTGTTTCAGAAATTCTTGATATAGAATCTTTGATAATTGCAGGGGACCTAAATCTTACTCTTAGCTCTGAGGAGCGATGTGGAAATTGCAGGAGACATGATCCGCTTGCTGATCGCATAAAAAATGAATTCCTGCTCAGAAATCTTGTTGATATATTCCCATCGAAAATGTTACCGACTTGGGACAATGGAAGATCTCGGGAGGCGTATATTGCAAAAAGAATTGATCGTTTCATTGTACGGGGCAGCATTATTGATAAGTTGGGTATGCCACAGTCTTCCATTGGGTAGGCTTTCATTTCCGACCATAGACCTATATATCTCAGTTGGAAGCAAAGCGGATTCAGAAAAGGTTACTCTTTTAAATTCAATAGGGCATGCCTGGAGGATTCGGATTTCAACGAAGTCATCACCAAAACCTGGAACGAACTGTCTGCTAATGATAAGGCCCCCCCTTTTTTGACTTTCAGGGATAAGCTATCAGCTATGAGGAAAGTGGTCAAAGATTGGCAAATTAAAAAAAGACAGAGGGATAGAGCCTCTTATCAAGAAATTCAGATGGAGCTTGACAGAATCTTAAAGGATCTGGATGCAAATTCCCTCTCTTTTAGCACAAGATGCCGAATCAAAGATTTGGAAAGGAAAAAACAGAACATCCTTAAGCAAGAGGAAGCTTTCTGGAAGCTCAAAAGCAGGGTATCCTGGCTGCAGGAAGGTGACAGGAATACTAAGTTTTTCCATAAATTTGCAAATTCTAGGCGAGAGAAAAATACAATATGGAAAATAAGCGATGGTCAAGGGGGTTTTTTTACCTCACAGCAAGACATATCTAAAGAAGTTGTAAGATATTTTAAAAATCAATACAGCAGAAGAGAAGGATGTAGCTTCCCGGACATTCTTTGGGGTATCGACCTGTTTCCTAAAATGTTTGATGATGAAAAGAATGCAAGTCTTCTTCAGCCTATAACAGAGAATGAGCTCCTGGATGTCATAAGGGCTTTTAAAAAAGACAAATGTCCTGGCCCAGACGGCTGGACAATAGAATTTTTCTTTCACTTCTTTGATATTATCAAATAGGACTTGCTGAGGATGGTTGAGGCTTCCAGAATCTCAGGGAGCATTCATCAGATTACAACTTCAACTCAAATTGCTCTCATCCCAAAAAAGTAGAGACGGATTCATTTCAGGATTTCAGGCCAATTTCCTTATGCAACATCTCCTTTAAAATCATCACAAAGATCATTGTTGAAAGCATTAAAGGGACTTTAGCCACCTTTCATACAAAGGACCAACATGCTTTTCTGAAGGGCAGGAATATCCTGGATACCGTCACCAATACTCAGGAATGTCTTTTCTCTATGCTCTCATATAAGTCCGATGCCGCCATTCTAAAAATTAACTTGCAAAAAGCTTTCGACTTCTTAGACTAGGGCTTTGTAAGGTGCTTACTAGTGAAAATTGGCCTTAATTCGAGATCTATTAGTTGGATCATGGCATGGGTGGAAAACGCGAATTATGCTGTCATTATCAATGGTATGCTTACTCCTTTTTTCCCGGCTGAAAGAGGACTTCGCCAAAGATGCCCCCTCTCTCCTCTTCTGTTCATCTTGGCTATGAATTCTCTAAGCCTTCACATAAACACGGTGGTCTCAGAAGATAGATGCAAGCCAGTAAAGATATGTAATAATAATTTCATCTCTCACAATCTCTTTGTTGATGATGTTTTAGTTTTTGCAATGCTTTGCAGAATGTCGTGGATCTGCCTTCAAGACATTTTATATAGATTCCAAAAAGCTACAGGGTTATATATTAATAAGGCAAAATCCACCCTTTTCCACAATGACAGCAATTTGGAAATGGTGCTTTGGATCTCTGCCCTATTTGGAATCGAGTCGAGACCGATCTCAGATGGTTTTAAGTACTTGGGATTTCAGTTGAAAGCAAATAATTACTCCAGAGCAGACTGGCAGTGGTTGACGGACAGATATTATAAAAAAGTCTCGGCTTGGGAATTCAAGTGTTTATCCTTAGCAGGAAGAGTTATCTTAACGCAAGCTGTGCTAACGCAAATGGTTGTTTACTGGGCTCATATTTTTTACCTCCCTGCAAGTATCATCCTCAAAATGAATCAGATTTCGGCTAACTTTATATGGGGTGGTAGATCTAATCAGCAAAAATATCACCTTGTTAAGCTGGAAATGCTCTCTTTGCCCAAGAATATGGGAGGATGGGGATTGCTGGACATGAGAACTTTTGGAAAAGCTCTCCTCTGCAAATCTCTATGGAGAGGAGTTTTTGGGGAAGGCCCATGGAGCTCCACCATCAAAAAGAAATACATGAAAGGGCGGGGCATAGAATACTGGTTCAGAAGAGGTAGGATTGGAGCCAAATATGGCTCGGCCATTTGGCTCAGTTTTCGCAAGATTGAGAATTATTTCTTAAAGCATCTGAAGTGGAGTTTACAATCAGGCAACAGTATTCTTATAGGTATAGATCCTATTATGGGTGGTCGGCAAGGCATAGCTATGCCACGGGAGCTTATTATGTTTTTCCACAGATATGGCTTTTTTACCTAGGACAAGCTCATATCTGAGTGGCATGGTCCAATCCCTATCTGGAAAGAATCCTCCAAGTTTGGCATGTCTGCGTCTTTGGCTGATCTGTGGCTTTCAGTTAAGGCATTGCTGTCTGCTTGTGGCTTCCATCATTCTTCCACAGATGACTATCTGTCATGGGCTATTCCAAATACCTGTTTGCCAGTCCAGGTGAAAGATATTTACAAGGATATGATTGGTTTTAATCATCCTTCCGATGGCTCGTTTTTTCCTTTGCTGTTATGGAAGTCAGGGTGCCCTCCAAAGCTTATTTTGTTCTCATGGTTGGTGTTCCAGAACAAAAACTTGACTTGGGAAAATTTGAAGAAAAGGAGTTGGCACGGCCTGAGTAGATGTGCTATGTGCGAGTCTCATGAAGAATCCAATCTCCATATGTTTTTTAAATGTCAATCCTCGCTGCAAGTTTGGAAAGCTTTGGCAATCATATACGGTTTCCCCCTCACTGATTTCGATTCATCTCAGGAAGCTTATTTATGGTGGAGTGGACAAAAGGATCAATGGAGGTCTATGGTTATTCTTGTCCCCTGGTTTTTGTGGAAATGGAGGAACCACAAAATATTCGAAGACTCAAAGATGCCCCTGCTGTCAATTGTTCAACAGATAGTAACATCCTTTGAAGTTGTGCCTTCGAATCAACCCAAAATGAAAAAAAACATCAATAAGTCACATAGCTGCATCGACAAATGTCCTCCATGTGCATTTTTTGATGGTGCTGAGCAACGGGGCATTTGTGGCTGCGGGGTACTCATCATTATGGATTTAGACCTTAAATTCAATATTTCTTGGAATGGGGGTAAAGGCACAAACAGTTTGGCCGAGGCGAGGGCTCTTGCTGGCCTTCTTGCATTTTGTTTCTTCTGTGATATTCAGGCTATCTCTATTTTTGGTGACTCAAAATCTGTAATTGATCATGTTCTGGGGTCATGCCACATCAGATGCCCTCACCTGGCGGGCTGGATGGCCCGGATTATATATTTTTGGGGTCTCATAAAAGATAAATCCATTCATCACATCTGTCGCTCTCAGAATCAGCAAGCGGACTGCCTGTCGAAACAGGGTCTGCTTCTTGATGCAGGTACATGGTCCTTGAAGATTGAAGATGGTGAGAATTCCTGCTTCATTCAGGATTTCTCCATTCCCGGCTTATGATCCCACCTATGGTGTTTCTTTTCTTCGGCTTTATCTCTATCATCTGTTTGCTGTTTATCTTTTTGACAGGTTGAGGTCAATGGCCTGTGATCTAGTATCATATATGCTAATGACCTGTGATGCATATAGAATATGACTTATGATGTATCCATCTTTGATTTTTGTGTATATCTGTTATTATGTTTCTGCTTTGACGTTTTCCTTCCCTCGTGGGGGAATCGTCTTTTTTGCTATGCTTTTGATATCAGTCCTTGTGTTAAAGATCAAGATCTATCAGCTCTTCAGCTGTCATTTGTAAAATTTGGACTTTTATATTATCTCTTTATGATATATTTAGCTTTTTCTTTCTAAAAAAAGAAATGGTTTATATTATTAATCTTTGACCAGATCACTTCAGAGATTGTGAGATTAATCATTAATTTAAAAGATTCATATTTACAATCACTTTCTAAAGATTATATGGGAAACTTGCACTATAAATGTTTAAAAGAATAATAGTAAACTTTTAAAAGAATATTGATAGTATATTGATTGTGATATATCTATTTAAATAATGTAATTATTTTTTAAAAGGAAATGAAATTTAAAAAAAATAGTAATAGTAAAATGTTAAAATAGTATTGAGGGTTCACTTTCAAATTATTTATAATTAAATATAAAAAGCCAATCAAAATAAATGAATGTAGTAACCATATAAATATATAAGAAATAATTATGATTATATTATTATTGTAAAAATGAATATGGTAACCATATAAATATATAAGAAATAATTATGATTATATTATTATTTTTTTAAATCAACAATAACATCGTGAAATTATTACTAGAAGTTAATTATTAATTCGTAATAATAATCGTTGTGGACATGGACATTTGGTCACATGAATGCCATAGTTTTTATCAGAGTTTTCAAATTGGTATTAATTTATATTTATTTTAAGAATTCAACTTTCTATTAAATCATATTTATTAGATCCATAAACGTCACACACCATAATGAAAAAAAAAAGCCAACTAAATCTTACTAAAATATTTCATATACTCTCAAAGTGTTTTAATTAAATAATATTAACGTCATTCAATCCAGGGACACTAGCCTCTTTACTTGATTTGGTTGTGGACATGGACATTTGGTCACATAAATGCCATGAGTTTTTATCTCAGTTTTCAAGTTTGTATTAATTTATATTTATTTTGAAAATTCAACTTTTTATTAAATCATATTTATTTTGAAAATTAATTATGGTTTTTATCTCAGTTTTCAAATTTGTCTTAATTTATATTTGTTTTGAGAATTCAACTTTTTATTAAATCATATCTATTTTGAAAATTAATTATGGTTTATTGTGATGAGAAATTTTAGTAATCAATTTTAAGAATTCCGCAGATTTAAAAAAAAACCGAGATTATATAGCTTTGGTAATGATAATGACTCAAATATCATTCATATGCCATAGAAACCTTGAGTTTATATTTTAAATAAAATCTTTTATTTTAGGGTATTGGTAGCATTTTGGAGTTATACAATAGATATTTGGTATAATTTTAGATTTTTAGAGCTATACCATATGTTATATGTTTGATCATTTTTACATGTTTAGATATTTTTAAAATCTTGTGTTTTAGGGAATGGTAGCATTTTGGAGTTATACAATAGATATTTGGCACATTTTTAGATTTTAAGAGCTACATCATATGTCATATGTTCGGCTATTTTTACATGCTTAGATATTTTTATAATTTATCTATTAATTATGTTTTTCAACAAATTTGATGTGTTTGTCGCAATATTATCTTTATGCACTATTTATTTGGCATATATTTAGACTTGTATAGCTACATCATATGTCACATGCTTGGATCATTTTTACATATTTAGATATTTTTATACTTTTTTTATTTAGTTATGCTTTTCAACAAATTTGATGTATTTGCCATAATATTATCTTTATTCACTACCATGTCTTCTCTTATCCTCATCACATTCCTATCTCTTCACTCTTTGTCTTATTAATATAGATAATATTCAAGCATAGAAAATCTTAGAGAAGATAAAGATTACATCTATCTATCTATCTATCTATCTATCTATCTATCTATCTATCTATATATATATATATATATATATATATATATAATAAAATCCATAATATTATCTTTATTCACTACATGTCTTCTCTTATCCTCATCAACTTCCTATTTGTTTTTTTTTTCTTATTAATATGGATAGTATTCGAGCATAGAAAATCTTAGAAAAGGTAAAGATTACCTACCTACCTATATATATAAAATTTAACAAGGGTTAATTTAAGATGCATGTATTATATAAATTAGTGCAAGGGTATAAAATCATAAAGAAATAAGGTATTAATCTTATGTGAAGATTTTCAATAGCTAATTCTCAAAAGAAATTTGAACAAAATCACTTGCAATTGCATTGAAAGCTTGAATTCATATGAAGACATAAACTCATAAGGAAGCCATGTACAAAACTTACACGATGGTTTTCTATGGATAATACTCAAAAACCCATTTTTGTATTAATATTTATGTTTCTAACATGATGATAGATATATGATTCAAAGCCTCGAAATTGGGAAAGATCACTAATATGACATTTCGTCTTCTAAACATGATCATATTTAGAAAATTATCTAAAATTACTATTCATAAATGGGATTGATTTTATTTATAGCAAGTTGCCAACATTTGTGCTATATACATAAGATAGATCTTTACACTTTATTTTCTCCAACTTGAATGAATGCGAATATTGACTATCCCTGCCAAAGGCATCGATGAAAACAAAATTATGAAGCAACATTCCATGGTAAGAATTTAGTGTATGGTGTGAATGAATCAACATTCTATGTATAAAAAAGATCCAACGCATCAATTTTAATTGCATCTCTTTTTAATCACATAAATATTTTCATGTGATATTTTTAAGTTGATTTCCTCACAATTCGATATTTTCTAGGACATTTTCCTCATAATTTGGCTCTATTAATTGATGAATCAATTATACCATGAGTTTGGCATTAACAAGGTCATCATTGTTATCCAAAAATGCATTTTCGTTATCAATGATTTTTTTAAAATATGCAAACAATCCAAGAAACAAAAAATACTTTATGGAATGTAAACTCATGATCAAAGTCTATCTTAATTCTAAAAGTATGTCGTCATAACAATATTTTATAGCTCAATTACATCTTGAACTACAATTTCTAAATGAATGGTGGAATTGATCCTGGTGGATGTTGGTGGCCACCCACCTATCCCATTTGGATCCCCACAACTGTTTCTTTCAGTTTTTCAGTTTCCTTAATTATAGCACAGTTTACTATTTTTAGCAGTTTTTCGGGTCCTAAACTTCCGGAGCAGTTTTGAGGCCCTAAACAACATTTTTCTGTCAAAAAATCATCTTATCCATCATAGTCCTTGGAGAGATCTTTCAAACGGGCTATCATGCATGTCAAACGAAGATAATATGACCAATTCGCGACCCCGAGAAGTTGGTTGTCCAACTCACCCCAAAACAGGGCCCACAATTTGGTGTTTCATCTTCTAGGGTTAGGTTTTGTGATGTGAAGGGTTTTCCATTGTTTCTCAATAATAAATAGGCCTTCGAGCCTCATTGTCACACAATTTAGAACAGTTCAGAGGCATGTAGCCACCACATCTCTTCTCAGAGATAAGCTACCATCGCCCAAGCTGGTTTATTTCCATTACTGTTTGTAACCATATTTCAATACTTTACATTAATGAAATGAAGTATTATTTCCACTGCATATCTGTGTTTATGCTTATCTCTGTAATTTGTTGCATTCCTGTTTAAATCTAGATCAGGAATGCAAACATGAGAAATGTTATCATTAAGAAATTTCCTTCTTCATGTGATCTATGTTTCTCTTAATAATGGACCCTTATTTGTAATAGAAGTAATTACAAGTGTTGATACCTACAATCACAAAGATAATAACTAGTCTTGACATTGTAGAAGTTGTTGCATCACTTCTTTGATAAAATTACTTTTTGAATATCATGGATGTGCTTACAAATTCACCAATTTATCTTCTAGCATAGCCATGCCTCATAACCAATATATCCCCATTAAAAGTTTGGATTTATTTAGTACAATTAGTTTCATGTAACAAGTAATATAACTCTCTTTATCGACCTCTTGAAATCCAAATGAAGATGAGAAGTTACAAGCTAAAATCCATCTATAGTGAGGAAGAAAGAAAAATATAGTGTTGCATGGCTAGACACAACAAATGAGGCATCAACTATAATGACAACCATGAAATTGGAAATCGAAAAAAATGAAAAGTAATTTCTCAATAACAAATCAAAAGAAATATTTGAGCCAATTTACATACAATCCTTCACTTCATCGGCATATAACATTTAGTTATTACCTCAAAAAATCCAACCCAAACTCTTATACTCACTTTCCTTTCTATAAATTCTTCCTTCTTCTTGATAATAAGATGTAATTAAATTCTTCTTGTGATAAGTTGTTTCAAAAGAACATATTTCTTTTTATTAGGAAATAATCTAATACAAGTATCTCAATCCAATACTAATTACATAACTTATCATCTTCATTGAATGGACCACTAAAAGCTCATGCGCTTTAAAGTCTTATTTGTATTCCCTAATATTTCAATCCAATACTAATTATTCACCTTATTTAATGAATTGAAGAAACTGCTGAAAATTTGTGTGCTTTCAATTCTTATTCATAATCCATTTTTTCTTTTGGGGACTTAGTTTTTTTGAAAAAATAATGTTACAAAATGCTTGTTGATATATAGATATATATATATATATATATATATATATATATATAGATATAAACCACGGATCTAGCAAGAGCCAAGAGGGATCATATCCCTTGAAGTGTAAACTTTTTTTGAAATCGAAATATTGAGTAAAAAGTTTGCACACGATAGATTTGATCCGTCTAGAAGCCGGCTAGAGATGTGTTTCAAGATTATCATAGTGTTTCTTACTTAAAAGGTCAAAAATGTTTGTAGTGTGACAAATATTTTAAAAATTAAATAAAATGTGAGTATAATATGGCTAATCGAAGAGAAAGTGCATTTCATATTCAATCCTCTTAATGTTACAAAAGGTGACAAACTCTTTTATTCCATGGTGTTTTGGGAATTATCCAATGCCTAATTTCACTATAAATTTCAAGGCAATTTGTTCTTATTTTAGCAATGTTTATTTTCTCCATAGTATTAGCTGAGATAGAGATATTTTTATTTTCAATATTGAGGGTGATCACCTTGTTATAATATCTTCTTTTTTGTTTTACCTCTAGCTCTTTATTACACCACAATTTATTCTTAAATTTTGATGTAATAATATTTTTAATAGCATCCTTATTTTGCAAAATGAACTACATCCCCTAGTTGTCTGACGAAGACAAGGCATCCTTATGTCATCCTCAATTGTTCTAAAGATGGGGTTTTTGGCTAGAGTTAGAAGCAATTTTAGGAATCTACTTGGCTCCCATGTCTTTAGCTTCTTCTTTTACATAAGATACCTACACATAACCATGCTTTCAAAGAGGGAAAGGGTTCCTATAATCAAAAGTATAGAATAGGGAGTATTTCCTTTAATCTTGAGATTGTAAATTATAAACTTCTTTTGGATCTATTATATCTTCATCCATGTCTCTCTAGAGATATTGTAACCCAAAGTCTCACATCCATATAAAATAACTAGAGTGATGAGAGTCTCAAATAATTTCTTCCAATCCCATATCCAAAGGTTTGCTAATTTACAGTGCTTTTCAAGCCCATAAAAAGATTTTCACGCTCCATTTATCATTTTTTCAATACTATAATTTCAAATTGAGCTTGTTATAGATATTGATTCCAAAATATTTGTATGAAGGAATTTCATCTACCGGTAGTTGTTATCATATATGAAAGTATCATATGTGATCTTTATGTGAATAATTATTGTGAATTTAATTTGAGAAAAAATTGGGTCTAAAATTCACCATATTTTTTCCCAAAAACAAGATTCTCCAA
The DNA here is from genome assembly GCA_031772625.1 of Pinus tabuliformis. Lineage (NCBI taxonomy): Eukaryota > Viridiplantae > Streptophyta > Pinopsida > Pinales > Pinaceae > Pinus > Pinus tabuliformis. The sequence goes on along the minus strand of CM062819.1, from coordinate 1,697,095,981 downwards.
TTTCTTTTTTCTCAAAGAATTATTAACCCAAATTTTATATAATAAAATTATTTTACCTTAAAAATTGCTAAAATTTTATAGACTATATAAAATAAATATAAATTTAAATAATTTTACGATTTTATACTTTAAGATTAATCCAATTAGGTATTTTATATAAATTTTCACTTGTAAAATTTGTATTGCTTTACTTTTGTCATTATTAATTTATACTTATTTTGGGGGAAAATCGTATAAGATTTTTAATTACTTTCCAAAATCATAATAACTCCGTTCTAAAAGAAAACTATGATTAATATAAATCAATTTAAAATCTTAAAAAAATAAAGATGCATTTCCGGCGCATACAATATTTGTTATTGACTCCACTTGATGAAACCAATCGTAGTCGTACTAAAGACATAATATTTGTAATGGACTTACAGGGCCTTTGATTTGAAGAAATCAAACGCGGGGCCCTTCTGATCGAACTTAAAGTCCATTCTGTGTTTGGCCCATCAGACGCGTATTCTATAAAGTTAATGTTTGATTTCGCAGCCTGTTCGTTCGTCCCTGAATTCATGGCCAGCGAATTCGTCAAAGGACGGGTATGAATCACGTATATATACACCTTTATTTCCCCTTTCTAGTCACTCGCCTTCTATCTCACCTCTGCATCACTTTTCAAGCCAATCTCTCGTTACATTTATCTCAATAAACATATTCGTTCATCATTTTATTTTACTTCCGAGGGTACATTGTATTTCGTGTATATTGTCCACTCCATCGAAGCCGAGGCGCTTATTCAAATTCTAACATGGCGGCCACTGTGGTGTATGGCACCATAATATGCGTTTTGCTAATCTCTGCGCTCTTTCCAACGGCGCTTTCCAGGCCCCACGATGTCACGGCTGACTCCAAAATTAGGGACACCACGAATACCAATAAAACACCCGCCATTGATATTAGTCTGTTGAATCATAAGCTTCCAAAGAATGGTTATTCATGGCCATAACATGGTGATAGACACCGTTGGCGCTGCAGGTTATAGCTGCTGACGCAGATTAAGCCGATAAATTAACCCATTGTCATTAACTTCACATCTCCGGAAGTGTGACATGAGATTGGGAAAAGAGGTAATCATTAATTAGCTACGCAATCCATTCTCAAGATGCGATCAAAGATAGTTGCAATCATACCCGTGAAAATCAAGATGTAATTCAGTATTACTCTACACACCCACTAACTTTGTGTGTTTGATCCATTTGTATTAATTGGTAAATATGAAATTTACATGAAAGATTGTTGTTTTTCACGCAAAGCACTCTCCATAAGCTGAGGCACACGTTGAATCTGAGAAACAATTTGTGTAGTTAACTCTTTTGTTTATGAATAATCTCGCTATCCGTTTAAAGGAATTTATGGGACATAATAAAACCAAGATCCGGAGACACTCGAATTTCTCTAACACCTTTTTCTATGACCTCAACCAAAGATTGTATGATGGTTTTATGTGATGTTTACTGACATGAAACATGTTATACGCAAAAGAAACGATCCCATTTTCATGTGATGATGTCATTTTTACTTGATTTTATAGAGCTTATTTTTATTTTATTCTATACACAGTTGATTTTTCAGATATGTCATTCAAAATTTGTTCAAATTGGTTAATAGTTTCTTGACAACAAAATTTAGGGGAAGGGAAAAGTAAACCTACTAACTATCAATTAAATTATCGTATTTTTTAACCATTCGAAATATTATAAAATATTAATATTAATTTCTCAATTAAAAATATTATAAAATATTAATATTAATATAATAATTATATATATTAAATAATTACATATTAACCATATAAATAAACAATTTAAATAAATTTTGAAAAGAACTAAAATACTTATTTTTAATATTATTAAATATTTTTTTGGATTTGGCTTGGGTGAGGATAAAAATCCTTCCCATAACCATCTAAAACTAACCTAATTGATTCAAAACATATAAGGAAAAGTAATATTTTTGTGACTTTAAAATAACTTAAAAATTACATAATAATTAAATTTAAAGTAATATTTTAAAAATTATAATGATTAAATTAAAATAAATATTTATTACTATTTATTTATTTATTAATTTATATTTATATATATGATTTCATCAAATAACAATTTAGAAAATCTCAGTTTAAAAAATTAATAAAATTTTCCAAAAACATATGTTCACTCATTTTTATTAAAATAAAATTTGCTAGTTGAATAAACGAGCCCAAAAAATAGTCTTCATCGTGTGGAAAGACTAACAATAGAAGAACAATTCCATATGATTTTGATACACTACCAATTGTAGTTTTATAGTAAGAATTAAGTTTAAAATGTTTATTGAATGATCTCAAATATTTTTAGTTCCCCGTGTTTTAGATGATGAAGAAGCCAGTTGAATTTTCATTTGGTATCAAACTAATTTATTTTTGATGTCAAATATTTTTTAGTTCCCCATGTTTTAAATGATGAAGAAGTTAGTAGACTTTTCATATTGTATCAAACTAATTTATTTTTGATGTTTAAATATCATTGAAGTGAACCTATCAAGATATGTTCATCATAGAATTCAAGAATATATTTTGAAATAAAAAACAAGCCAAACTAATTTATTTTTGATGTTTAAATATCATTGAAGGGAACCTACCAAGATATGTTCACCATAGAATTCTAGAATATATTTTGAAATAAAATAAAAAAAAAAGTTTAAAAAAAAATATTCCATATGCATCATAACCCGTAATTGAATAACCATTCTCCTGCGAATATAAACGGTTTGTTTTTTTAATGGAAAAATAAAAGTTATATTTTTTTATTTAAAAAATAAAAATGATTTTGCATGAGTAGTTGAAATATTTTATACTATGAAATGTTAATTCTTTTTATAATTTTTTATATAAATAGAGTATATATTTTTTTATCTCATCAAATTTAAAATATAAATTTTATAAAAAAAAAAATCATTTTCTCTATTTCTCATTTACTACTTGAAAATAAATATTTTAGAGTTTTTTTAGGACTAATCTCTGTCATTATACTTACAGGTAATAGACTATAGCAAAGGAACTATATCAACCAATAGAAAAAAACAAAACCAAAAACTAAATATTAAGCCTTGCATCATAACAAAAAACTTTCACACATTTAATTGCTCTCTTTCCATAAATGGTTAGATGGTAACTCAACCAATCTTCATTTCTAGCGCTTCTTTGGAAATTGATTAGTTAAAGAATTGAACTCTTTATAAATATGGGTAAAGAGTTAGCACTCAAATTATATCTATACATTGGGTAGCTATATCTCCAAAATAAAATCTAGAGCTCTCTTATCCATCAAAACTACAAATTTTTCCAAAGGGACTCCAAAGTAGAAAAAAGAAATGAGGTTTTTATAGATATATACCTTATAAAACCGACCTACCAAAAACCAAATTTATGTATCAATACTATTATTGATTAATAATGTAAAACCAAATTTATGTATCAATACTATTATTGATTAATAATGTAATACTTCATACTTGTGCAGTGCCAATCCATTTAGCTCTTAGGAATAGGAGAGGGCTTAATTCAACCATTGATCTTTAAATCTCCCAATCTTATTTTACATCCTTCATTAGCACCTAATTTTGCATCTTTATTGAGATCACAGAGAATATGGAAATATGATATTGAAGAGAACCCTTCCACTACTTTCCTTATTCCGTTCATAATAATTTCTAATGTTTTGTACCTTGGAGAGGACCCCTCAACCAAATTCTAAGTAAGAAGTAGGGAGTCTCCCAAAACAATGTTAGGAGTTACCTAATTTTCTTTGGCTTATTGAATCCTTTGGTACAGTGCATAGTCTTCTGATATTGGTTGTTTTTAAGGCATTCAAAGCCCCATGAATACTCTGTAACTTTAATTTCCATAGAGTACTCCTACCCTTCCCACCACCCTATTAACCATTAACTAACTAACACATAAAAACTAAAATAGTATTTTTTTATCACTAGCTATGAACTCAATAATTTTTAATTTTTAAGCCATTAAACCATAATTTCCAACACATTAATTATTCAATAACTAGTCTGCAACTTAGTCCTTATAAATCCATAATTATCTTTGTTACTAATGATTAATCTACGGAGTCATTTAAGCATAATTTAACTTGTCGGCCATAATATTTTAAACTACAAAATGCAAACTAAATGATACAAGAATGGAGTTTATTGACATTTTTCTTTAATTAGGTCGTTGATAAGTTTTTATGTCTTGTTTTTGAAAGTATTTTTGTGGAAACCTTTGTTCAATTTATGGTAATTAGATTATGTCTTTCAACTTTATAAATATGGTCATTGGACTTCTTAGAGTACAAGTCATTCTTTTGTATTTTTAATTGGTAGATTGGACTGTTAGTCATTTGAAGGGTTTTGAATGCATTGGACTTAGTAAAAAATATCTTCTTGATAAGATTTTCTCTTATTAATTTTGATTTCACATCAACGGAAAATGCAAAGGGTTTGACTTATTGGATGAAATTAAACATTGATTTCAAACAGTGAATGGATCATTGTTGAGTAATGTTGTCATTGACGTCAAAGCCTTATTATTGAAGATGTTGCCATAGGTTTGGGATGCTCATGTGATAATAGTTGAAGAAGCCCTAAAGATAAAAAGGGTTTAAGCCCTCAAATGTAAAACTAATGGTCAACAAAAAATCAAGGAGAAGGTGGTCAAAGCCAAAGTGAACTCAATAAAGGATTACATCATCATGTATCCCTCATCAAGACCTTTCCAATGGCATAGGGCACTCCCCATAACTCCTCACAGTTGAAGAGAAATGGTTTTTTGATTTTGTATGCTCCATTTGGATACCCTATCTCTGAATACATATTTAGTTCATTTAACTAGCTCAAATGGAATTATAACTTACATGGTTAGAAAGATTATTACGATATATTTCCAACAGTATATGGAACTCCCTCTAACTCTTCATAGCTGAGGAGAAATTATTTTTTGAATATTCACTATACATTCCATGAGTTTCATAAGTTAGTCGAATCAGTGGACAAGTCAGGTCAGTCTAGACCCTAAATGCACTATATATGGGCACGAGGAGGAGGAATTGTAATGATTCTCTCTTGAAAATTCAAGTATATTAAAACAAGTAATAAATGAAGTGCTTCTAGGGTTCACATCCCATGAGTTGAAAGTGAGGGGAGGTTGAATTGTGGAAGCTATTTATGGAAGGACTTTTGGCACATTTTTAAATGATTTCGGCACAATTTCTAAAGTTCCCTTTTTCCATCATTCTTGTAGAAGTTTGGATCATATATTTAAGTTATTATTGCAGAAGTTTGGAGAAAATATTGAAGTTGTTATTGTTGAAGTATGTGAGGGATCTTGAATTTATTCTTTTAGAAGTTTGAAGTAGATCTTGAAGTTATTCCTATACATGTTTGGAGCAGATTTTGAAGTTGTTCTTGTAGAATTTTGGAGTTGACATTGATGTCATCCTTGTAGAAGTCTTGAAACAAATCTTAGCTACCTTTTGAGACATATGAACAATTCGAGGTTTCTTCCAAGGAATATATAAAGCGGCTACTTGAAGATATGAACTAGAATATATTTTTTTGCATTGGAGGTGAGACTTATAGTGGCATATCTATTGGAGAAAATCTGAATTTGAATATACTTAGTCATAGATAACATTGATTATATATTATTGTATTTTGGTCGCTATCCCTCGTACAGGATCCCAAGATTTGTGTTCTTTATTTTATTTTTGAGGGTGGCAGATTGGTGCTTCATTTAGGAGGTTTTTCTCTCCTTCTAGTGGGAGCTAGTAAATCCGGGGTTGTAGCCATATATATATATATATATATATATATATATATATATATATATATATATATATATCACACTATGTTAATTTGATGTGATCTTATTGGTTAATGTTCCTGATACTAAATTGGAAGAAAAAGTGAAATATTGTTTCAGCCCTCCTCTCAGTATTTCCAACAATTGGTATCAAATTAGGTTACTCTATAACAGTCTAATCATTGGAGAGAATATCATAATCAATCATGGATCATATGGATGGCATCACTTCATGGAAAATTCCATTATTTGATGGAAATGATTATCTAGTGTGGAGTAGTTGCATTGAAACCTACTCAAAGGTTATGGGAGTGGATGTTTGTCTCTCTATTGTAAATGGCTACAAAGTTACTGAAAATCCTCTAATTGATACTAAAGATAATAAATTTCTCAACTAGAATTCAAAATCTCTTCATGCCATCATAGGTGGATTATCAATAATCATTAAGTCCAAGGTTATATCCTGCACCATAGCTAAAAAAGTTTGGGATTAACATAAAATTTTGTATGAAGGTGATGATAATGCCAAGTAGGAAAACTTCAAAAATATAGAGCTTAGTTTGAAAACCTAAAAATTGATTAAAAAAGGAATATATTGCCACCTATTTTCTTAGAGTATATGAAGTTGTCAACTCCATCACAGGATTAGGAGAATAATTCTTTAAGATCCTTTGATCACACAAAAGGTTCTAATATATCTACCCTTTAGATACGATGTCCAGGTATCTACCATAGAAGAAACCAAGGACTTGACCAAGATGACAATAGAATAATTACACAACACTCTTACAACATGCAAAATGAGAATGGATATAGAAGATAGACAGTCATATAGAGAAGTCCCCTTTAAAGCCACAAAGAAGAAAAGAAACAAATAACTAGAGTTAAAAAAGGCACAAGGTGATGAATCAGATATAGAAGAAGAAAATTTCATCAGGAAGCTCAAAAGAGAAACCCAAAAAAGAAAAGGTAAGTTACATTTTAAATGTTTCTATTGTGGCAAAATAGGTCATTATGCTAAGATATGTCCTTTTAAGGAACCCATGAACATCAAGATAATGATCATGGTGACAAAGAGTTTAATGATTCAAATGATGAATAACCAAATATGAGAATAGATTATGTTTGGGGACTTAGAAAAGATTCAGAAACCAAACAGGAAGATAAAGATCTTCAAGAAAAATAAAGAATAATGAAAAGGAAAATAGCAAGCTAAAAAACAAAACAAAAAATGAGATGAATAAATTTTCTCTTTAAAGCACCAAGTGGAAGTAGAAAATAGAATTGAGGAAGTAATAAATACTCAAATGATGAAGAAAGAAGATTGTAAAAAGATAGAAGAGGAAACTGTGAAATTGATGGTTGAAGTTGATAAAATCAAAAGGAACTTAAATAGCTTGCTAATATTGGACAATGTTATAAATTGTGAAATATCACCATACAATAGAATAGGTCTTGGATATACAAGTGAATCTTCAAGAAATGGGGAAAAAACATCCGAGGAAGAAACCAAAAAAGGTCATGTGGATGATCCCAAGAACACCCATCACAAGGATCAACAATGGATTTAACCACCTCTAAGGAAAATTAACTTCATAAGATCATCCTACTCTCCAAAATATGTAAACAATTTTCTTGGTCTTTGTTACTCTTGTGCAAAATTCTAGCATAAAGAAATTCATTGTAAAATCAATACAGGATGCAATTGTGCAAGAAAAAAAAAATATGATTATGGATTTGAAAGAAATGACCTTAGCTCAAGAAATTTTCATGGACCTACCAATAGAAACTATAATCCATTTGAACCAATAATTAATTAGAATATTGTGTGCTATGAATGCAATAATCTTGGCCACGAGGCATAGGAATGCAGTCTTATGAAAGAAAAATGTCCAATCATTAAAAAATAGAAGCCAACTATGACACAGGAGAAAAAGAAGAAAGGAAATTGCACTCTAGCATTTAGCGTGATAGATAAAGAATATGATTAGTACATAGACAATGAACTTTTGACACATATGAGAGAAGATGAAAACAAAAATTTCATTCACCTAAAAGGAAGAAGAGGCAGCGTTGCATTTGGAGATAAATATTTTTTCAAGATACATGGAAAAGGTGTAGTAAGTCTTGGAAGTGAACATGTGAATGAATAAAATGTTTTTCTAGTTAAGGATTTGAAACAAAATCTTCTCGGTGTTGGAAAAATGTGTGATCAAGGGTATAATCTCTTGTTTGAATCCTGGAAGCATGAAATCAAAGAATACGAGTCATGAATATTTCTTGCAATAGCCACAAGAAGACTAAATAACATATATATTCTAGATCAAACAAAATAAAAGAAACTTCCAACCAATAAAAAGATTTGTTAGGATAACAAAGAAGGGAAGGATAAGAAGGCATAAGTAGTGTTAAGTGCCACATAATCAGGGAAAACAACCCAAAATACATAAGTCACCATTTTCCACTGATGTAAAAGGAGGAGAGAAAAGGAAATGCAACATGGAGACAATGTAAGTAAAGCATGGAGACAAGGGGATCATGATGATAGGGAAGCATGCATATTAACATCAATGACAAATGGTTTGACTTATTGGACGAAATTTCTCATTGATGTCAAAGGGTGAGTGAGTCATTTTTTATTAGTGTTGTCATTGATGTCAAAGCCCTTATATTAGGGATAATTCCATAGATTTGGGATGATGAAAGAATATGATAATATTCAAGAAGCCTAAAGAGAAAAAGGGTTTAAGCCCTCAAATAAAAAATTGACAGTGAATAAAAAATCAAGAAAAATGTGATCAAAGCCAAAGAAAAATGAACAAAGGAATATATCATCACGTAGACCTCATCAAGACTTTCCAATGGTACATGGTACTCCCTCTAACTCCTCATAGTTGAAGAGAAATTATTTTTGGATTTTTGATGCTCCATTTGGATACCCTACCTTTGAATGCATTTTTACCTCATTTACCTAGCTTAAATGGAATTATAACATAAATGGTTGGAAAGTTAATTCTGAGACCTTTCCAACATTATATGGAACTCCCTATAACTCTTCATGGTTAAGGAGAAATTATTTTTTGAATATTCACTATATATTCCATGAATTTCACAAGTCATTCCAACCAGTGAACAAGTCAGCCCAGATAGTGGACATCTCAACCTAGTCTAAACCCCAAATGCACTATATATGGGCATGAGGAAGAGGCATTTTAGAAATTATCTGAAGAAAAAATTGGATTTGTTGAAACAAGAAAATAAATGAATTGTTTGCGGGTTTCATATCTCATGAAACATAAATGAGGAGACATTTTATTGGGGAGGCTATCTATGGAAGGATATTTTGCACATTTTTAAAGGATTTTGGGATGGATTTTGAAGTTATTTTTGGCATCGTTTTTGTAGAATGTTAGAGCATATCTTGAATTTTTTCTTGTTGAAGTTTGGACAAGATCTTGAATTTATTCTTAAAGGAAGTTCGGAGTAGAACTTGAATTCATTGTTGTAGAATTTTGGAGCAAACCTTAATGTCATCCTTGCATAAGTCTTGAACCATATTCGAGTTACATCTTAAGGCAAATCAACAGTCTTTTCTAAGACAAATTTTCTAAGGGAAATCTGAGTTATTAAAAGCATAATTCGAGGTTTTTTATAAGGAATATCTAAAGCAGTTGATTGAAGATATGAATTATAATCTATTTTTTTGCATTGGAGGTTAGAATTATAGTGGTGGACTTATTGGAGTAGATCTGAAGTTACATATGTTTAGGCAAAAATGGCAATGATTGTATATTGTCATATGTGGGTCACTATCCCCAGTACGGAACTTAAATTTTTTGGTTTTTCTTTTGTCATTGAAATTTTTAAGTTTTTCTTTTGTCATTGAAATTTTTAAGTTGGAACTAGGGAAAGAAGTTATAGATTCCTTTAAAAGATTGACACCTCCTTCTCGTGAAAACTAGTAAATCTATGGTTATGAACTATTTTATTTTCTTATTTCCTAACTAATACAATTACATAAGAATAATGGAAGATTGTTGATCATTAACGCCATCTCACCTTGAGTCGTTATAGGTTTTTTTATAAATTAGGATATCGTTTTTATCCTAAAACAACATATTATCATCTATGCTCTAAAGGTTGCGACCCTAATCTTCTAGATGATGCGAGGTTAATCGTAATTGTTATTATAATTATTTTATATATTTTGTGTTATATGTCAATCGAATTGATTAACACTTTTATTTTGTGTTATTTTTTGGATTTTATTGAATATTTTAAATTATTTATATATATTTTGATATTTTAAATTATTTATTTATATTTTTAAATATAATATATAATAATTATGATAATAAAAAAATATTTGTTTTTTATTAATTTATTTATTTGGAAAAAAAAATAAAAATAAAAATATTAAAATAACTCAATAAATTTTCTTTTAATATTTATAAGAAAAAAACAATACAATTATAATAAAATTTAATTAAACTACAAGGCTCAATGAAAATAGATTGATAAACCTCTCTGGACATTACCCTCAAACCAAACAAATCCTTCCTCATATATTTCATATACTCTCAAAATGTTTTAACTAAATAATATTAACGTCCCTAAGGGAGACTATCCTCTTTTATTTGTTTGTGGAGATGGGATTCTGGTCACATGAAGACGGTGAGATTATATCCCCTTTCATTGTTTTGATTAATTCATATTTATTTTTGAGAATTAATTCTGGTTTATTGTGAGAAGAATTTTAGTAATCAATTTGATTATTAAACTTTTAGGGTTAATGTTCTACTCATTTAATTTTTCCAATTTCAATTTTTCCAAAATCTAATTTCATAGAATTTATAGAGATTTGAGATGATATAACTTATTTTAGCTATTAGTTTTGGTAATGATAGTTTTGACAATAATTTTGGTAATGATAGATTTGATAATGATTCAAATGGTAGTTTTGATAATGATTTGATTCATATGCTATGGAATTCTTAAGTTTATATTTTTTATTTGGGGTTTAACAAATTGGTATCATATTTGAGTTACAGAATAAATGTGCATTATTTAGAGTAATTTTAGATTTTTAGTATTGTATCATATCTGATATGCTTAGATCATTTTTAACTTTGATTTACTAAGTTGTCTACTTTAATAAATCTACTATAGTTGCAGTAATGTTATCTTTATACCTTGTCTTCTTTGATCTTCATTCTTTTTTATTTTTTTATTTATTTTTCTTATTAATAGGGATAGAATTCAAACAAATCAAACCTGTAACAGCATAAATTATTACAAGAACATAAACTTATAATCAAAAAAGTATTAATATTACTTGATGATCTCCAATAGTCAATCCTTAGAAAAATCCTAAGCAATATCACTTGCAATTGCATGGGATGAATTAATTTGTATGAAGACATGAACTCATAAGGAAGCAATGTATGGAACTTACATGATGGCTTTCAATGGATAATACTTGAACCCATATTTATATCAATATTTTTGTTGTTTACATCATGATAGCTAGAGGGTTTGAAGTCGGGAAAATGGGAAAGATCACCAACACGACCTCTGGTCTTCTAAGCATGATCATATTTAGAAAATTGGCTAAAAAGACTACTCATTGATGGGATTGATTTTATATATGAAAAGTAGTCAATATTTGTGCTATATACATAACATAGATCTCTTACACTTATTCCTTTTCCCCATAACTTTAATGGATTTGAATATTGACCATCCTTCCAAGAGGCATCCATGACAATACAACTATGAAGCAACATGTAGTATAATTAAAGAATTTAAGGTATGGTTTGAAACATCCAATGTTATATGCACAAAAAAATAATCAAATCCATCAATTTTAATTGTACCTCTTTCCGTTCCAATGTACATATGTGATTTATTTAAGTTGATTTCCTCATAATTTGGCTCAAATAATTGATAAACCAACTATACAATAAGTTTTTCCTTAACAAGGTTATCATTTCTATTCAACAATGCCTCTTATGTTATCAACGATTTATTAAAAATAGGCAAACAATCCTGGAAAAAAAAAAAAAAAAATTAATGGAATGGAGATTAATTATCTAAATTTTATATTAATTCTACAAGTATTCATTGATGATAATATTTTACAAATCAATTACATCTTGAACTACAAGTTGTAGAAAAATGGTGGAATGCAAACCTGAGGAATGCCATAAATTAATAAATTTTCTTCTACATGTAATCAATGTTCCTCTAGATAATGGAATCGTGTTTGCAATACAAGCAATTATAAGTGACGTTACTTATAGTTTCGATTGTGTCAAAGTCAACAACTAGACTAAGGATTTTAGAAGTTGTTACGTTATCTCTTGGAACAAATTAATTTTTGAATATCATGGAGGTTCTTGCAAATTCACCAATTTATCTTCTACCAGACACATGCCTCATAACTAATGTATCCCCATATACACTTAGTTTCACTTAACAAGTGATACAACTCTTTTTATCAAACTCTTTAGTTCTAAAGGAAGATGAGAGGATATGAGTTAAGAGCCATATATAGTGAGGAAGAAGGCTAAGCAAAGTGTTGCATTGCTAAACACTACAAATGAGGCATCAACTATAGTGACAACCATCAAGTTGGAAATGGAAAAAAAAAATGAAAATGGTTCCTCAATAAGAAGGCGGAAGATATTTTGAGCCAATTTACTTACAATAATTCACTTCATGAGAATACAACCTTTGGTTGTAACCTAAACAAATCCCACCCAAACTCTATACTCTCTTTCATTTCTCTAGATTTTTCCTCTTCTTCATAGTAAGTTGTAACTAAATTATTGTTTTGATAAGTAGTTTCAAAAGAGAATATTACTTTTTATTCATTTGGTATTAGGAAATAAGTCAATACAAGTATTTCAATCCAATACTAGTTAGTTAACTTATCTACTAGATTGAACAATCCACTAAAATCGCATTTTCTTTAAAGTCTTATTCATATTTCCTTAGCTAATACTAGTATCTCATACTAGTATTAATCAATTAACTTATCTATTAGATTGAATAAACCACTAAAAACTCATGGTCTTTAAATTGTTATTCATATTCACTTCTTTCTTCAAGGACTCAATTTGATCCATGAAATACTATGAATATTCCACTAGACAGATCATCATAACAGATCTGACAAAATTATGCTTAAAATATGAAATCTACACTACGAGGGTTAATTTTGTGTTTGATTTCTAGATTCCTTATTTATTTCATTATGATTATGCATGCAATAGATAAATATACAAAAGAGAATAATGAAATAAAATTCAAAAGTCACAAGTGAACACAAGACATAACCTAGGACACCTTTCGAGACAAAACCAAACTATAAGTTGAGGCTACTTCGCTCTCTTTATCTAAATGGAAAATGGATGCAAGTACAAATAAGTGTGGCATGTGTCTCGTGTGCTACTACAGTGCACGAATCCTCTATGTTTTCTCTCTCCATGTCTGCTCTTGGCTACTTTTCTCATCTATGAAACAAAAGTTATCGAATAGAATGGAACCCCTTCTCCTCCTAGTGGCCTAGTTATAACACAACTTGATATCCTATTAGTGGTTAGGTTTAACTCATTCAACTCTTAACTAGAGATAGAATATTCTCTTTGATAGAGTATTCTTCATTATAATCATGTGGCTAGCCAATTTTCCACTAATAATGGAGGCTGACATGTCATCCTCTCTAATTATAGCAGTCAAAATAAGAAGGTCAACTTCCGAGTGGCATATCTTTTGACTGCAGACTCCTATTGAGGTTATTTTTGTGTCATTGGAAAGGTATCTATCTGTAGAATAACACACAATTTTTTCCCTTATTTTATAAAATTTTACCCCCAAAAAAATCCATTTGATGCCTCAAAGTTATCTTGAAGGGTTTCAAACCTGAATTCGCAAAATTGGGTCCCATCTATAAAAACCGTCTTGTTAGCTTATTCTTCCACTTTTTCCACTCTGAAAGCTTCAATATGGATGACATACAATATAATAATCCAATATAGATCACACCTCCCTACTTTTGGAGGCTTTTGGTCCCAAAAATATTATACTTAATGAGGTGAGGAAATTTTTCCTCCAGCTTCTCTTGGATGTACCATTTAGTTCTTCTAGATTCCATAATTTCAACCCAACATACCAAAGGTCATGCTACCTCTCTCTTATATTTAAGGACCTCTTTTACAAAATTGTATCATCTCTCAAATTTTCTTGAGCATGTGGTGCCAAATCCTCAATACAAGGTAGAATATATTCTTCTTCTTGATTTAGAATGGAAGGCTCATAGAGTTTTAGATTTTCTACATTCACCACTTAGTAAATGCACGTGTATGGTAGTAGATAGAGTCTCTATAAATTTAATACAAATTTTTCTAGTATCTCAGAGGGACCATATTGTAGAGCCTTAATTTTCTTACCAAGACCCTTTAGCCTCTCCTTATTCAATTGTAACCATATAAGGACCCTATTATTAACCATATCACAGAGCCTTTATTTTCTTAATACGACCCTATTTCCTATTATTAGGCTGATTGGTACAACAAATCATGTATCATTCTATGAGCCTAGCTACATGTTCTTACATATTTAACCAATACACATACCTCTACAAGCTAACCATTGCCTTCCCTACACCAAAGGGCCCTACAACCTTGGAGATGTGTGCCTCTCTAATCAACTTCAATCACTCACATTTAGGAACACAACTTATCCAACATGTAATGTAACTCTTCCTTGAGATGGACTTCAAATTTGTTGTTATCATCATGCAACTAAATCTAGCTTTGCAACTACTAAAACACCTCCTAAAATTCGTCATCCTTCAAATATTCCTCTCTATATGCATCATGGGTGAATGATCCATGAGCATCAAAGTTACCAAACCTATGATATTTGATGTGGGTCGACTTGAAATCATGTCATCCAAATTTTTTTTGTTGGCCTTCTTGTACTATATCACTAAATGAGATTATTGCAAAAATAAAACCCACCTACAATTCTTGGTTTATTGTAGCTTACCTTGGGCATGTATGTATCATAGTGGCAAGTGATCTATGTGGATTACCATCTCCTTTTGCATTAGACAATGTTTCCACTTCTTCAAATCTTGCACCATTGCATAGAGCTCCTTGTCGTAGTTAGGGTAGTTAAGAACTACCCTATGAAATACTTCAGAATGGTAGCATGAAAGACTTCCTCCCTACATCAAGACCGCTCCCATAGCATATCCAGTTGCATTTGTCTCCACTTTGAAGGGCTACTAGAAGTTTGGTAATGCAAAATTCAATGCTTAACTGATATTTTTCCTTAACTCCTCAAAGGCCTTCCGCTAACCCTTTCCCCACTAGAAACCTTTGCGACTCAATGTTATGATGTGGAGTTGTGCTACAACTATTGAAAATGAGGCCATGAACTTTCTCAAGTATTGTGCTACCCCAACAAAACTCCTGAACACAAAAGTATTAGTAGGAATTTACCATCAGGATTTGATAACCTAGGTTCCATCTTATCCTCCCAAATAATTCCCAGAAGAAAGGTGCTTAATTTGTCTTCTCAAGAATTAGGCTTGGAAGTTATTATTGTTCTCAACAAAGGTTTAGGGTTTGCAGTTGCTCCAAGGAGCATCCCTATTGAGAATATGATTTGTGGCTTAGAGGATGGGATAAATAACCTCTCTTTGGAAGATAAGGAGGCACTAAGACAATAATTTGCCCTCATAATGAGGAAGGCTAGAGCTCCCAAGAGTAATTTAAGTAAGGAAGAGAAAATTTCCTTTAGGTCCCTACGGAATAATGACAAAATTGTGGTTCTTAAGGAAGATAAGGGAGGGGCAACACTAATCCTAGATAAAGAAGACTATATTTGTAAAATGAATGAACACCTCAATTGTGGAAGTTATAAGAAGCTTAACACTAATCCCATTCCTAAGATTATGAGAGAGGTCAAGAAGGCAATTTCAGATTCCAATCTTGATGAAAAATTAAAGAAGAGATTAACTCCTTCTTGTGAAACCATCCCAGGAATTTTTGGGTTGCGCAAGATCCACAATGAAGGGGTTCCTCTTAGACCAATAGTTAATACTATTGTTTCCCCAATCTATGAACTTGCTAGGTATGTTGCAAAGATCCTTACGCCTGTGGTTGGGAATATTGATTCTTTTATCAAGGAATCCCATGATTTTGTGAATCTTATAAAAAATGAGAGGGTAGACGAGGATGAAATTGTTACCGGGAATAGTGTCTATGCAGAACTGCTAATCCCACTAAGGCTGGTAGCTACCTTAGAAACAAATAAACTAAAACTACTTTCATTTTCCTTTATGAAAGATAGATGAGAGAAGAGTAAAGGAGACCAACCTCTGTCTTGCGCTTGGTTCCTTGCTCGATTCCTCTCTCTTCTGATAGTCCTTTTCTACTTGCTTTCGTACCCAGCTTCACAGAGTACCTGTAGAATCAAAGTAGCATAACACTATACGAGAACATAGATCTATTATCATAATTAATACAGGATCAGATGTATATTAACCACACAAATGCATACAACATTAATCACACAAGTATATGGAGGAAAACTTGAATAGTTTTATTGATAATCAAGAAAGAGCCAAGAGAATTACAACCAATTGTTCTGACCCAGCATCATCCTCTCAGCAAGTAAGCCCTTCTTCACCTCATGAAAAGCTTATATCACCCAACACTACGATGTTGTCTCAAGAAACCAATAGCACTTCCTTACAAGATGCAAAATTCCAGCCTCTGGATCTCTGGGATGAGGGATCCATATATAGATGTCTGCAAGGGGGAAGAGTAAGCTTGAGATTTGATTAGTGTCTTCCCTCTGATAGTTCTTGATTCCACTTGGAGATTGATGATCTCTTACTCATCCTTGGTCGAATTCAAAGAGGCAAGTGTCATAGGAGAGGTTTCTGGAAGATTCCATGCTTCTCCACCTTGCAGATTGACCCTGCCATTTGTCCCTTCTAGCCCATCACACCCCATAGAAGCGCTTTTTGAAATACAACACACCTACTGTGTGTATTTAGGTGGGATGCATTGCACTTTGCCTATGGAGCAGGTGAAATGGTCCAGTTTTGACCAGTTCTGAGTAGTTTTTCATGGAGAACTTCTGGGATATGCTATAATCAGTTGACCTTGTTCTTTTAGGGGTTGGAACAACACCTTTAGGGACTTAGGAGCCCTTGGTTTATGGACATTTATGCTTGGGGTTACAGTGCCCAAAAATGTCTATAACAGTTTCCCCCTAAAGCATGAGGTCATTAATCTTTTGATGTCAGGTGAAATGCTTTATCATGAGGATCCGAAGTTCTTTCAAGATGGAAGGAGACCTGTAATAAGATACAATACAATACATTATATTCATAATTTTTTCATGATCTAGTTGAAGCGGGCATTCCCATGCTCAGCTTTATAAATTCATTTTTCATGTACATGAGACAGACAATCGTCTGAGTGTAGACTGATGATTCTGGTAGAGCCATCATCCCTTAGATTGGATGATTATCTGTGCAGCAATGATGTACATTTGATGTATTTATTTTCCTGAATATATATCGCAGCTCGGATGGATGAAACTAGATCCAAGGTCTTCAATCTCATTCGATATTCACTCAAAGTACAAGTAGATCCATGTGAGAGATGTTCTGGAGTCGAACATGGAAAGACATCGCCTGATTACCAACCAATGATGTAAGTTGTTAACAGGCGCGAGAGGAATCACCGATAATGATAATGATCCTCGAGGTATTGCAGTACAATTCACGTGGTGTGAATAAGGGACTTGGCATCAAACACAACGTAAAATATTTCAGTCGAAGCCCATTGATGTAAACCTGTCGCCGGAAGTGAGAAACTTGCCATTGAGGCATGCAAGCTTCAAAGTATTGAAAGGGTTGTTCCTAGATCGACTTCTTGGATAATGAGCTGATGTTGACAAGAAGCGATCCATCATAGGAGGGCCTTAATGAATCCCACATCAATGACACAGAATGGAGCAAATGATTTTAATGGAGGTGAAAACAATCTGGTGATATATGGTTCAGGGTGGCGGTCATGAAAGGATGGAGCGAAAATGTATTATAGTGGGTTTGACACAAGTGAATTCTCTGAGCGACTTCTCTTGAACATATCGACGACACTGACATGATGGATTGGTAGCATTAACCCCAAATGTGGATGGTGTGATGGAACCATGGTGATATGACCAGTGAATGGAACAACCCAACTCGACTAGGATGCGGAGTGAAAGTGTCATGTTCAAGAGCGACTTGCTACCAACAAAGTTTCTTCAAGTTTTCCTCCCAATTTTTCCCCAGTCATTGCTGACCAGTACCTCTTTATTTTTGTCAAGCTTGAGGAGGATAACATATGCTTGTTCTATAATTTTCCCTTCGGGCAAACCCATCGCGATGTTTTAACGAGCCTAGCGATAGTGAAACTTGTTCTTGTCTGTCATGGACAAGTTTGCTGCTATTAGGTTTTAACGAGTTTAATGACAAAGATAACTCGGTCCTTTTCAATTTTAGAGAGTCTGAAAAGGGACATAAAGGAAACTCCAAAAAATCCTTTTTCGTCATCTAACCCCTTAAGTTCGAAAAAGTATAAAATAATACAGAAGGGATGAATTTTTAGTACTTTTAACGAGCTGAACAAAAAAAGTGCTCTATCTTTTTGTGTAATAATCCCTCAGGTCCAAAAAGATTAAAATCTAAAGGAGGGATAGCACTTCTGGTCACTTTAACGAGCTGGAGAGGCCAATAGCTCGGCAATCTTTTCATATTTTACGAGTCAGTTGATAAGAGCTTAAAGGAGACTCATTTTTTGAGGAACGAGTGATAGGTTCGGGTAGCAGCTGATTCCAGGTAAGGTTTGGAATTTTCCAATCATGGCAGTGTCACAAGGATGGCTAAAAAGATCACTCTTCGCATCTGTTCCTCAAAAGGGGTAAACAATCAAGTGGAGGTGAATGATCGGCCAATATAGAGTGGAGGTGATGATGAGAACATGACCAAGGCTTCAAAGGCTGAAGTAATACATTCATGATGGTTATTTACCGGAAATTGGTTCATTTTTTATTTTAAAATGAGCTTAAACGTTGGGGGAAACACTTGCTCATTGCTTATGTTTAATTTTTAACGAGCTTGAAGTCTGCGTTAAAAATGCTCGATATAATGGTCATTTCTTGACTTTACCATTAATGACTTTTTTCCTTCAAAGGTTGTGCTACATGCTCAATTGCTTCATCAAACTAGTTAGAAATGAACAATACATGTTTGGAAAATGAGTCAATACACTAATATTTTACTTGAATTACATAAAACATAATTTAAAAGTGCTTTTACCCCTCATTTTACCATTTCATTTGAACTTTGGCTTGTTGGAGCTGTGGAGGTGCTTTCCCCCTTGATTTTCACCAGCTGATTCTCAGAGATTCTGCGGACGCTTTTTGGCACCATTTGGACCAAGTAGGAGCTAAACCTGAGCTCTTTCATTTCATCCTTTCCATTTTACATTCTGAGCCCGATTTCTGGTTTTTCTGAGCCCCTGGGGTTTGAAAAACTCGCCCTGGCTCCATCGCACTCTTTCTATATCGAAAGGTGCATTGCATGTTGGTCTACCCACTGGACAACTAGCATGCAATGCACCCAGAACACTGTTGGAGGTGCGATGGGTGCAAGGAGGGAAATTTGTGCACAATTTTCAATGGAAATTTTTGCCTGTTTCTCACCAAATCAGGATCTAACTCCTCTCTTATTTGTTTCCAAAGATTTATTGGAGAAAAATGACTATTACATGGCGAGAACGTGAGCATGAAGAAGAGGACATGTTTGCTTTACATGATCCAGTTATAGTAAACACACTGCGGAACTGTGGCCTGTTGAAGTTTTTCCGCATCTCTATCATGAGGCAACAAATCAACTTGCTGCAGTATTTGCTTGATGCTTGGGACCCTACCAGCCAGGTGTTCTAGATTAGGGGAAAATCCATCCCCTTGACTGTCGTGGACATCTATTTTTTGACCGTCTTATCGAGGTGGGGTGCCCCTATCTCTTTATCAGGTTTGGCCCATGGAGGCAAATCTGTGAGAGATTACGTTTGTAGGTATTGTAGAGAGGGATCTCAACCAAGTAAAGACGGCAAGATCATCATCCGAGATGTCACTGACAGGTCTTTGAGGACCATTCTGTTCACTTTTGGTAGGATGGCTGGTGGCGTGGCTCTTCATGTGGCCAATCGGTCTTATATGAAGTATGCCTTAGAATGTCTCGAACCGAAGGTGTTCAACTGGTGTGATGCAGTACTCCTTGTGATGAAAGAACAGTTGACCAAGGTGAAAAATGAAAGATTGAAGAACTTTGGTTATGGTTCTATTTTGACCGCCTTTGCCTTGGAAAAGATCCCACTGATGCAACCGCAGTATATTTCACTTGGTTTACCTCCACCGACTGAACCGCGGATGCAGAGATGGGTCGACCATATGTCCAGACATGCTGGTCAGTCTCAGATTTCCTTTTTTGACACCTTCTTTGGGTGGTTCGATCATCAGGAGATGGTTTTTTCCGAGTATCCATATGCTGGTATGGACTTCCGGGGTGACCCGAATTTGGTACTGCTGGCTGGCGAGCAGTGGGGTGCCATTGGTAAATTCTTTGACCATTTTTCTGTTTGTCGTTTCTCTTTATAATTTCCTTGTGCTTTATTCTATCAAGACTAATTAGAACTCATGTGCTCATGTAGATGTTTGTCCTGTCCAGTCAGTAGTACGTTTGAGAGTGCCAACCGCCGCTCCAGCAGGGGAGGCTGTGGGAAGGGCTCTCCTTCGCGACCTTGATGTGGCCGAGACTCTTTCAACATTACAGGATCAGGTCGAGGGCCTCACTCTCGGTATTCTAGATGTGAGGATTGACGAGCTACCTCTGAGGTTGTAGCGACATACCACTGGCGTGCCAAATCGATGGACTAGGCTTTTACGCATGATTGCACAGGCGATGACTTGTTATCACCTGCATCATTAGACTAGGGTGCCCCCTCACATTTTGAGTTTTGGGTCATTTTACCAATTTTGTCTTGGTTACAGAACATTATGTGTAAACCATAAACAATTATATATATATTTTTGATTTCCAGAGTTTTATTTTGGTCAAGTTACATAATCCGAATGCAAATATTGATGAAATGCTTCTTTTCATAAATGTTGCAAATGTCTATCCAACACATAATTTGCTAATGAGTCAGTTAATGTGTTTAAGCTTCTAGAAATATGCTGATATTGAATAAAATCAAATTTCCTTTCCAAAATCTTGACCCTTAGGAACATGTGATAGATAGCTGGATTTCAGATGGAGTAGATACCAGTGAGTTGTAGTATGACGAGCTGTGAGTCTAGCCTGATGACAAGTCGGCGTATGCCATGTGTGATGGCATCAAAGAGAAGTTCTATCAACGTGTTATATTCAGCGATGTTATTCGTTGATCGACCAATACATACCCCTCTGAAACTTACTAACTCGCTGCTTGGATCAAAAATGGCCCAGGCCACAGAAGATAGGTTCCGCGAACTACAACTTGCTCCGTCGGCATATCCAACAAAAGATTCCAATAGGTTCGACATCTGCGACAAATGTAAAAAGTGGATTTACTTGACCAAAACGATTACCCTTAGAAAAACAAAAATGTAACAAAAGCATATAGGTTACCATACTGATTATGCATAGTAACACTTAAGGTACAACCCATTACGGGGTTGCGCTAGTGGAAATCCGTCGTAATCCATTAACTCGTAGGCTCCTTTTGCTAATACACATTTAACAATATAGGGGCCCATCCATAAAGACTTGAATTTACCTACTCCCAATTTATCGGATTCTTGGTCGTAAAGTAAGACCAAGTCACCTTCTGAGAAGACAACGGGGTTTGACATTCTTGTCAAACTGCGCCTTGACTTGTTTCTTATGGGCTTCGTTATCCAAAGCGGCATCACGATGGGTTTCATCCAATTGGATTAGTTCCAAGAAACGAACCTCCTCTTCTGAAGTTCCAGGGAGAAGGTCGATTGCGAGTTTGAGAGACGAGATTTCACACTGAACTGGTAAGATTGCTTCTAGGCCATACACCAGTTGGAAGGGTGTAAACCCGATTGCATTCCTTACCGATGTTCGGTATGCCCACAAGGTTGAGTACAGGATCAGGTGCCAACTCCTTTTGTGGACTCCAATCATCCTTTGCAGCGTGCACTTCAGGACTTTGTTGATTGCTTCAACTTGTCCATTGGCCTGCGGGTAGTATGGAGTAGAGCTGTCGTGAGACAACCCTAATTTGGCAGCTAATTCGGCCATCATGTGATTGCGAAAATGCGATCCATGATCTGTGACTATAGCCTGTGGAATGCCGAATCTGGCGACTACATGATTGAAAAAGAAAAGGGCATTGTTTCACCAGTGTTATCTAATGTAGGAATCGCCTCGGCCCATTTGGTAAAATAGTCCACTGCGACTATGATATACCCATGGCCCCGGTCGAGGTGGAGTTACATGTCATGAAATGGATGCCCCATTTGGCAAATGGCCCAACAGCAACTATTGGGTGCAGAGGTACGGGTGGTCTTCTGGTTTTGCTATCGAAATTTGATAGGCATGGCAACTTCTGACTGCGGTTATGCAATCTTTGAACATTGTTGGCCAGAAGTATCCTGCTCGTAAAAAATTTTGTGTCATAGCATAACCGGATTGATGCCCCCCACACGCGCCTGAATGGAAATCATTCAGGACTTTTTCGGCTTCCTCATGGGTGAGGCACCTCCTCAGAACTGTATCGACACCATGATGGTAAAGCGTGTCACCGACGATCACGTAGTCTTTTGATTGGTATCAAATACGTTTTTTCTCAGAGCGGGAGGTGTTAGGCCTATATTTTTGGGTTTGGAGATAAATGATTACACTCCATACCACGGATTGCTTGAAGATATCAGAAACAAAGATTCATCCACGATTGTTTCTTCGGATGTTTCATCGTTGGACGACGATGGGAGATCGCATAATAATTCCACGAAAACCAAGGCTTTCTTTGACTTGGATTTTACAAATTATAGATCAAACTCTTGTAGAATTGCTATCCATTTTGAATATTTTCCCCCTAGCAACTGTCGCGACAATATATAAGTCATGGGGTTGCAATCTGACAGAATGGTAGTTTTTCGAAAGAGGACATAGTGTCGAAATCTCTGTATCGCTTGAACAGTTGCGAGCGCCAGCTTTTCAACATAGGAATATTTGCTCTTGTATCATTTAAGTTTCTAGTTAAATAATATATAGGATGTTCAATTTCGTTGTCTTCTTGAACTAAAACCATTGCGATGGTTGTATCTGCTATAACCAGATACAGGTTAAAGTCTTTTTGATAATCAGGAGCGTACATTAATGATCCTTTCATTAGGGATTCTTTTAAAGCATCAAAGGAAGCTTGCGCGACCTGATCCAAGACGAAGGGCACTTCCTTTTCCAACAGACGTGTATAACCTTTAGCAATTTCGGCGTAATTTGGAATGAACCTCCTCAGAAAGTTTGCTTTCCCTTGGGGTTTCTGAATCTCAAGCAAATTTGAAGCTGGAGGCAAATTTATGATTGCCTGAACCTTACATGGGTCGAGACAAATCCCATCCTTTGAGACTACAAAGCCAAGTAAACGACCAGAACTGACACAGAACACACATTTGTGTGGATTGAGTCGTATCTTGTAGTGTCAACAATAGAAATATCGCTCTCAAATGCTGTGGATGATCGGTCCGCTTTGGTGAATGAGCCGGAAGGTCGTCGAGATATGGTTGAATGATTTTTTTGATGTCATGGAAGGAATAATTCATTGCCCTCTGAAACGTTGCCCCTGCGTTCTTTAAACCAAAGGGTAATTTGCGATATGCGAATGCGCCCCACGGACAAATAAATGCAGTCTTTGACTGCTCTTGTGGGCGGATATTTATTTGATTATACCCAGAGAATCCATCCATGAATGAAAAGATTTCGCATCCGGCGCATTCATCAATTATATGGTCAATAAAGGGTGTAGGGTAGTTGTCTTTTGGACAAGCTTGATTTACATCCCTATAATCGATGCACACTCTAATCGTTCCTTGTTTTTTCATAACAGGAACAATGTTCAATACCTAATCGGTTAGAGGAACTGGGCAAATGAAACCAGCATGGAGAAGCTTTTCAACTTCTGCCTTGATGGCAGCGGCTTTCTTGGGGTGCACCTGCCGTAGCCGTTGTCGTACTGGTTTGACATCTGGATACATCTTGATTTCGTGTTCAACTATACTCGAGTCAATGCCTGGAATTTCATCATATGACCAAGCAAAGACATCTCTGAATTCGCGAAAAAGAGCGTTATATATTTCCAGTTCTGAAGGGGAACAACATTTGCCAACATAAATATTCTCTACAACATCTGTTTTGGTCGAGATATTTATGGCGATAGTCTCTTCAATGTTGGACAAGTTTCGCTCGGAATCCACCGTGTTTACAGTATTTGATAGGAAATCAAAAACTGACGGATGATGAAGGTCATCAGGAGTATCTTCTTTACAAGTCGGAAGATGGGAATGATGGTGGTAATCTTCCCATGGTGCCCCTTCAATTACCATTGATTGAACAATTCCTTCGTCGATGTAATGCACTTGCGACCAAGGATCTGAAGGGGTGCCATATTCCTTAGACCTATCTATCCAAATGCTTGATGAGCGTTGATTTGGGTTTGCCTCCCATGCTAGAAACATTGATTGCTACAATATTTCCATTTGGCTTGGAGGCAACACCAATCGATGATCCATGTTAATATCGTTTTTTGAGATCTTGTTAATAGAAGATATCATATTGCAGGTTCCTATCGCTGCCACTTCCGCCAGATTGATTGGAGGTGGGAGGGAAAAAGTAACCATTAATGTAGGGTCTTTTAGTAGGTCTACTCTGATATTTTGAAGCGAATGGGGGCTTCCATGGATCATCGGAATGCTTCCCGTAACTTGGGAACCATTGGGGAGGAAATTTGGTTGATCGACGATTGTAATCCGTCCTTGAAAGGGAAATGCAATCTTCCTAAAATAGGTCGAAACAACAGTAGCCATAGCATATATCCATGGTCTTCCCAGTAGGATGTTGTAATCGAGGTTTCCATCGATTACTTTGACATCTATTTCTACTATTTTTCCTCCTAGTTCCACTTGCAAGTTACTTAGAATACCATACGGGGTATACGTTTGTCCGTCGAATGATTTTAATGTTGTCGAAGATCGCGACAATGTTGGAGATCCTAAAGTTTTCTAGAAACTCATCGAAATAATACATGTAGATGCCCCCTCATCAATAATTGTTCGATGAACAGTTTTGTTGAGGGCTTTCACTTGAATGAGGAAAGCTAGTTGAGCTGGTAACTGAGGATCGTATCCTTTATGATTAGAGGACACAAGATTAGAATCCTTTGGGTCTATCCCACCGATAGGTGATAATAAAGCCTGCTTTTGGGATGGGCAATTTTGTAGTACCTCAAGTGTCGACATAGCGGATGGCGATTGGGCCAGATATTCCACTATATTATAATGTTGTGCTACTCTGGCACGAGGATTAAATGTCGACTTACGTACTACTCCCTTTGGCGGTTTTATTGTTATCTCAGGAATGATGGGCGGCGCAACTTCTTTCGAAGTTGTTGTCAAACTACTAGGTTGATCTTTATCCTTGTTGCTCGACAGCTGTGGATTCCCGTAATCTTTGTTCCTTGTCGATATCAAAGCATCATTTTGCTGTTTGGAAACTGACAACATTAGCACTTGGGACAGGGAGGCATTTCCACTATCAACCAGATTTGTTCCTGGATTCGGAAATGGACCAGTTAATAGTGCCGAGGTTTTTGAATTCTTGCATAATTTTTTAAGCTCGACAGTAAATGGACAGTCTTTTGTCCAATGATCCTTATCACATATTATGCATGGATTTTTTGGTTTCCTATTTCCAGTAGGGTTTGTAGAAGATTTTTCAGGTGATGATTCCTCCTGTTTCTTCTTCTTCTCTTTGTTTTTCTTCTTGCCTCCTGGTTGCTTGGTTTCTTTGCCTTTATCAGTCGATATGGCATTTACTTCCGAGGCGAAAAGTTCTTCTTTTGCATTTTGACTGGAAATCTTACGGGCCTTTTTAGATGTAGCCTTTTTCGATTTCGTGTCTGTTGTACCAATCACGCCATCGCTGGCATGAGAGTCATTGTTTGATTTAGGAGGAGGGGGGGACAGAAAATTCGGTCTGGGAGCGTCAGGTATTTTATCGTAGAGCGTGCCAGACTGAGTGTAAATCAAATCTAAATATTGTGCATGAGCGATAACTTTCTCTTTGGTGATGACTCCTCCTTTTGCTACATCTTCTGTGATGGAAGGTAATAAGGACTTAACAAACCATTCAGCTAAAAGCCGATCAGGAACATACGTATTTACCATTCTACGATGACGTCGCCACTCATGAATATGATCGCATATGTGAGTGGCCGTTGTTTGTTTGAAATTGGTAAGAAGTTCCATTCCCGTTTCTTACCTTATCGGTAACTAAAAATGGGTTAAAAAGGTTGTGGCTAGGGTACTGAAGTTGTCAAACGAAGCTCTGGGTAATTCGATATACCATTTTGCTGCCGGACCAGTTAACGTCCTCTGAAAAAGGCGAAGCCTAGTCGAATCATCGTTTAGGGTGTTTGATGAACACCACAGATGAAAGGTCATCACATGATTCGACGGATCTTCACCCGGATTTCCATTAAATTTAGGAATATCTGATGGAAGTTTATGCGGAATCGCTGGCCACCAAGGGGCGTAGGCGATTGGATCATTTGTTAACCGATTTATATCCGGTAACTCTAAAGTCGCCACGAAGGGTAACTGTTGATTCAGGTTAGGCGAAGCATACCCATGATAAGATGGAATCGCCTGAGCAGTTGGTCTCTGCATACCAGCATAATGCATTTGATGCTGGTAACTTTGGTAAGGTTGATGGGCATAACCATTGTAGAATGGTTGATTTTGACCGTTTTGAATATAATATTGCCCACTATTTGCAAAGATTTGTTGCTCAGATCCTTGGTATACCTGTTGGAATTGCGGTTGTTGGTATTGCACCAGCCATGGTTGCGAAGCCATGTGCTGTTGTCCAATACTGACTGTTTGACCAAGATGAGGGGTAATTGTACCCGTTTGGGCCTGTGTCATTCCACTAGTTGGCGACTGTGGTTGAGTCACAGGGCCAAGAGGCTATTGCATTACAACCTGAGAAACCTGAGGATGGCATACAATAGGCAGTGCTTGTACTTGCGATACTGTCACAATAGCCGAAGTAGTTGGTATATTTGACATAGGTAAACATTGTTGCATTGAATACACAACTCTTGGTTGTTGAGGTAGTATCGGCACCCAACCGCTAGATGTAATTCCAGCATAACCTGAATTTTGTTGTGAAGTCCCATATGGTTGTCCTCCTAGAGGAGACAATGAAAGGGTATATTTCCTCCCATACTTAAAGGAATTATTTTCCTTTGAGGACCGGACTACCCAAATTGACACCTTGAAGGATCAATTTGCTGAGACTCAACATAAGAGTTTCCGGATGAACAAACAGGAACGGACCATACTGTCGAAATAGCCCTTGAGTGGGCCCCTTCTAGTGATTGAGAACTAGTTGGGACAGATGGTATACCGACGAACATTGTTGGAGTGACAGCAGGAAGTTTTGCCGTCGCTATGTCGGACGACACAGTCCTAGATGTTGACGGATGTTCAGACATTTCTAGTCTATCCAAAAGATTGCCTAGCGATTCTACAGGAGCTTCCGATGGCAGTAGACTAATTTCTAATGAAGAAGGATACAGAGTGATCCGAATCCAAATTGCGACGGAGTACTAGATCGAGGATCCTCCACAATCTCTTCTATAGCAATTAGACCAGGTGGAAGAGGTAGACCATCTGGTTCATAAAATATTTCTGGTGCCGAAGAAGGTATGGATCTGTAGCGACAGATGCTTGGGGAGTAACACCCTCTGAATCAGTTGTAGATGGAACTGGTTCAGTAACACAAGTGTTTACCCTCACACTAGGATCAATGCTACTATCCTTCGGTGGCCGCTGAACTTCTTCTGTAAAGGCAGGGATACTAGAAATTTTTGAAGTAACCGAAGTCTCTGATGGTGTTGGAACACTTGTTCTAACTTTACCAGGGAATTTGGAACCGGTTAAACGAGTTCGCTTTGTCCGTAACAGTTTCGATTCCGGAGACAAAGACGGTTGACTCGTAAGCCTCTACAAACGACGGGGTTTCAATTGAATTTCTTCCACAATTGCGGATTACTCGATCAAACAAAAAATCAAGGGGAAGTATGTTTCTGAATTAGATGAATTTTAGACGCTTTGACACAACTTGTTTTTTCAATTTTTAAGAGTCGAGAAAAAACAAAAGATGACTCTAGTCGCCTTCGATTTTTAATGAGCCTGAAGTGACAAGTGCTCAGATGGACCTTTTCCGTTAAGGAGCCTGAAAAGGAACGAAAGGGACTGCTCTGGAAATCTAGACAGAGGGGTTACCAAACCAATCGCAAAACTGCAGAATACTTTTTATGGTACGGCAGTCAATCTTCCTGAATGTTGTGTTCAGTGCATTGCGATCGATAGGGCGGCAGACATGGCTTCCTATGGATAAAGGATAAAGCCTATTGTGGTCTCCCAAAATATACTCGATGGTACATGGGAGCACAAGTCCGTACTGGCACTTATCGTCTCAAAGTGGAGGAATCACCCAACCAACAGTGAAAACAATAGTTACCAGGCTTTACGACGCCAGAATACGTCTCTAGCCTAGACTTCTAGATGTTGTGCGTTAGGTTCCAAAGCGTTTTTAGATTCATTAAATTTATTTTATAGTTGATCTTGCTTAAGAAATTTGCCTTTCAGGTTCACCGCGTGATGTAGATGTACAATTCCTAAAATGCAATCTAAGATGATAAACAGTCGTTTAGTCTTCTTTTTGCAAATGAAAATCCTAGCTACTAAGGAAAGAGAGATGGCATTCTTTCAACAAAGAGCAAAGAGCACACACTATATGCACTGTCCTAAATCAAACCAACAAACAGTCTAAATGCAAATGCACATGCATGTATTTTTTCAGCCTTCTTAATGTGTGAATGATAAAAAGAAAGCTAAGCACAAATCTAAATTATTTTTCAAAGCGACAATTACTAACAAGTTTCTTTTCAAAACAAAATGAGGACAATGATAACACTTTGCGATTTTGAATTGAAAACTCACTTTCGACACTAGAAAAACTACTAATTCAGATCAAATACAATAGAAATTGTGTAATCGACTATCAAGAACAATCAGATTCTCTTCTATGACTGAAAACGATACTTGCGACACTTTCAAATCAAGAAACGACAATAAAATTACGCTACTTCTTTGTAAAGGAGAACTGAAAATGACTCAAAAAATACATAAAAACATTTACAGTTCTTTGCACAATGGAGGCGGAATAGTAGCAAGGAAAGGGGTTTCAAACAGAGGTGTACTGACTATAGGCAACAAAACACCTGAATAGATCTGAAAATAGTGAACACAGAAACCAAAATTTTAGGAACAAGGACTTGTCTGATCATCGCACCTGTAACAGAGTCAAACTAAAATGCAACACACCTACTACACTTGGAATGTGCGCTACATTTGAAGTTCACAGAACAAACAGTGCGCTGGACCAGGGATGAGACTTTGATTGGATTCCGGGTCACAGTTTGCAGTTCAGTTCAGGGATTTCGGCCAAGCAAGTGGTAATCAGTAAATCAATCACAGGGGTAGATCTAAGGAGGTTACTAGAGCCACCACGAGGGCAATTAGAAAGCTTGTAAATCAATCGTTTAATTCATAAACAAAACCCGGAGATTGACTGAAGCAGCGTTGATCTACTTTGCACTTGCATAGCAAATGCAGTTCAAAGGCTAGCTGGCTTGACTTCAGGCTCCATCTGTAAGTTTATAAAGTAAACAAATGTAGATGAACAAACAATATTCTCGTTCCCCAGCGGAGTTGCCATTTTGTTACCAGGAATAGTGTCTATGCAGAACTGCTAACCCCACTAAGGCTGGTATCTACCTTAGAAACAAACAAACTAAAATTGCTTTCGTTTTCCTTTATGAAAGATAGATGAGAGAAGAATAAAGGAGACAAACCTATGTCTTGCGCTTGGTTCCTTGCTCGATTACTCTCTCTTCTGATAGTCCTTTGCTACTTGCTTTCGTACCCAGCTTCACAGAGTACCTGTAGAATCAAAGCAGCATAACACTATACGAGAACATAGATCTATTATCATAAGTAATACAGGATCAGATGCATATTAACCACACTAATGCATAAAACATCAATCACACAAGTGTATGGAGGAAAACTTGAATAGTTTTATTGATAATCAAGAAAGAGCCAAGAGAATTACAACCAATTGTTCTGACCCAGCATCATCCTCTTAGCAAGTAAGCCCTTCTTCATCTCATGAAAATCTTAGATCACCCAACACTATGATGTTGTCTCAAGAAACCAATAGCACTTCCTTACAAGATGCAAAATTCCAGCCTCTGGATCTCTGGGATGAGGGATCCATATATAGATGTCTGCAAGGGAGATGAGTCAGCTTGAGATTTGATTAGTGTCTTCCCTCTGATAGTTCTTGATTCCACTTGGAGATTGATGATCTCTTACTCATCCCAGGTCGAATTCAGAGAGGCAAGTGTCACAGGAGAGGTTTCTGGAAGATTCCATGCTTCTCCACCTTGCAGATTGACCCTGCCATTTGTCCCTTCTCGCCCATCGCACCCCATAGAAGGGATTTTTGAAATGCAACGCACCTACTGTGTGTATTTAGGTGGGATGCAACGCACTTTGCCTATGGAGCAGGTGAAATGGTCCAATTTTGACCAGTTCTGAGTAGTTTTTCACGGAGAACTTCTGGGAGATGTTGTAATCAGTTGACCTTATTCTTTTAGGGGTTGGAACAACACCTTTAGGGACTTAGGAGCCCTTGGTTTATGGACATTTATGCTTGGGGTTGCAGTGCCCAAAAATGTCTATAACAGACATACTAGTATGTTTTGGCATGGTATCCTTATTCACCAAGATTCCCTTGAATGAAGCTATTCAAGTTATAAAGGAGGTTACTGACCTAGAAACTACAAAACTTGCTGAGATTTGTTTGCGGTCAACCATTTTCACATTCCAGGGAGGATATTATGAGCAGCCATCTAGAGTGGAAATTGGATCACCCCTCTCGCCAATTGTGTCCGAATTATACATGGAATACATTGAAAAAAACCCCTTGAATCATACCCTTTGAGGCCATCTTGGTGGAAACGATTCGTCGATGATACCAACCTAAAATGGACTCATGGTAGGAAAAATTTTGAAAAGCTTTTTATGCACCTGAACTCTATCTCTCCTGAAATAAAATTTACTATGTAGCTAGAGGAAAACGATAGTATCCCATTCTTAGAGGTTCTTATCATTAGGAAGGGGGATAGCTCTTTAGGACATAAAGTTTTTAGGAAGTCAACTCACATAGAAAGCTACCTCCACGATGAATCCTACAATCACCCTTCCCAGAAGTTTGGTGTTCTTAACACTCTTGTCATTAGGGCCTTTTGATTTTTTGACTCTGAACATCTCAAGGAAGAGAAAGAACATATATCTTTGGTTTTTAAGAGTATAGGCTATAAAGAAAAAGAAATTAAGAAAGCCATAGAGAGAGTGGAAAGGGGGTATTATCTTAGGAACCTAAGTCCCAATACCTACCTTAGTGTGGTAGAGTTTTCCTACCATATATTGAAGGGGTGAAAATAAGATTGGCAAAATCCTAAGAAGGAAAGACATAGTCACTCAATTCTCAGTGCTTGGAACAATTAAACAAGGTATGAGGTCTGTCAAGGATGATATAGATAGACATCAACTCAAGGGAGTTTATAAAATTGTTTGTTCTTGTGGAAAAAGTTACATTCGTGAAACGTGTCATTCTTTGCAAAAAATACTAAAAGAACATGGAGCAGATATTAAGAATGGAAGGTCTCATACTTCGGCCCTTGCTGAGCATTCCTCGAAAACAAAGCACCAAGTTTGTTTGGAGAGCGCTTCAATTATCACAAGAGAAGAATAATGTCAGAGACAGAAGATTAGGGAGGCTCTTGAAATTATAAAACATCTATAGAATCTCAACAGGGACAATGGTATCGAGATCAGTGGAAGTTGGCTTCCTTTAATCAGAGGGATTAGGAGCACCAAAACATCTCAGGTAATCAGGTAGTTGTTTTCCTCTCCTATCCTCATAACTATATAACCTTATATTATTAATAAAAATAAAAATAATTGTTATTATTGAGTATTTATAATAATAATAATAATTTGATTATAAAACTTATTTATAATAATAATAATAATAATAATAAATATTTATAAAAATAATAATAGTAATGATTATTAATTATTTATAATAATAATTAGTTTTTAATTATTATTATAATTAATCGATTAGTTTATTAATCAATCATTTCTTTCGGAATTAAGATATAATAAGAGTTAGTTTTAATTATCATAATATCTACTCAATTAATTAAATAAATAATTATTCCAATTAGATAAAAGAATATTAATCTAATATGAAATTGGTTATATTATTATTTATAAGAGGATTAAAATCTATTATTAATAACAAAAATAATAAAAATAAATACAAATTATCTTATATTATAAAATAGATTAGAAATAATTATTATCTATTTATAATAATAATAATAATAGTAGTAGTTACAATAATAATTAGTATTTGATTATTATTATAGAATCTATTAATTAATTAACTAATTAAGTTCTTTTAGATTTGAGATATAAGAATTGGAAAAAAAAATGAATTATATAAAACCTATTCAATTAATTAAATAACAATTTATTAAAAGATTATAATAAAGGCTTTTAATACTATTAATAATTATTATAAATAAAAATTAAAACTAAAACTAAAATTTTTTAATTAATAACCGACCTAATTTAAGCATTAGGGGAATTTTGAGGTCGAAAATGGGCCTCCAAAGGAAATTATATAATAATAGTGGAAATAATAAAATAAGATTAGATTACATTATCAAATTTTAGAGGGAAAAGAGAAAAAAACTATTTTTTAAACTCGTAGTTTCAACTTATCTCCCTATGCGTTTACTCAAATTTTTAGCGAAAACACTCGTTGGATTCATAATTTGATTCCTCATCCAAGGAGTACCCATGTCGCATATTTTCGATGGACCTATTACACGAAAAAACAAAAATACATGAAAAATGTGATTGCAATCACGTTTTTTCCATGTATTTCTCATTTTTCGTGTAGCAGGGTCCATCAAAAGTATGCAGCATGGGTACTCCTTGGATGGGGAATTAAATTTTGTATTCAATGAGTACTCCTAGTCAAAATTTGTGTAAAACCT
Organism: Pinus tabuliformis; assembly: GCA_031772625.1. NCBI lineage: Eukaryota > Viridiplantae > Streptophyta > Pinopsida > Pinales > Pinaceae > Pinus > Pinus tabuliformis. Next base: position 1,697,062,525 of record CM062819.1, on the reverse strand, counting down.
TAGGGAGACAAGTTGAAAATACGAGTTGAAAAATTAGTTTTATTACTTTATTATTTTTTAATCATTTTACTTTTTTACTCCAAAAATGGTGAATCATCCCCCATGGTTGACATCATCACCTTGAATCCTCTTGGTTCTTATAAAAATTATTTTGGTTGTACATTTTTGTTAGGAGGCCCATTTTAGACCTCAAAAGTCCCTTAATGATATAATAATTAAAAATTTTAATTATATAAAATCTATTCAATTAATTCTCTAATTAATTACCGTATTCATCTAATATAAAATATATCAATAAAAATAAAAATAAAACACAATTTATTAAAAGATTATAATAAAAACTTTTAATACTGTTAATAATTATTATAAAAAAGGTAAAAAATAAAATAAAATTTTTAATTAATAACCGACCTTCATCTCCTTAAATCAAATTATCTTATAACTATTTATCCTATCACTAAGCTCTTCTTCTATCATCATTCAGAATTGGCGTGATGATGGATCCTTGTTGGGATTTGAAATGTTGACAAATATGGTTATGACTGTGGATACCCCGAGTCAAAACTCAAAAGGAATTTACCACTAAACGATGGCCTCCATCTTAGCAATATCTATCTTCATCTCTCCTCCACCTATTGCATACCCTAGCTACACCAAAGGTTGTTTTGCAAACTCACACTTCCTGAGATTTTTCAATAAATAATGCTTCTTTACTGTCTCTAGCACCCACATCAAATGTGAGATGTGATCCTCCCAAGTAGAATTGTATACTATAATACCATCCAAATAATTAAATCTATTAAAGGGAATAATATATCATTCGTTAACCTCATAAATGTAGTTGGCACATTGCATAGGCAAAACAACATGACTAACCACTCATATGAACCTTTCTTGGTTTTGAAGGTATTCTTCCAAGTACCTTATTCTTTGACCCAAATGTGGTAATATCCAGACTTTAAGTGTAGCTTGGTGAAGCATCTCGCATGTTGCAACTAGTTTAGCAGATCATCTATACTAGGCATGGTGTACTAGTTCTTGAATGTAACTTTATTTAGCGTAGTGTAATCTATACACATCCACCAAGTCCCATCCATCTTTGGCACAATGATGATCGATGACCCACATGGTGATGTACTAGGTTTACTGAGAATATATTCCACTAGTTGCTCCAACTGCTTCTTCACCTCACTTTCTTTTAAAATATATTTCTTGTACATCTCAATATTTGGCTACCATTATTTTTGTGTCCTTAATTACACATCTCAATGGATATGGAATTGGATGATTGTGAATTTCCAATACCAACTTGTGGACCATATCTAATGTAATGAGATTATTTTATGATCCTAAATATTTTTCTTCTTGACCTATATCATTATATGTGGATCATAGGATAATACATAGATTTATTAATTGACATATATCATTATATGAGCATGTTGTAGCCACTACAACTACCCGCCAAAATTTTTCCCATGCTTTGATTTTGAAACCTCCCTTATGTCCACAAGAGCTTATCTTTCATTGTCTTCTAGTATTCATGATGCGATCAAGACTTATCTTTTCATGCTTTACTTCTTATGTATTGATCTCGATCTGAACTTTTTCACTCACAAGAAAGCTTCTAACTTGACCTTGCAGCATTGTTGGGCTTGCCTCCAGGAACTGCACAATTTTAGAAGGTAAGCTAGCCTTGATGATTGGAATTGTGCAATCCAAATAGGCAGGTATCCATTAGCTCATAAACTATGCAATTATGGATGACACCCCAAGCTTGAGCCCATAAATTGCGTAAAGCATCTATTCAGCTCAAAAAATGTGTAATGCACCAAGTTAAGGAGTTTCCCAGTGGTTGGGAACTGCACAAGTTTCCTTATCGGTGTCAATGGTTGGTTTTCCTGAAAAATTAAAAAGAAAAAACCAAAAGGAATCCCTATAAAATAGGGAGTGGATAATCAGTTTCAAGAAGGATGACACAACTTTCTATTTTTGAAATTATGCTAAGTGTCGCTTTTTCCTTGATTTTAAGCAAGCACGTCATAAACCCTAATTGGTCTAAATCTATATAATGGATGTCCCTAGAGCTATTTTTCACATTTGATCTTGGAGCTCCAACCTTCCCAAGGATATTAAGCAGCGTTCGTTGGAGTTTGCGACGCTTTTCCAGGTGAGTTTTTCTTTTATCGTCTTTTATTGCTTTCTTTGTCGTTTCGCTTCCATGAGTATGTTTTTACTTGTTTCTTTTCATGTTTTTTGGCATTATAACTTATATTAGCTTGTAAAAGTGTTGGTTTGGTATGTCTTTTTCCTTTTACAAGTGTCACATCAATTTTCTTGTTTTTTCCAATTAGTGATTGTCGTTTCGGCAACTCTAAATCCATGTTTGTTTTTCATTTTGCATGTTGATATTTTTCACTTGATTTGCAAAAACCCATCTATAATTAGTCATATATACACTCTAACTTGCACCATCATTCATATCTTCCAGTTTCCCACACTCTTTCGGGGTGGATATGTCTTTCCCTTGGTCAACAGTTGCCTTGTCTAGCTGACATTACGCAAGTCCAAGGCTAAAGCGTCAAGCTTGGACTATGTGACTGCGTATGCATAATACCTTGATTTTTGAGCTACACATTGCACATTTGAAGGCCTCAAGCCTGTCCCTTGGCCACTGAGAATGTGAAATGCACATTCACCACCTCAGTTTTCCCTGGCTAAGAATGTGTGTTGTGCAGTCTCTAGCCTCAAGCTACTCCCCTGGTTGCTGAGACTGCACAATGAGAAGTTCAAGCATCCAGTATCCCTCCTTCACCTCAAGAATTACATAATTTTCCTTGTCATTCCACTGGTTTTCATTGTGATCTTTCTTTGTGATTATATTTTCCAAAGCTAATTTATCTTTGTCATGAGTGCATTTTCCTCCTACAAGTATTGAAATTGTTGATAAATTCTCTTCATCAGTCAGTGACATCATAGCACCAAAGATATATGCTTCAAAGGACACCACAAAAAGAACCACCAGGGAGGCAGTTGAGAGTATGCCAATGAATTTCCTAGTTTACTTAGACACTCAACATAGAGAAAGAATCAGATATCACATGGAAGAAAGTGAATGAAGCATTTGCAGCAAGAATCATGAAAGAAAACCTTGAAGACTGAAAGTTATATATCAATGTCTAAAGGTTAGGGTTACATAAGGTTTCATGCAGTTACCCAGATTTCCCATGTGCAAACATCATCAGCTAGATAGTTTCTCATACAAATCCAAAGACTATGACTCTAAGCAATGTCAATGGACAAAGGCTTGCTTCTTTTCTGGAAACGGATTATCATCTCATGTACCATTCTTCGGAGCCGTAATCGCTCATGGATTCTTACTTCTATGTTTCCACCAGCTAATTTAGCACAAAGGACATTCTCAAAAGCTGGGTGAAAGAGCCAACAAAGTTCTGTCAGACACCCACAAACACCTACAAGGAAAAATATCTTAGGAGGGCTTATCAACTCTTGATAATTCTATGTTGCAAAATCTTTGGTCAGTAGAGGACTGAGAGCTTCCTTGAAGGGTGGGAATTCTTACTGAAATAGGTTCTGAATGAAGGAAGACCATTCAACTGGTCAGTCATGTTAGCTCAATAGTTGAGGATCCATGTATCTAATTCCCTCAATCCTCCCAAGGGATAATGGATGTAATATACGCTCGCAATGCATTCCCTTATATGAATTGGACTTGGACACCACAAGACCCTTCTGTTCATATTTATCGCAAGCTGTTTTAGAGTGTAGTCATATAGGAGTAATGGAAAAGATGACTGATCACTTCCTCATTTAGTTGTATAAGTTGATATTTGAGGAAGAACCACCTTGCATGTCATGTGGGGCAATGTAAGTATTATCATAGATATCATATTTGTTTGCCTCACTGGATGGCACTTTCCTCAAAGAGTTTGACGGGAAAAAGTCTCTACATCTTTTGCCCAGGTATGTCGCCAATTTGTTAGTCTTGTAATAAGTTTTGTATCATCTCTCCACAGGGTTGTCAGTAGGATTGTAGAGGAGGAATAACTCACCTTGGTCAGCTCTTACTATGAAGATCAGATTGTATGAAATCAAGAATCTAATATTTACAAACATCGAAGGTGAGGCAATAGAGAAATTCAAATTTGTATATTTTGACTTCAAACCATATGATCCAAGGAATGTTTGCAAATACCACTATGTGAGGATTCATTATTGATGGATAAGCAGGACCTTTCACAAACCTGAGGAGGAAGCATGGAAGAATTGTTGTAATGTCTCCAAGTCCTGTGAACTAGTCAGCTTAGTTGGAACATCACAAGTTACTCCATGGAAAAGAGTCACTCCAGAGGCAATACTAGGAGAGAGTCGTAACCCAATGCGCAAAAATGGTAAGAGAAAGGTTGCATACATCCCAGGAGGAGAGTGAAGCCATAAGATGATAGCATATCCAATCATTCTGGAAGTGGCCAAAGCATCAAAGAAGAAGACAAAAAAAGGATGCATGAAGTAGAAAAGAAGTAGAGGGAAGAAAAAGAGCAGAGGATATTGGAGGAAGAAAGGCAGAAGAAGAAGAAATGTGAAGAGTATAATAAGAATAATTCGCACGAAGAAAATACAAAGAATAAGAGCAGAATTGACAGATAGAGGAGGAGAGAAAACAAATGCAAGACAAGGAGATCGCTCAAGAGATTGAGGAGTTAATCGAGATCCAAGACATCGAGGTAGAACCAAAGCCATAGAAACAAGATTTTGATCCGATTCTGGATACACAATAGGTCACCATTCAATTTAACCATCCTCCTGCAATAGAGAAAGCTCCAAGCTAGGGAGATGAAATTATTCCTCTTGATGGTGTTCTAGTCATGGACACGTAAAATCTGAATTATGATGAGATTCGTAAAAATATTATACAAGAGAGGAAGAAATGTTTTCTGGATGACCTCACATCTTCTTCATTCATCATAGGAAGGGTGATTATGATAGGCACTAGAAGAAATTTGAATTCCATCACCACAACCAACTTGGCCTTCGCCAAAGCTACAAAGTCAAACATGAAGTATCTTATGGCCGATAAGAATAATTGGAAAAGAACTTGTAGAATGCCAAGCAAGAAGTTGAACAACTATGAGCAGAGGTTCAGAACACAGCTTCGAACAAGTTTATCTTGAAGAACTTAAGGCAACCATACTTAGTGAAGTATTGGCATTGGGAGAAACTATGTGGAGCTTGTATGAAGAGCTTATCACTGTGCATAAGGAAATTGTCCACTTGCACGACATGCAATAGAAGTGTAAGGATTATTACAAAGCTCTTAAGTTTGTCCATACATCCATTGTTGTCATGCATGAATGGTTAATGCAATACAAAGGGGCACCATCTGAATTGGTGAAGAAAACAAGGCAACAGACAAAGTTGGAGAAAATGCAAGTGCAGATGATCATTGAGAGAAACAAACAAATTTCCTCATTCTTTGCCAATATTAAGGCATCGTATGCACGATTGTGAAACAACTTGGATTTCTTACCGAAATCGCACAAGATCCTATCAGTTAGCTCACTCACTAGAGCCAAACATGAGAATCAGGTCAGGAAAGAGGTTGAAGAATACTTGGACCGATTTAGACAAATCACCACTAAGGGATATCTCAAAGTAAATAGGAAAAACATGTAGAAGTACATTGTTGGCCCTGTCCAAATCAATACTATAATGCTCCTGCTAAAGAAGGAAATCCGAGTGGGTTTCAAATTAGTGTACTTGAATGCCATGGAGGCTAGAGTCTTCTATTAGCTTGATCCCATCATAAAATTTGGGGAATTCATCACGCAATACGAAGCTTGGCACCAACATGTGACCAAGAATCTATATGTCGAAGTTGTTCATGAGATGGAGTTTCCCCAAACTCAAGCTTGAATTTTGTCTTATTAGGCTATCTAGTTGGCTCTGCCAATTTTTTTCTCATATGGGTACGAGTATATTGTAATATTCTTTTGCAATTAATTTGTAAGTGAAATTCCAAGTGTCAAATGTGGAATGTGAAGAGCCATAATGTAAAAAAGTTGAAGATTCATTTTTTAAAGAAATGAAGAGTCATTAGGGGATCCCAAGAGTCACAAGGGGAAGTGAATAGTCATTCCTTTTGTTATAAATATTTTCTCATAACTCATGTAAAGGGCTTTTGGGAGCAAATATTTTTGCTATGATTTTAGCTTAGAATCAGGAGCTTGGGAGTTTGTTGAGAGCCTTGGATTCTCTGTAGCGTAGAGGGAGTATCTTTCTTCAGAGGAGAAGGTGTAGGCTTCATGTTCCACTATTGCGGCTAGAGGTTTGTTAATGGTATATGTATGATTTGAACTGTCATTTTAATAAAAGATCAGAGCCGACACGTTTCATGCATATGTTCTGAATATAATAGGAATAATCTTGTTATGTTTACAATATATGTTATTACACTTATGCTAATTCTTATGAACTATTTTGTTTTAATTAGTATGAATCTTATTGAATGCGTGTTGTTGTTTATTTATGTCATGGTTAACGTGTGAACTATTTCGCAGGCTAACTCGTGATGTCTTTATGCTCATGTGTTCCTTTCAAGTTATTTACTATTACAAGATTCTAAGGGGCTCACTAATTTTCCCCTCGTGTGTTAGAACCTTTCATACATTACACTTGACCTTCTGCAGCGTCATACACTTGCTTCCCAAAGTCACAAATACACCACTCTATGTTTTATCGCAGCTAAGAAACATCATTAAAACCCACTTCTTTGACAAAAAGTCGTATTCTGGATGGACCTCCTACACCAAACAGTGTGAGGTCTAATTGAGACTTCATATTGAGGAGGCCCTGTGAATGTTGGTGGGTCCAACACAGTCAACATTTCTGGTGCTAAAAGGAGGGCCACATGAGAAGATGAGCCCATGAAATCTGTTTGAACTTTTCGTATCTTTAATGGCTTCGTCCCATATATTAACCCCGACATGTTCCTCCAGAAGTGCAAATCTAAAAGTTCTTGCAGGAATAATCAATGACTTGTTGAATTTGAAGTTTGATGGCGTGGGTGGAACAATCATTCTCAAGCACACTGCTCTCTATCTTGAATTTTGCACTAAGCAGAATATTCACTGCAAGAATGTTACTTGTAGGTTGTTTGTTCTCACATTTGAAGCGTGCGTGAAGGAATGGTGGTACACAATTCCAACTGCTTCCATACACTGTTTAGAACATCTTGTCAAAGATCTCTACCTTGCCTTTGATAGGTATGATTACAAATTTGTTTTCAACAAAATCACGCATTTAAGAAAAGCACCTGATGAATCTCTCAATGATTTTCACAATCGTTTTATTCATTGATATTTTGTTTTTTATAAAGATGATATTGATTGGATTTTATTGAAACATAAGTTTGAATTTATTTTTCATATTTCACTGAATCCAAAATATTATCAATCTTTGGAAAGTCTCCCAACATTGATTGGTTATGGAGCTTCTAAATCTAAGACGAAGGACGTTGTTGTTCCAAATGACTCTTTGTCTTCCCCTCATCAGACAACTCCATTTACACAGGTTAATGCTAAAGAACTTGAGAGCCCATCTGTTGATGTTCCTCCATCTTATGCAACCCCACATATTTAGAATTTAAACGCAAGTTTGGACTCTGAGTCTGATTTTTCTGATGATGTTCTTTCTCCTCGCCCTCCATCTGTTGGTTCTTTTGGTCCTCCCGATTGTGAGTTGTTGTATTCACCTATTTCAATCATTTCTTTTGATGTCTGTGAGGATCAAACTCAAGATGGGGTTAGCGTTGACCATCTAACTTGAGATATCATTTACGAAGAGTATGTGTCGATTTTATTTCTAAACAAAAATCTGTGTTACAAGTTGAAATTACTCCTTGTTCACCTCTCCCTCATTATCCTGACAACTTCCATGATTTTTTCACACCTGTTGAGTCTTTCAAAGAATCAATTTCTGACAATATTAATTCTAATCACACTCATAATTTGGGGAATGTCAGCCTTACATCTGACTGTGGAGAGGAAGAATTTTCATTTTCGGATCTTTCCAATCAATCATCTAATCATTCTTAGGAAATAGAGGGGGAATTTCTTGTTTTCAGTATTCCCCTCTCTATGATTCATGAGATCAAGAGGATGCCTCTGTTTTCAATGTTTAAATTTCTGAGCATGGCATTTGTGATCTATTCATTGATTCATCTAGTCACGACTCTAATTTTTCCATTGTCAATCTTTCCAAGCCATTAACTTTTTATGATCTCCCTTCTGATGCCATGGAACTTCTGTAAGCTCTCGAGGCACTTAAGCCTGAGCTAATGGTTATGTAAGGTTCTCGCAGTCTTGAGGCTAGTTCAATTTTTTATCAGAGTAGTCATGTATCTTCCAAGGATCCTCATCATTCGATCGCGCAAATTGAAAATTCGTCTGTATCTCAATTATCACATCCTCCATCTGTTTTTCATGATGCCATCTCTCAATCATTGGAGGAAACATACTTGGCAAGATATATTGTGAAACGTAAGTTTTTCTCTTTCTTTATGTTTTCCAAGTTTAGAATATTGAAATATTTCTCTTCCATGTCTTGTTGTTGTGATGTGCACAAGCACCATCATGCATCCGCAGAGTGTTTTTCATGTTCTTTCCTTTTCTATTTTTTTGTGTGCACTTTCACTCTTTGAATGTCAAGGTATGTGTCAATTTATCTTTATTGTATGTTGGCATGCTTGAATATCTTTCTTAATATGGATTCCCTCACCTATATAGGTCATCCTATGTGTCGGTGGTTACACAAGAAGTTTCGTTTTATGTAAGCTTGGCTTATTCTCAATGAGTTTAGCAGTAGGAGCAGTTTTTCTTTTTCTTTGTTTTGATTTACTTTCCTCCCTTCTCTTTTCTTCCCTTTTTATTGTAAGATAGGTTCCACATGAGATTATGTTTGGTTTTCATAGCAAGCATGGTAAAGTTCGGGAGGAAATTGTGCTACTGTCAATGCTTGGTTATTTTCTTATTCCCTCTCTTTGTGTGTATCTTTCACCTTTATTTGATGATACCCTAATGGAAAATATGTTATTTTCAGAGAAAACCGTAGTGGAATCACAATTCTTAATCTATAACTAGCACCACCTAGTCTAATCAGTTTATAATTGTTTGGTTATGTCTTGTCAACTAAGTCGAGTAGAGTAAGGAGGGGAGGAAACTTTAACAAATGAGCTTTATTTCAGAGGTGTTTAAATATTATTCTCTGAAGGTACAATCTCTACTACTATCAATAATATGGGATCCCTATTTCTCCTCATAAAATCAATAAGTTCCTATGCATAATTCTTTGATCAAAATAAAGAAAAAAAGAGAAAAACATATAATAAAAGGCGAAATAATAGAAAGGATTTTTGCACAGAGAGGTGAAGAAAGAAAGTCCACTGGGGTATTGTCCAGGCTTGTTGGAAGTGGAGAAATTTTTGTGTCCCTGAAGTGACTCCATCAGGGTACTGTCCAGGCTTTCTGGTAGCAGAGCAACACCATAGATCATAACCAAGACTCTAACAATCTTGCTTCACTTGTGTATCTATACACTCCCCATCTCCAATCAAAACAATTGAGTTCGACTTTCCTTTGAAGTGTTTCACAGATGAAGAGAATGGTAAGGACTATATCATTTACGTAAGCTAAGCAAAGAAGCTATGGTGATCAATGAACTAAACAATACTTCTTGAAGTGTTAGACCTATTTTACATGAGATAAGATCCATATAGAGAGTTGGATTTCTACTAGTGTGTCACCAAGTGTTGTAGATGCTACAACTACCCTCCAAAAATTTTCCCATGCTTCGATTTTGGAACCTCCCTTCTGTCCACGGGAACTTATATTTTATTGTCGTCAAGTATTCATGATGTGATCAGGAATTTTCTTTTCATGCTTTACTTATCATGTATTGATCCCGATTTAAACTTTTTCACTCACAAGCAAGCTTTTGACTTGACCTTCCAGCATTGTTGGGCTTGCCTCCAGAAACTGTGCAATCTTAGAAGGCAGGCCAACCTTAATGATTGGAATTTCGCACTCCAGATAGGCAAGTCTTCCTTGAGCTTAGAAATTGTGAAATTCTAGATGGAAACCCATCCTTGAGCCTAGACACTATGAAAATCATATCTTTAGCTCAAAAATTGTGCAATGCGCTGAGTCAAGAAGTTTCCCACTGGTTGGGAACTGTACAATCTTCCTTGGGAGTTTCAATGGCTATTTTCCCAAAAAATAAAAAAACAAAAAGAAAAAAATAAAAAGGCATCCCTAGAAAATAGGGAGTGGATAATTAGTTTCCCAAAGGATGACACAACTTATTATTTTTGGAATTCCACCAAGTGTCGCTTTTTCCTTGATTTTAGGCATGCGCGTCATAAACCGTAAGGAGTCTAAATATATATAATGGATGTCCCTAAAGCTCATTTTTACATTCAATCTTATATCTCTAGCCTTCCCAAGGAGATCAAGGAGCCTTCGATGGAGTTTGTGATGCTTTTCCAAATGACTTTTGCTTTTGTCATCTTTTGTCTCTTTTTTTGTAGTTTTTTGTTGTTTCGCTTCCATGAGTACTATTTTTCTTCTTTATTTTCATGGTTTCTAGTGTTTTAACTTATATTAGCTTGTAAAAGTGTTGGTTCGATCTATCGTTCGCCTTTTACAAGTGTCACATCAGTTTTCTTGTTTTTTCGCATTAATGGACATTGTTTCGGTGAATCTCAATGGATGTTTATTTTTCCTTTTGTATGTTGATATCATGCACTTTATTTGCACTAATCCATCTATCTTTAGTCATATCTTCATTCTAAATTTCACCATCACTTATGTCTTCAGAAATTATCAGCTGGATAGTTTCTCATACAGATCCGAAGAATATCATTCTCAACAATAACAACATATAAAGGCTTTCTTATTTTCTAGCAATGGATTATCATTTCATGTACCATTTTTTGGATCCACAATCGCTCATGGATTCTTACTTCTATGCTACCTCCAGCTACTTGCGCATAAAGGACAATTTAAAAAACTGGGTGAAAGAGCCAGCAAAGTTCGGTCAAACACCCATCAACACCTAAAAGACAAAATCTCTCAGTAGGGCCTATCATCTCTTCATAGTTCTATGATGCAGAATCTATGGTCAGTAGAGCATTGAGACTTTCCCTCAAGGGTGGGAATTCTTACTGAACTAGGTTGTGAATGAAGGAAGACCATTCAACTAGTTAAACTTGTTGGATTAACAGCTGGGGATCCATGTAGCTAATTCCCTCAGTCCTCCCAAGGGAAAGTAAGCTATATTTTACATGTTTGCCTATCTACTAGATGCAATATATGCTCACAATGCATTCCCTCACGTGAATTGGGCTTGGACATCACAAGACCCTACTGTGCATATTTATTACAAGCTGCTTTCAGAGTGTAGGCATAGAGGAGTAATGGAAAATATGAATGAAAACTTCCTCATTCTGTTATATAAGTTGATATTTGAGGAAGAACCATCTTGCATCAAGTGGAGCAATGGAAGCAGTGTCAGAGATAGTAGATTGGTTTGCCTCACTGGAGGGCACTTTCCTCAGAGTGTTCATCGGATAAGGAGCTCGCTCAAGAGATTGAGGATTTGATCAATATCCAAGACATGGAGGTGGAACCAGTGCCACAAAACCAAGATGTTGATTTGATGCCAAGTACACAATAGGTGACCATTTAGTCTCCCCATCCTCTAGCAGTAGAGCAAGCTCCAAGCGAGGAAGAGGAAATTATTCCTCTTGATGATGGTTTGGTCATGGACACATACAATCTAACTTATGACAAGCTTTAGAAAAAAATGGTACAAGAGACGAAGACTTTTTTTCCAGATGACCTCTCATTTCCTACATTCATCAGAGAAAGGTTGATTGTGACAAAAAGTAGAATAAATTTGAATGCCATTGACGCAGCTAACTTGACCTTCCTCGAAGCTACAAAGTCAAACACGGAGTATTTAATGGTTGAGAACAAATAATTGGCAAGGAACTAGCAGGTTATTAGCCAAGAAGTTGAACAACTCTGAGTAGAGGTTCAAAACGTAGCTACCCCACAAGTTAATCTCGAAGAACTTAAGGCAACCATACTTGGTGAAGTATCGACATTGGGAGAAGCTATGCAGAGCTTTTATGAAGAACTTGTCACCATGCATAAGGCAGTTGTCCACTTGCACAACTTGCAGCAAAATTTTAAGGATAATGCCAAAGCTCTTAAGGTTGTTCTTACAGCCATCACTGTCGGGCATGAATGGTCAATGAAATACAAAGGGGCATCATTCGAATTGGCAAAGAAAACAAGGCAATAGGAATAGTTGGAGAAAGCACAAGTGCGGATGATCATTCAAAGCAACAAACAACTCGCCTCATTCATTTCCAATATTCAGGCTTCATATGCACAATTGTACAACAACATGGATTTCTTGGTGAAATCAAACAAGATCCCATCAGTTGGCTCACTCACTGAAGCCAAATGTAGGAATCAAGTCAAGTAGGAGGTTGAAGAATACTTGGACCAGTTTAGACAGATCGCCACCAAGGAAGATCTCGAAGTAAACAGGAAGAATATGCAGAAGTACATTGGTGGCCCTGTCCAAATCAATACTATGATGCTCCTTCTAAAGAAACAAATCTTGACTGGTTCCAAATCAGTGTACCCAGATGCCATGGAGGTTAGAGTCCGCTATAAGCCTAATCCCATCGCATAGTTTGGGGAATTCATCGCGCAGTATAAATCTTGGCACTAGCATGTGACCAAGAATCCACAAGTCAAAGTTACTGAGTAGGAGTTTCCCCAAACTCAAGCTTGATTTTTTTCTTATTAGGTTGTCTAGTTGGCTCTACCCAATTTTGTCTCATATGGGTATGATTATATTGTAATATTCTTTTGTAATTAATTTGTAAGTAAAATTCCAAGTGTCGAAGGTGGAATGTGAAAAGTCATGATGTAATGAAGTTGAAGATTCATTTTGTAAAGAAGATGAAGAGTCATGAGGGAAGTCGAAGAGTCACAAGGGGAAGTGAATAGTCACCCCTTTTTTTATAAATATGTCATCATAACTCATGTAAAGGGATTTTGTGAGCCAAGATTTTAGCTAGGCTTTTAGCTTAGAATCAAGAGCTTGCGAGTTTCTTGAGAGCCTTAGCTTCTTGGTAGCATAGAGGGAGTATCTTTGTTTGGAGGACAAGGTGTAGACTTCATTTTCCACTATTGGGGCTAGTGGTTCGATAATGGTATATGTATGCTTGGAACTTTCACTTTAATTATAGCTCAGAGTCGGCACGTTTTCATGCATATGTTTTGAATATAGTAGGACTATTCTTGTTATGTTTGTAATATATGTTATTTCACTTATGCTAATACTTATGAACTATTCTGCTTGCAATAGTACGAATCTTGTTGAATGTGTGATGTCGTTTATTTCCTTCCTGGTTAATGTGTGAACTATTTCGCAGGCTCACTCGTGATGTCTTTATGATCGTTTGTTCCTTTCAAGTTGTGTATTCTTACAGGCTTCTTAGGGGCTCACTCATTTCCCCTCGTGTGTTAGAACCTTTCATACATTGCACTTTACTTTTCGTAGAATCACACACTTGCTTCCCAAATTCACGACTCCACCACTCTATGCGTTATTGCAGCCAAGACACATCATGAAATCCCACTGCTTCAATAATTGGGCCATATTCCAGATGGGGGTCCTACACCAAATGGTGTGAGGTCTAATTAGGACTTCATATCGGGGAAAGCCCCTTATTGTTGGTAGGTCCAACATTATCAACATTTCTAGCAGGGATGGTAAGATTAGGCTCTTTAGAAAAACATCTCAGGATCATGATTTAGGGAAGAGCCATCTTGAATAAGAGATTCAAAGCAGACTCAACAAGCACAACCTGTCATCTCGTCCTCCTTCTAGCGCCATTTTGTTGCAACTAATCTAGGAGATCATCTATCCCATGCATGGTGTACTAGTTCTTGAGTGTAATTTTGTTTAACATAGTGTAATCTATACACATCCAAGTCACATCCTTATTTGGCACAATAATGATGGATGATGTACATGGTTCAATGAGAATCTATTCCACTAACTTCTCCAACTACTTTTTCACCTCACTTTCTTTTATAATATAATTCTTGTACATCCCAATATTTGGCTACCATTATTTTTGTGTCCTTACTTATACATCTCAATGGATATGAGCTTGGATGATTGTGAATTTCCATTACCAACTTGTGGACCAAATATAATGCAATGAAATTATCCTATGATCCTCAATATTATTTTCCTTAACCTATATCATTATATAGGGATATAAAATAATACATAGATTGCTTAATTGACCTATATCATTATATGAGCATCAATTAAAATGTATAATACATAGACATGTATATACTTAGATTGCTATCTACCAATTTACTACATACATGTCATAGACTATTTTAAGCTTTTCTTTCCTTCTCATATAAGAAACAGCTTGTTTAAGTCCAGGGTAAATCCTAAAGCTTCGTCCCTCACTTTTTCAAGGTTTTTACATGCTCAAGTTTGATTTTTCTAGGTGACTATCTTCAGGTTCCCTCTTCGTGGATAAACTATTGATTAAGACTTTCGTGGAGACTTAAATGAAGGGCACCACAACTTATTATCTTCTTCGTGATTTGTAGTAAAAGGAACACCAAACCTATCAAATTATTCATACAAGATTTGGAGAGATGGCACGGAGCACTCCACACGAATACATCTTGAAAATACGCGTATCCAGGAATTTGTCTATATCATTGATTTTGAAAATATGTTGGTATCGAACGTACAAAATGAGATGAGGATGGCTTTCCTGGCTTTTGTTTCATTTTGACGTGGTCCTAATCACCACAAACAATATCTGTTATTGACTGGACAACGCCTTTTGACTTTGAAGTAAAGAAACCAACCGTTGTCATACACAACACATAACATTTTGAGTGGACTTACAGAGCCTTTTGACTTTGAATAAATCAAACGCGGGGGCTTTTCAGATCGAACTTAGCGTTTACCCCATCGGACGCATAATCGGTAAAGTCAACATTTGACCTCTCATCCTATTCGTTCATCGTTTAGTTCATGGCCAGCGAATTCAAAAGGACGGGCATGAATCTCTTATAAATACACCTTTATTTTCCCTTTCTAATCACTCGCCTTGTATCTCACTTTTCCATTTTTTTAGCAGCCAATCTCTCGTTACACTTGTCTCAATAAACATCTTCGTTCATCATTTTATTTTCCTTCTGAGGGTACACTGTATTTCTTCTACATTGTCCACTCCATCGAAGTCGAGGAGTTTATTGAAATTCTAACATGGCAGCCACTCTGGTGTATGGCACTATAATATGCATTTCGCTAATCTCTGCGCTCTTTCCAACGGCTCTTTCCAGGCCTAATTTTCTCCACGAAGTCACTGCTGACTCGAAAATTAAGGACACCTCCAATACCAATAAAATATCTGAAGCCTATATGAAAGAAGCCGATAGAACACCCGCCATTGATACAAGTCTGCTAAATGATAAGCTTCCAAAGAATGGTTATACTCCCTCGGCTCCTTCATCCTGCCATAACATGGTGATAGACACGGTCGGTGCTGCACGTTATAGTTGCTGAGGCAGATTAAGCCGATAAATTAACCCACTCTTATTCAAAGTTCACATCCGCTGAACTGTGACATGGGATTGGAAAAATAGGTAATCGATTGACTCCAACGTCCATTCTCAAGATGTGGTCAAAGATAGATGCAATTATATCAGTGAAAATCAAGATGTAATTCAGAATTACTATACACACCCACTATTCTTTGTATGTTTGATCTGTTTGCATTAATCCATAAATATGAACTCTACATGAAATTACTTTCCATAAGCTAAGTTGCACGTTAAATCTAAGAAATAATTTGCGTAGTTTTCTCTATTGTTTATGAATGACCTCGCTATCCGTTTAAAGGAATTTATGGGGTTGTTTTATGGGCCATTCCGCAGAGGAAATGTTTTAGACCAGATTAAATTAAATTGGGATTAAATTCTTGTGAACAGCACGGGAAAGTTCATTAAGAAATAATTCGTGGTGAATTTTTCATGAATTAACTGGAAATCTCTCTATATTATTAAGACACAAAAACGTTGTAAATCTTCTGAGTAATTGATGAATTATTATATGTTGCCAATCTGGTGAATAAACTTCAAGAGTAGTCCATCCTATCTTAACATCATACAACCAAGATCCGGAGCCACCCGAATTTCTGTAACACCTCCACCAAAGATCGTATGATGGTTTTATATTGTGTTTAAGATCATGAAACATTCTATAAAAAAATGAAGCAATGCCATTTTCATTTGAATTCATATAGTTGATTTGTATTTTTTTAGATACGTGAAATTTACAATTGGCATAAAAATGTTTATTTTTTTCTTAATTTTCATGTTGTTCTTTAAACCAAGTGGGGTATCCAAACCAATCTCTGAATGGGATAGTCCATCAAACAACTCTATTCATCAGTCAACTATGTCAATTGCAAATTCCCACATCCAAGGGTTGTAGAATTTACTTTTACTTCATGTATGGATGCATAAAATTTGAAATTAACTTAGAAATGTCAATCACCACTAACACTCATAAAAAAGATATAAAATTTACAATCATCTAATTCCCACATCCAAGGGTTGTAGAATTTACTTTTACTTCTTGTATGGATGCATAAAATTTGAAATTAACTTAGAAATGTCAATCACCACTAACATTCATAAAAAAAAATATAAAATTTACGATCAACTAAAAATGTCAATCACCACTAATATTCATGAAAAATATGCTATATAAATAGAGGTACTGTTACACCTTTCCATGGTACTGTTACACCTTTCCATGTTGAATGAGAGGGGGAACATATTCATGTCAATCAAGCACCGACTATCAACTAAAGCTTGAGCTACGTGGGATTGAGTCATTCATGCATAGCGGTTATTGAAAAGGAAAATGTGAAGCAACTTCATGTGAAATATTAAATTTTACATTTAAACTAATTCTAAGTTTAAATTTTACATTTTACATTTATTTAATAACATTAATTTTGTACATTGTATATGCTGTTTTTAAGGATTTATTCATCATTTTCCTAAGTAATATATATCTCTTGTTTTAATTGTTGGATTTATTACAAAATCTCTATTAAGGGTCATATGTAGACTTTGTTTCTGATATTTTTTTATTGGAAAAGTTTTTAATTTGATTTACATAAACTCTGGGATGCTACCACAATTTTAGGTAATGAACATATGTCATAATGATTTAACTAAACCACAACACCATTTTTGAAAAATATCCCTTATATGTATTAGGTGTACCTCTTGCTTGCATTCAATCTCTTTATTGCAAGTGTGATTCCTCCCAAGTTGCTAAATCTAGCAAAGGCACAAAGTGTATGGCTTCCTTGATGTAACTTGGTAGGAGAGATTGTGCATTATAGTGACAATCCATTGACTTTGATAAACCTTGATCTATCTTGAAATGGAATTTTAAGGATATTTGCAGGGAGTATCACAAAGTTAAGTACTATATATTAATTTGTCTTAGAAAAACTTAACAAAATAGGTTCCTCAAAATTGATGTAATCTTATTGTTCTCAACTTTTTTTACTAGTAGCATAGCTTTCTATAGTTGAGGATCATGAAATTAGCATGAAAGAAGGTATGGAGATGGAAGAAACACCCAATCTCCTACTACTAGAGGAGTTCTATAGGAATTTTATGAAATTCCCCAATAAATAAACTCTCCATCCCTAATGAAAACTGGAAAACTCTATTAATGTTATTTTATTTTAGGTTGGTCTATGATTTTCCCTTTCTCTTCCCCTTCATTGTGATTTTACATATATGAGGTCTTCCATATGGACCTTCATCTAATCTAATAAAAATTCCTAAGGAAATATGACAGGGAAAGTTACCACCTTGTGATACTAAGAAGAAAGACTTATCACCTAGGTTGCAATTTTTACATGATCATCCTAATACAAATCTAGGTTTTATTGTGACTCGTGGGAGCCCTCAAAAATTTGAAATGGAATTCATATATACAAAGTAGAGAAGATTGGATGCTTGAACATTTATTTTCATAGACTAGCTAATATTGTATCCCCATGGTAGTTAGGCATGTTATTTCTCATTTTAGTGTAATACTTACATATGATAGTTCAGTTGTAGTTTTAATATTGTGGTCATCAAACTTGTTTCTCTACTATCTTGTCATTCTAAGCTTGAGATACATCTTTTCTTCTTCCATGTATTTTTATTTTCCTCTATTTGGCATCGTATTCCTTACATTACAAACAATCTTGTAGCTTTCCCTTGTATTAATTATTTGGGTGAGAAAAGTGTGGTAGTGTTAACACTCGATAACTTTTGGGGCATTTCACTACATTGAAAGCCCTTGTTACCCTTTCTAGTTGCAGGTTTGCATGGATTTCTATAGTTTTGGAGATATGATATGAGGAAGTTAGGGTTCCTCACTACTACTTCAAATAGATTGGCTTGTTATTTTTGTTATAAATTTTATTCTGGAAACTTTCACATTTTGAAATTTTGAGGATATCGATATGAGATATTAATGTACATGTGATAAATATTTATGATATTGGTTTCATATACTTTCAAATATATGCTTTGGCAAAGTTAGGGTTTTTTTATGAGGAAAAATGTACCTCCAATAATAAGGGGGTCTCCAGAGTGTGAATACCTAATTAAACTTCATACTATTTGGGATAAGAGCTCCATCCAGTATGTGGGCTCGACTGCCACCATTTGAGTTTTCTCTTGGCTATCAAATGCAAAGGTGTTAGAGTGAAAGAGACTTTGAAATGTTGGAAAATGGGGACAAAATCAACCCATGTTTGATAACTTTCAAAACATAATATAATTTTATAATAGAAAAATAAGAAGAAGGAGTATATCTAAAGAAGTGGTCAATTAGCTAAAACCATATAAGATATACACAAATGAGAATGTACTAGATGTTTACTGCAAATTAGTTCATAATATGTTACTAGTATAGAATGAATGAGAAGGAAAAGATTCAAAGAAAAATATAAGCCATAAGCCATGTATTAGTTTGTCAACATATACCCAATATGTAAGCACACACGCATCAATAGTAAAAGTACTGGATTGCCATTACAAATACCATAAAGATGCATGGGAATCGATGCAAAGAGTGAAGAAATTCTCGTTAATAATGCTACAAATTCAAGTCAACAGGTCCATCAAAATCCAATAGTTGAATGTATGTTACTCACATCATCTCTGACATCAAGCCCTAGCTTCACTATAGCTCAAGCTACCAATAGAAAAGTGCTTTCAACTCCCTAATCACAAATACTTATCTAAATGTTAGCAGAGCTCAAGTGTTAAAAGTCCATTCTAAGTGAGGCATCATAGTATATTTACACAAATGAGGAGGTGGCTTTTCACCTTCTCCATAACCTTTCATACTCCTTATGACCTTTTGTATTTCGTGTATTGCCTTTTACAAGGGTTTACATTTATTATTTTCATAAACATAACAAAGGCTAATTAAATGTTTCTTTAATAAGTAGTTTCATAAGAGCATATTCTTTTTTATTCACTTCTTATTAGGAAATAAGCCAATACAAATATCTCAAATTAATATTAATTAACTAACTTATTTATTTAAATTAAACAAACCACTAAAAATTCATGTGCATTAAAGTCTTATTCATATTTTGTAAGCTAATACTTAATATCTCAAGCTAATACTAAGTATTGTACTTATCATATTACACAAAGCACTAAAAACTCATGCACTTTAAAGTATTATTAGTATTCCCTTCTTTCTTCAATAACATAATTTGTTGAGAGAATCTATATATGTGTGTGAGTGATGATGATGATTGTTCACTAATATTGATATGATCTATGGGACCTTAAAAAGGTAATAAATTACTCATCATTTTTTAAAATTTTATTTCTATGCTAAAAAAATCATTAAGAAAAGCATTCCAAGATTACCATAATTTTATTGACTTAAAAGGTCAAGAAAGTTTGTAGTGTGACAAATATTTTGAAAATTAGATCGAATGTGATTAGAAGACGGAGAATCTAAGAGAAAATATTTTTCATCTTCAACCCTCTTAATTCCACAAAATGACAAACTCTCTGATTCCATGGTGTTTTAGGCCTCAGCCAATGCCTAGTTCACTGTAAAGTTCATGAAAATTTGTTCTTCTTTTAGAGATGTTTATTTTCTTCTTAACATTATCCAAGATAGATAGATATTTTTTTTATTTTCAATATCAAGGCTGATCAACTCCTTATAATATATTAGCTTCCTTTTTACCTCTAACTCTTTATCACCACACAATTTATCCTTAAATTTTGATGTAATTGTATTTTTAATATTATCCCTACTTTGCAAAATGAACTCCTATATTCCCTAAACCTCTAGCCAAGACTAGGCATCCCTATACCATCCCCTCTTGTGTTTGAAAGTGGTTTTGGCTAGAGTTAAAAGAATGTTTACTAAAACTCTTGGCTTCCATCTTGTTTAGCTTCTACTTATACAAAAGATACCTAGTTGTAGTCATGCTTTCAATTGGGAAAATATTGATTTAATCTAGCGGATAGGATTGAGTGTATTTCTTTTAATCTTCATATTGTAGGTTATAAACTAATTTTTGATTTGTTCATTCTTCCTCCATGACTCTATGCAACCCCAAGTCACACATCCATATTGAAATAACAAGAGTAATGAGAATCTCAAGAAGGAGTTTTATTTTTAAATCTCATATCCAAAGATTTACTAATTTGTAGTTGTTTTGAAGACCATAATAAGTTTTCCATCCTCCATTTATCCTTTTCTCAATGCTATTATTTCAATTGAGGTTGTGGCTCATATCACTTACAAGATATTTGTCTAAAGGAACTTCCTCCAAATAACTCTTTTCATATGTGAATATTTCATATGTGATTTTTATAGAATTAATTATACTTTAGGGAAAAAATTGAGGCTAAATTTCATATTTGGTCTAATTTTTCATGCTTTTCCCAGAAACAAGATTACCCAATTTCTTTTTTTCCATTGGCCAAAATTGCATAAAATAAAATAATTTTATTTTTAAAATCACCAAAATTTTAAAGAGATTTTATAAGATCAATAGAAATTTAAATATTTTTTTAAAAATATCATGAAAGTTTGTATATTAAAAACTAGTATAATTAACTAAACTTAATATACTTTGAGATAAAGTTTATTCTTAAAATTTGGATTTTTAATTGCTTAATAAGATTATAATGACTCCCTACCAAAAAAAATATAATTAACCTAAAAAATAAATATTATAACTATATATTTTAGAAAAAAAATTATTGCTGGCTAAAATCATAATGACTCTTTTTTTTTGAATCTAGGATAATCAATAATTGGTGAGAGTTATCCTGAACAGACCAGGATCAAATCTAACTGGCTGTCACTGTAAACTTAGGCTACGTGCAACAACTTGCAAGCCACACAATAGCAGGAAGCTTATGCCTCAACAAGAGCCGAGACGTCCTCTATAGGATCACCTACTCTTCTAGCCAAGACACACCCTCACTCTTTCGCCCCTCACTCTTAAGCAGTTGCAAGATGTTTACAATTGTTTTCTCCACGCACCTACGAAGGTGCTCTCTTGGTGCATAAACGGCTGATTAAGACTCTCGCGGCGACTTAAGTTGAGGGCAGCACAGTTATTATCCTCTTCGTGATTTGCAGTAAAAGGAACACATAATTTGCCAAATGACTCATACATGATTTCGCACCAAACTGCGGTAGTTGTCGTGACCGCACACTTTATGTCGGAGGGATGGTTGTTCGTAGCGAGCACTCCACAATTGACATACCTATTGAAAAACTTGTAAACCCATGCTAAAGATAAGGATGATGAATATATCTTGAAAAGACGTGTTTCCTTGCTCACTGAAAATTTGATTGATTTTGGAATCGAACGTACAAAAAAAAGGAGTTGTCTATAATGCGACTTTTTGAGATTCCGGTGACGGAATCCGGCGGAAGAAATTGAGATGAAATCATGATTTGTTGCAGTTAAAATGGTTTTTTAACTGCATATTCGGATTCAGCACCCTGAAAAACCCCTGGGACGGTTTCATTGTGCAGAAATTAGCTATCAAACTTGGATTCCAATAAATTACTGCAGGATTTTCACCGGAAAAAATCGCCGGAAAGGCTTTCAAAAAGTCACGTTAAAGACTACTCCCAAAAAAATGAGATGAGGATGGCAATCCTGGCTTTCATTTCAGTTTGACGTGGTCATAATCTCCACAAACAATATTTGTTATTAACTCGACATTTAACTTTGACTTGAAGAAACCAACCCATAATATTTTGACTGGACCTACAAAGCCTTCTGACTCTATAGAAATAAAACGCGGGGGCTTATGAGAAGTCCATTATGCCTTTGGTCCATGGGAGGCAAGGCAAACTACATACAGTCAACGTTTGACATAGAAGCATGCTCATTTGTCCTTGAATTCATGGCCAGCGAATTCGTCAAAGAACGGGCATGAATCAGTTATAAATACATCTGTATTTCCTCTTTCTAATGAAACGCCTTATCTCCGTTTTTTCCCACCTAATCTCTCGTTACATTTATTTCAATAAACATATTCGTTCATCATTTTATTTTTCATTTTCTTTCGTGTATATTTTCCACTCCATCGAAATTCTAACATGGCGGCCACTGTGGTGTATGGCACAATAATATGCGTTTTGCTAATCTCTGCGCTCTTTCCAACGGCGCTTTCCAGGCCTAATTTTCTCCACGATGTCACGGCTGACTCCAAAATTAGGGACACCACCAATACCAATAAAATATCTGCAGCCTATATAAAAGAAGCCGGTAAAACACCCGCCATTGATATTAGTCTGTTGAATGATAAGCTTCCAAAGAATGGTTATACTCCCTCGGCTCCTTCAGCCTGCCATAACATGGTGATAGACACCGTTGGCGCTGCACGTTATAGCTGCTGACGCAGATTAAGCTGATAAATTAACCCATTGTTATTCACTTCACATCTCCGGAACTGTGACATGGCATTGGAAAAAGTGGTAATCATTAATTAGCTACACAATCCATTCTCTAGATGTGATCAAAGATAGTTGCGATCATACCCGTGAAAATCAAAATGTAATTCAGGATTACTCTACACACCCACTAACTTTGTCTGTTCGATCCGTTTGTCTTAATCGATAAATATGAAATTTACGTGAAAGATTGTTGTTTTTTAAGGCAAAGTACTTTGAATCTGAGAAACAATTGGTGTAGTTAACGCTGCTGTTTATGAATCAGCATAGATTTATTTTAAATATAGATTTAATATGAGTTGAAAGGGATTTAATTTTTTTATCCATAATTTTTTTTATGAACTTATATTATTTAAATAATTTTTATAGTTAATTTTTTTTAATAATTTTAAATTTTTTAACATGAACAAATATTAATAATTTTTGATAATAAATAAACAGAATTACACATTATACTAAACTATAAAATAAACCTCTACGCTCAATAATCTAGCTATCCATTTTAAAAAAAATTATGGAAATGTTTTATGCGCCATTCCACAGATGACATGTTTAAAATTTATGGAAATGTTTTATGGGCCATTCCGCAGATGACATGTTTAATTTAGACTGGATTAAATTAAATTGAGATTAAAATGTTGAGAACAGCACGGAAAAGTTCGTTAATAAAAGCATTCATGGTGGAAATTTCTTGAATTGATAGGAAATCTCTCTATATTGTTAAGACACGAAAACGTTGTAGATCTTCTGAGTGATTGATGAATTATTATCTGTGGCCCATCTGGTGTATATACGTTCTTCTCTTTTCTTTGTTAACTTTTCTGAGCAGCCCTTAATAAAACTTCTGGACTAACGCTTTTAATACATAAAGAGAGAGCCGCTGCCATTTATCTTAGACACTTTTTTCTCTTATGATAATACGATTTCACGGTATATATGGAATAGCTCAATGTAGTTTTACTTTTCAGTACCCTATTCGTGATATATAGCTATTTGGTGGTATTTCCAATGACTAGAATAGAATTTATAATCGAGAGAGCTCATGAGCTCAGAATACTATCGTATACAAAGTAATCCATCTTGTGTGGTAATCCTTTTGATACATGGAAAAGCAACGCTGCCATTCTATACAGCGGATATCTAAATATAAAAATTATAGCGGATATCTAAATATAAAAATTAATGCAGAATACTAATAAGATTTCACGGTATATATATGAAATTAATCAAATCCAGAACGAGAGGATGAAATTCTGATCAGGTGGTTAACTTTTGTTAAAATAAAATTTGCTGAATAAACAAGCCCCAAAAAAGTAGTCGCTATGATTTTGACCGAGAGGATGAAATTCTGATCAGGTCGTTAACTTTTGTTAAAATAAAATTTGCTGAATAAACAAGCCCCAAAAAAGTAATCTCTATGATTTTGATACGCTGCCATCTTTAGTGAGAATTACGTTCAAAATGTTTATTGAATGATCCCAAATATTTTTAGTTCCCCTGCTTTAGAAGATGAATAATTCCAAATATTTTTAGTTCTCCCTGCTTTAGACGATTAAGAATTCAATAGAATTTTTATCGGGTACCAAACCAATTTTTCTTTGATGATTAAACATTATTGAAGGGAACCTACCAAGATATGTTCAGGATAGAATTCAAAAATATATTGTAAAATAAAAAACAAGTTTTTAAGAAAATATTTTATATGCATCATAAACATAACCAATTTTACTGCCATTATAAAATATTTGTTTTGTTAATGAAAAATAAAAGTTTCACCGTTTCTATTAAAAAAATTGCTTTTGCATGAGTTAAAATATTCTATATTAAATATTTGTTTTGTTAATGAAAAATAAAAGTTTCACCGTTTCTATTAAAAAAATTGCTTTTGCATGAGTTAAAATATTCTATATTATTATTATTGATTTGAAATGTTATATATCATCAAATTTAAAATATCAATTTTATAGTGTTTTTTATTTCAAAATAAAGTTTTAAAAGTTTCCTTAGCACTAAAACTTATCATTACACTTATAATTAATAAACTATAACAAAGAAACCATATCAAACCATTAAAAAACAAAACCAAAAACTAAATATTAAGCCTTAGGTCATAACAAAAATCTTTAACGCATTTAATTACTCCCTCTAGACTCTTAGACGATAAGGCAACCAACCTTCATATCTAGTGGTTCTTTAGAAATTAATTTAATTGCTCCCTTCTCTAGACTTTTAGAAATTAATTTAATTGCTCCCTTCTCTAGACTTTTAGATGATAAGGCAAGCAACCTTCATATCTAGTGGTTCTCTAGAAATTGATTAGCTAAGGAATTGAACTATTTACAGATGTGGGAAATGAGTTAGCACTCAAACTTCTCCTTTCACCTATGAAAATTGGTTCATTTAAACTTCTCCTTGCACTTGCTATTTTCCTAACCCACCATCGATTTTAGAATCTCACAAACACTTGCAACTACCTTATCCCCTTATATGGTGTTATTTCCAATAAAAGCCACACGGCCAAGAGCTCAACTCCATTGATTTTGCCTTTTCTTAGCAATTAACTTCAACTTAAATTTATGTGACTTGTTAAGGAAGACAATAACACTTACTCCACGCAGACTTGGAATGTCTTGGCAAGATCCATGACCCCTACCTTACGTAGACTTGGAATACCTTGGAAATTTCCATGAAAGGCCCCTAAGCTTGTTTGTAGTCAATATGAGGCTCACTCAATTTTTGGGAAGTTTTTTATTTTGAAGAAGTCTCATACCATCATAAACACTTTTTATTCTTTATTATATGTTCCTCCTAATCTTGTTTCAACTCCATGCGTTTTAAAATCTTTTATTTCTTGATAACCAAATACCCCCATGACATAAAGTAATGTAAATCCCACAACTTTGGAATGAAAACATTTCATTAATGATATTTGGTCTTATTTAGTATAGCATTTCATTATATAATTAATTTACAGATGCTCTTAAGTGAAAAATAAACATACAAATAATCTATCAAGTGTTTTCTCATTATTTTTGCAAATAATACATCTCATAGGACATTACATATTCATTGTTAGACAATTATCCTTAATATGTATTTTGTTTGCTAAAGCTAATCAAAGAAAGATTTTGGCTTCTAAATGACTTTCTAATTACTAGTGGTAACTTGAGAAAGAGTTTTTCTTTAAGAAGATTTCTAATTTTTAAATTAAATAACACCACTAAATCCTTTATACCTCCCATCCTTCTTCATCCTAATTTCATAAACCACTTTGATAATGGATTCCCTATAAATTTGACTTTTTATCTACTTGATTAAATAAACATCAACAGAAATTTTAACCACACTTGAGGTCAAATTTCTTGCAACCCAGATTCATAATGGATTCCCTATAAATTAGATTTTTTGTCTACTTGATTAAATCAACATCTACAAAAATTTTAACCACACTTGAGGTCAATTTTCTTACAAATAGATTCAATTCCTCATCTTTTTCTCCATGAAAATTCTACTCTTATGTCCTCTTCTCTCCCTAAGATATAATCTTATGATTACATTATGCATGGTCACAATAGCATATAGTAACCTTAAACATGACTACTAATTAAAAACAATAATTAATATTAAAAATTAATTATATATAATAATATTATTTTAAAATTACTAACCATTATTTTCTTTTTCTTTTTTGTAATGTTTGGCAGGACCATCCATTTTCTATTATCTATATATATATATATATATATATATATATATATATATATATATATATAGATGTATAAGGTAAATTTACACCATACAGTTTTACTCGGTGGTCTCAACTCGTCCTAAGGGGAAACTGAGCATGTTGGCCATCGGTCAGCATTATATGCCATCCAAAAAACAAAACTTCTTCATTCTTTATAGCAAGGCTAGGTAAGTTCTAGTCTCATGACCACAAACAATATAACTATGACAACTGACATAAACAACTGGAAATTTAAATGCTATCCACATAAACAAAAACTAAGCATAGGAAGACTAATATTTCTTGACATTTTGCTCCTCAGAGTCTGAGGCTATTGGGGCAGGATCATCAACAGTTGCTTCTGGCATTCCAAAGAGCTCCAGAATTCAAGGTATGTTTCGGTCAATACGGTCCATCCTAATGTCATGTTTGTGCAACAGAAATAGGATCTTCTCCATGTATTTTTGGTAGTTTGGAAGGCCCTACATTGTAACTGCCATCCCCACAGAAATTTGCTCCATTGCTTTGCCTAGCAGACTTTTCATCAGAAAATACAAGTACAGGGTGTGCTTGAATTGTGTAATTCACCCTCTTGTGGTCCTTGGGTTAGGCACCATTGTTCTCCAGACTTCTATTTCATCATTCGGTTCTAGTTCATGCTTTACCTGGTCTTCCTAATCGTCTATCAACTTTCAGATACCCTCATCTATTTCCTCCTTGTATGCGGTAATTGCCTCAGCTATGAAGTGCTTGGCAGGCTTACGACCCCTACAACCTTCCGTCCTGCTTGGTCGTTTGGTTGCCCAGGGTTTTGGGCCCTTATTTCTGTGGCCACGACCACGTTTTGTTGGATCCATACCCTGTCATTTTTTAACCTATATACATTCCAACATTGTTAGTTTCACTAATTCATTCATCTTGACACAACGCAACTATAATAACCATACTTCGCTGCCATGCCTAGCCTACAATAGGCTAAGGTATCGTTATGCCCACAAGTGGCTAGTGGAAGTGGGATTCAAGTAGGATTCCCATGGTTTATTTCCATGCCTCTCGCCCTTGCCAAGGTTCAGAGGTTGGTCACCCCCTTGTGGCCATGACCTAGCTCTCAGACCCATCGGGACCTAGGTATTGATAGTGCTATCATACCCACAAACCCTTGCCTCTACCAGCAATTTCTTGTCCAAGTTCTGCTTGCCTCTCTACCTCTCGGGCCACCTAGGGTCCCTGACTACTCCCGTATGATTCTACAATGCCATTTTCCCAGGTTCACTCATCAAATTTCCCACCCTGCTAGCGTCCCAACCCCCTGTTAACACCCAGGTTGTTACCTTTGACTCCTAAGGGAATACGACTGGGGTAACCACTAACCAAGCTTTGGATTACAGGTTCTAGCCTACCTGTAATCAGAGAGGACCCTCTCTTTTTAGTTTTAACTTTGTTTTTTTGAAGATTTTAGGCTAGTTATGAGGTGAGAGTTTTGTTTGAATTTTGGTTGTAGGCTATTGTTCAAAGAAGGGTAAGCAAGTATTAAAGAGAGTTCAATCCATTGGGCATGTGGAGTCCAGAAATGAATAGCATTTGATATCTGTGATAAAGAGAGGTTCACTGCAGGGCCAGATGGGTATTCATGATACAAACTTTGATTTTTAGACAAGAAACAGTATAAATTACACCAGTAAAAGGCAATTAAGAGTTCTTTCACAGTGTAACAGGGAATAACAGACAAATCATAATCAACAGCAAGTGAGAATTACTGAATAAAGACTTATCATGTGATTAGAGCAAATAGGAGCATTTAAGAATTCCATAGTTGCAGCTAACCCTGGAGAAAACATATTTAGTAGTAAAGATTGAGTTTAGGGTGTTCTTAGTGGACAAATCCTGAACTATTCTTTTTCTTTTCTACCAAGACTAATTACCATACATCACAGATAGATTATGCAAGAAATGAAACACAAATACAGTTAGAAAACACTTATTGTATCACGCAATAACACGAGAATCCTGCAGCAGTCAATAGTTTTATCACATCACGTCCAAGCCAAACTCATTCTTTTGGAAACCAACAGCTCCTTTGTATTATATCTTTAAGAGGATATACAGCCGAGTTCTCTTGAACAACTGAGCAACAACAACCCCCAATAAGCTATGCGGGGGTGCATATATACAAAATATCACAAAAATATCTCAACAATGAGTTATTGCACAATAACTGCTCTTACCAACTTTCTAAGATATTTCTTACAAAATTAAAAGCTACTTAAATAAACATACAACAGTTGTTTGCTGTTTGTCAGAAATTCTTGACTTTTGGGTTTATGGGCCATCTGAGCTCCTTTGCGGCGATTTCAATTGTCTTTGCCTTTATGCTACCGCGTCAGGGCACTGCTGTATTCGGACAGCTCATCTGTGATGCTCAAGCTGTGCATAGCCACTGTCCACCTCATTCAACTGTTTTCCTGTTGCTGTGAAAAACTTTTAGACCAAAATTTAGACTTGATTTAAAGCAAAGTTTTAATCATATTCGTCCACCACTCATCAGTGGGCATTTGATGTCTCTGCATCTTGATTAGGGTCTCATCTGCCTCTGTATACTTATAATAATTAGGGGGCACTTCAAAAAGGTGCTTAATTTCATGTTCAATGAAGAATAAATTCTCTAATTTATCATAAATCTCTTGCCCTGATGGTGGCCCAACTCCTTCTGGACTGCTTGCTGTAGCTGTCAACTGATTAGCTGCATAATTGTTGACCCTTTTAGCATACTGTTCATGGGACAACAGTCTTCCTGCACTGGTCACTAGGCTGGGAAGCCCTCTGCCATGCAATGCTGTGATTTTGGTGGCAAAAGCATTGATCTCTACTTGAATATCTTGGCACTTTCTTTCTAATGTTTGCACATAGCTTCTGAGGGTGTGCACCCTTTTGATTAACAAAATTGTATCAGTCCTATCCCTGATACCCATTGTTGCCAATTGAAGGCCAGTTCTATTATTCAGGACATTGATCATCCTGGTAGCAATATCAGGCATACTTCCCAGAGAGGCTCTGGCCCTTTGACTTTCAGCATGAGCCCTGTTCAGCAGATCCATTTGCTCATGAATTGTCTCTATGTATTGCCACTGATCTGTGATTGACTGGCCAATCTTAGCCCACAGGATCTTCTTGACCTCAGTTATGACCTTGCTCATGGTGAGCTCCTTTTCAAGCTCTTTTATCCTTCTTTCTAGTGTCCTAACTTCCCTGGTCTTTTCTGCCACTTGCTGCTTAGATTTGTCATATTTCTCGTCCAGCTGGGCCAGCTTTTCTTTGGCATCCTTCAGCTCAATCATTTGGGTTTCAAGAGCTTGCAGCTCCTTCATCATATCTCGCATTCCAAGGCCTAGGACTTGCTCTGCTGCTGCTTCCTTTTCTGTGGCTTGAGGCCCAGCAATTGAGACACTTGCTCCTATTGTTTGTACCAGGGGAGGACTTATAATTTGAGGAGGCTCCTCAAGATTTATTACTGGCTGAGAGGGTTGAGGTATCTGCTCTCCTTGTTTTTGTTTCAAGGCTGCCTCTAATGCACCCTCTGTTGCTACCAATCGTCCTTCTGTTTCTACCAATTGTTTGTGTAATGTCAGCAGCATGGCTGCTACATCTTGATCCTTTCTCTGTTGAGCAACATCTTCTGTTTGGGGGTGAAGGGTTGCTGGAAGTTTGACCATCTTCCTCAAAGCTGATATATCTTCATCTTTTTTCTTCATTAGTGCCTGCACAGCTTTGGGATCACTTGGGTCATGCCCAAGCTCTATGATGATATCTTCCAAAGACTTAATCCTGTTGTCTTTGGCTTGAGAAGAAGCTTTCTCCAATTCTAGTTGGGCAGTAGTATTATGGAGAGAATTTTGCAGTTTGTGTGCTAGAAGTGTTTTATCTGCAAGAGTAGAGTAGACCATCTCACCCGTTTGCTTATGTAGCTCTATTTGGTCCATTGGGTGGATGTCTTTTGCAAACACTTCTAGGTTGGTTCTGATGTAATTTGCAGCTGACTGTGGCTGCAGCAAGGCAGGCATGAAATGGCTCATAGTCATCTTCCCTTCTGCAATGTCATATGCTGACATGAGCCTCTGTTGGTTGGTGGGAGCCATTTTGAGCAAATGATTGTAAAGTTGGAGTCTGACTGGCTCATTCCTAGCTTTTATATCCATAAATTGCTTCTTGATTCCAGACTCTGCCCTTCTTTGCTGGCTTGAGGAGCTGACCTCTCCTCCAAGTGGTCTTTCTTGTTCCCGTTGGAAGGAACTGGCTGATGCTTCCATACTAGGAGGGCCCATACCCATGGATGGTCCAATAGGCATCTCTTCTTCAGAAAAAGGGTTTAATCTTTGCCTTTTCTCCCCTTGTTTACTTGCTGATGTAGTAAGGGGAGTTTCTTGCTGTCTGTCCCTCTTCCTGGCTCTCTCTTCATTCATCGAGGTTTGGAGTACCGAGGTCTCCACTGCTATTTCCTACCTTGGAGGCACATTTTCTTGAACCTATTGCTCTGTGGATACAGGGGCCTCAGCCATTTCTTCTTGTTTTTCTGTCTGTTCTTTCTGTTGTTCTGCTGTTGGGAGTGTTTGATCCTGCTCCATTTCTTTCCCCTTATCTGTGCTAGCTGCTTGAGTACTGGTTTGAGCTGCTTGCTGGGGAACTGTAGAAGATGAGGCAGCTGCTCCAAGTTGAGTATGATAAAAAGAAGAAACCTGTCCACAATATTCCAAGTCAGCTTCCTTTTCAAGTTTCTTTGCTGCTTTTTGTGCTATTTCCTCTTTAGAACTTGCCTCTTCTAGGGTGCCCTCTTTCCATTCTAATTGATTTGCATACTTTTCAATATGTGGTAACCTGAGATGATCATAGCTAGCCAACTTATATTTGACCCTTCTAAGACTAATGAAGTGATTGGGATCATAGGGTAACCAGAGGAAACTGGTTTGCAACCCGAGGCACTTTAGGATCTTATCTGCTTCTTGCCATGCCTCTTCTCTTTTGTTATAAATAAATGGGCCTAGCTGGTTTTTGACTTTGAGTTGTGCCTTTTTATTTTTGCTGTGGAAATGGATCATGTCTGCATTTCCAAATTGTCTGAAATATTCTAAAGCAAAAAGTCTCATAGGGACATATCTTGGTAGCCTGTATGGGGCTAAGTCACAACCATATATCTTGATCACTATATGGTGTTGGTAGAAGTACCAATCCCCAATGTTGTAGGACTTTGAGAGCTGGAGGATTCTTTGCATCTCATCTGTCAATCTTGGAAGAGGAGAACTCAATAGCAAGGACATGGCTAGATGGATAAAAAGGTCTATGAATTCATAGTAGCTATATGGTGAAAAAGATATGTGATGAAAGATTGAAGACCAAAATACCACAGACCTTTGGTTCCCCTGGGCATCAAACTTCTTGAGAGTAATAGGGAAGCTATCAGACTGATAAAATAGGAACAAGCGATAGATGTAAGAAGTGTATCTAAATATCCTTTCCCTCTCTAAATTCATCAATTGCTCGTGAATTTTGTTGGCAATGTATGTAGCATAATCATAGTGAACCGAAGGAGGCTTTCCAGGGGAGAAGACAGACATCATAGCCAGAATGGTTTCATCAATATCCTCAGTTGACCTGTAACCCAGGACATAACTGATCATATCCACAAGAATCCTGCCCAACTCATTGAGATATACATTTCCAATAGGAGGAGTCCTCACAGTTTGAGAGCCTGATTGAATGAATAGTTGATTAATCTTTATGATTTGGGCACTGGACAGCTTGCCTCCTTGGTCTATCAAGAGCATCATGGATAGGGGAGTCAATGGCTTTGTAGTATGAAAATGCAACATTTGATTTATAGCTTCAGGGGTGACATAGAACAAGACTGAGCCTGAGGGACTGAGGACAGCTCTCTGACATGGATCATAGTTGGCACTGCATCGATGGATCAAATCTGGGAGGATATTGACTTGAGAAAGATTGAAAATGGGCAAATTGGAGTCCCAAATCCCTAGAATATCAGTTCCATTGAGATGTTTGGATTTTAGCTCATTGATTAAATGAATATGGTATCTGTTGTAATCTGGGATTCCCTCTGCCATCTGGTAGTCTCTGTCAGCCAAGGGCAGCCATTCTAGCTCTCTTTATGGGGCATTTAAAGGTGGAATGTTTAGAGCTACTGGTGTCTCCATGTGTTTGGTGCTTTTCAAGCAGAATTTCTCTTGGGAATGTCGGCAAATGCGGCTTTGTGCGGCGAATTGAGGAAAGAAGGATTTTCAACGAAAACAGGGCAGTTCTGGCATAAAAGGGGCACAATTGGTCACTCTTGGGAGAAATTGAGTCACTTGCAGGACAAGGAAGCTTGAGTTTCATGGGAAAATGGCAGTTCTGGGCGTTTTTTACATTGAAGAACAAACTGAACCAGGTGCAGGTAGGATTCGTAAATACCTAGTCACGGCGCGATGGGTGGAGGCTTATCCAAGCCGAATTGTGGGCCGCCACAACTTTGAATCAATTTCTGCAGGTTGGCAGCGAGAACGTCGTGAAATTTCATGCAGGAGGCACAACAGACTTTTTTACAAAAAACGTGAAAAAACGTGATTTTGGGCGAAAATATAGGAAATTTGGCCTTTGGCGTGCTTTTGTCGAATGACGTCAGCATGACGTCATAGGTGGGGTCATGGTACGAAATGATGACGTGGCAGTCTGTGAGTGGTCCACGTGGACGGGGGACGTGGCAGACAGCTCGGGGCGATGGCGGGTCAGGCGCTGATGTGGTGTTGACTCGGCAATGAAGTGGAGGTGACGTAAAGGCGACTTGGCGGGCGGTAAACAGAAGGCGGTAAGCGGTAATTTTGGACCGCTTCACGTACGGGAGCGGTTTTGGCAGGAGGCCGCCCGATGCAATTAAATTATGACACGTGTCCAGTGCCCTACGTCATCATTCTGACATTTTCGGGCGCTAAAGTACTGCCATCGGAGGCAGCCCGATATTGCTGAGGACCGTCGGATGGGAGGGCCAAGATCCGACGGTTGACGAGGAGCAGACGTGATCGGACAATACGGTGGGGAGCGGGTAATAAACAATTATTTTTTCTAGGAATGCGCGCCAGGGCGGGACTATAGCCATCGGCGGGCTTTTGGGTTTTTTCAATGTTTTGTGGGCAAAAATGGGTTTTTTGACATTTATTTGCAAAATGGCGTTAGGGCTGTTAAACCAAGCGGATCTTGATTTAATCCCGAAACATAATGTTAGCGCTATTTGCCTTTAGTGCTTTAATTTCTTTGCGCTCTGACCTTTTGGAACCATAAGGCTATATTACCTAGGGGAAGGGGTATATACAAATTTTTGGGGTTTTTTATATACAATAGTGATATAATAATGGGAAAAGGGGAACATAGGGAGTTAAGTAAATAATAGAGTTCGTAGTTAGTATTGGATGGGAGATATGGAAGAGAGGAAGCAAACACTAAGCTTTTTAGGGAAGAAACTTAGTTATGAGAGTAGATCAAAATGAAAAGATTTTTACACAAGAAATGTGGCTCTTTATATAACAAGAATCAACAAATAAGTTTGATTTCTGTCATGAACAAAGGTGATAGTGGGATGTTAGAAAGAAGTTTGACAGGGAATGATTGGGAAGTTAGACATGCTTCACTTTGTTGCTACAAAATTGCTGAATAGGAAGATCTGCACTGGCCACCATGTGTTTCCTTTGCTTAGGCCAGTGATATGAAAGAAATCATGCTTCTGCAACCCCATCTACCTACCCATTCTATTGCCTAGCATTTTTTGTTACTTCAAGGAGGGTGCACTTAGACTGGCAAACCCTCAATTGCTCTCTTTCTTTTTCTTTTTGCATTTTCTTTTGATTTTCTATCTAAGGCTAGCCTTATTACTTCCAAGGCCCCAGATTAAGCAGTTGGGAACCTTCATTCTCTACCTAACTACTGATCTGCCAAGATTGAACAGTTTGGACAGATGTCTTTCTCTAATCTACAACAAAAATTGAAATATGGCATGACCCAGCTTAGACTGTTGGATCACCCATTCAGAAGTAGGACAGTATCAAACAACTGTAGATAGTTGTTTTCCACAAAAATATGAGATCTTTGCATCACCAAAGTAAAGCATATTTGGCACTTCCCCTACCAATCATGAAAAATGAAACCTATTGGTATGGGTAGCTAACAGTGGCTCCACTTGGGGATGGTTTTTCTACTTGAAAGACCAAGAACAGCAGGTCAGACTGCCTTGGCTCTTGACTTCTTATCAAAACTTGAAGGTTTTCTCCTTGGATTTCAAAACTGGAATCTTCCACCATTGTGGAACTTCTGAAATAAAAAGCCTTTTCCTGCTTATTTACAAAACTTGTGAAGTTGAACTATCTATATGCTGAAAGAAAATACTATATACAACTGATAATGTACAGGGCAAAGCCATGTTATATACATGGAAAGTAGTCAAAATAATGCTTTAACATCCGGCCATTCACAGGGCCCTCTTCAGCTTCAGTGTCATCCAAATTCTTCAAGAAATAAGTGTTATTTCCTTGTACTGCTTGAATTACAAAGGGTCCCCTCCAAAGGGAGTCAAATTTGCCATGCTTTCCCTTGTCTTCTCTTCTTGAATCCCATTTAAGCACTTTATCACCAATAAAGAAATCTTCAGCCTTGGTTCTTCTATCAAAGGCTTTCTTCAGCTTCTCTTGTAGGACTTGAACTCTGCTGTACACTTGATCTCTGGTTTGTTGTAAACAAATTATCTGGTTGATTCTTCTTTGCATGTCATTTGGTTCAGCTTGACTTTCTTGAAGTAGCTTCATGACAGGGACCCCTAATGATGAAGGGAATTTGGCTTCCATTCCATAAACCAACTCATATGGGCTGACCCCAATAGATCTTTTGGTTGTTAGCCTGTCTGCCCATAAGGCATTTACAAGCTTCTTATGCCAATTTTTCTTATTCTCTTCCAATATCTTCTTAATGATGTTGATAAGACTTTTATTAGATGATTCAGCTAAACCATTGCCTTGAGGGTAGTATGCAGTAGAATGGCCCAAAGTAATATGGAATTTGTGGCAAAAGTTCACCATCTTCTTGGATCTGAAAGCAGCAGCATTGTCTGTTATAATCTTGTCAGGACAACCAAATCTGGAAAGAACATTAGTTTCAAGGAACTGAATGATAGTGGAATCATTTGCTTGTCTACATGGAACAGCCTCAATCCATTTAGTAAAATAATCTGTGGCTGTTAGGATCCATTTATGTTGGCCTGAAGATGAAGGATGAATTTCCCCAATGAAGTCCAAGCCCCATTGCTGAAAGGGCCTTTCTGTTGCAATAGGCTTTAAGGGAAGTGGTAGTAACTTTCTTTTTCCCTCAAACACTTGACACTTGTGACATGAAGTGGTAAAATTTTTAACATCAGAGAACAGAGTGGGCCAATAGTAACCTGCCCTTAATATCTTATCCACAGTGGACTTCCAGTACAAATGTCCACCACAATCACCTGCATGAAATTCTTTCATAACATTGTTTGTCTCATCCATATTCAAACAATTCAGCAATATACCTTCATGATTTTTCCATAGTAAATTACCATCTATAACGCAAAATCTTGAAGCTTTCATTTTTAAAAACCTAGATTTGGTTCTGGACAATCCTAGGGGAGCACACAGGTTTTGCAATACATAACAGATATCAGAATACCACAGGGATTGTTCAAAGGTTGCATTGATCTTTGGAGTCGCCAGCTCCGGTTCATTGTCCAGTTGGTTAATATCCAAGGCTTGGAAGTTTGCTTCAGACATCAATTTAGCCAAACCTTGCCCTTTTATCAGTTTTGTAGGTCTTATTTCAATGTCAAATTCTAAAATGTTAGCAATCCATTTTCCTCTTCTGCCCTCTAAGCTTTCTTGAGTCAATATGTCTTTCACAATGGCATTTGGTACATAAGCAATAACATGGGAGTATAGGATGTAAATCCTAAAGTCTTTGATGGCCTTAACCAAAGCATAAGCTTGCTTTTCCATGATCTGATATTTCAGAGGTGCATCTCTAAGGGCTCTACTAAAGAAAGCAATAGGTTTTTCATTCCCTTGATCATCTTTCTGCAATAAGACAACAGCAATGGTATGCTGGGAAGCAAAAGAGAAAATGATAAATTCTCTGTCAAATTGAGGATTTGTTAAGACTGGGGTTTGGGTAAGGGCCAATTTAATACCTTCAAAAGCTTGATTTGCTTCTACTATCCACTTCACTTTAGAATCCTTTTTTAGCATGTTGTTTAGTAATCTGATCAATTCTGCTAAGTTTGGGATAAATCTCCTTAAAAAGTTGATCTTTCCCAAGAAGGCTTGTAATTCTTTAATATTTCTTGGATGGGGCATTTGCAAGATGGCCTGTATTCTGTCTAGATCAATTCTAATGCCATCCTTTGAAATGATATGACCCAATAGCTTACCTTCTTCCAAACCAAATAGAGACTTCTTGGGATTTAAGGAAATTCCATATTTCCTACATGTTATTAATATTTGTCTCAAGTGTTTCAGATGTTCTTGGTCAGATTTTGAAAAAGGTGTGAGGTCATCTAAGTAAATAACAAGGAAATCACGAATCTCTTTAGCAAAAGCAATATCCATTGCTCTCTGAAATGTAGCTCCTGCATTTTTCAACCCAAAAGGCATTTTGACATACTTGAAAGTTCCCCATGGGGTTGTGAATGATGTTTTATCCTGATCATCAGGGTGGACTAGGATCTGATTAAAGCTTGAAAATCCATCAAGTAATGAGATTCTTGAAGCCCCCACCACTCTTTGGAGAATGTGATCCATTTTGGGTAAGGGATAATTGTCTTTGAGGGACACTTGATTCAAATTCCTTAGATCAACACAAAGCCTAATCTCACCATTTTTCTTTCTTGTGGGGACCAAATTTGAAATCCAGTCTGAAAACCTAATTGGTGCTATGATACTAGCTTTGAACATTTTTTGTACCTCTTTCTCAATTGAAGGGAGAAGCATAGGATTGATTCTTCTTAATTTTTTCTTGAATGGCTTTTGATTAGGCTTGAGAGGGATAGTGTGTTGAATAACAGAGGTGTCATAGGATTTCAAATCCTCATAACTCCATGCAAACACATCTTGGAACTCTTTAAAGAGGTCAATGTATTTGGGCTTCTGGTCGGGAGGTAGAGATGCAGACAATTTTATTATCTTGGGTTTTTCAGTAGTTCCAATGTTGCATTCTCCAATGGCAGCATTAAGGGGTTGCATTTTTGGTTTTCTAGGAACATCATTTGAGTCAAAAATGTCCTCCAACGGATTCAGGCCTGTTGGTAGAAAATTGTCTTTT
Source organism: Pinus tabuliformis (assembly GCA_031772625.1). Classification (NCBI taxonomy): domain Eukaryota; kingdom Viridiplantae; phylum Streptophyta; class Pinopsida; order Pinales; family Pinaceae; genus Pinus; species Pinus tabuliformis. The sequence goes on along the minus strand of CM062819.1, from coordinate 1,697,024,244 downwards.
AGCTGTATGACTTCAGCCTCTGCACCAGCTATTTCATCAAAATGTAATTGTTTGAGTTCTTGTATATTTTCCTTATCAAAGGTTGTCGGACAAAGTATTTGATTTGTTGTTTTGGGCGATATAGTTGTTTTGTCCTGTTCACTTAGTGGTTGGGTGTCATTCACAGAATTAACATCAATGTTTAAACCTGAAAACGCTGCAAGGTCAAGAAACTATTTATCTGTGTGTCATCCTCAAATACTTGCCAATCTTTGACGTTGTTTGGGATAGAAGGTCTGCGTTTTATCTCAGCTGTAAAACAATGGTTGGGTTCAAAAGGCAATTTGCATGTACTGGCAAATGTAGCTAAACTATGTGCATGAAGGTTGTGGGTTCTAGGTATTTTGGTCATTTGAAATTCATTGAAGGCCTTCAGTATTTCAATAGTAGCAGACCTGTATGACCTTAGTCTTTTGTCATTGGTGACAAAATTGCCTTTCACTTGTTGAATAATGAGGTCTGAGTCTCCCAGGATTGAAATTTTTGTGGCCTGTAAGGATTTTACCAGTTTGAGGCCTAGCAAAAGAGCCTCATACTCTGCCACATTATTAGTGCATCTGAAATTAAGCCTATAGGCTCGACCTTCTGCATGATTGCTTTGTTTGTTATGAATCCACACTCCAGCTCCTGCCCCTAATTTGTTGACTGATCCATCAAACTCAAGAAACCAAAAGATTTCTTGATTTAGGGAAGGTTTAACAGCTTCTCTATGACTTGGAATTAAAAGCTGGAGCTCTTGTTTTTCATCTGGTTTGTCTTCTAGAATGGTCTCATCAATTGATTGCTCAACTTGGATTTCTTGGGAACTTGATTGCTGATTCATATGCAGATCTTGTTCAAGTAAGACCGATTTGTCATCACATATTGGACTTATATCATCATTGAACAGAATGAAGGAATCCATGTCAGAATGGACTGCATAAATAGGGAAATTTTGAGGTTTTTCTTCACTGCTCACCATGTATTTCATGAGTGATTCTCTGTACAGCCTCTTTGGTTGCCCAAAGACAGAGATGGTGGCATATGACATGTCCAATTGTAGGGAACCTTGGAGTTTAGCTCCCCATGATCTTGATAACAACATTCCATATTTAGGTGGGATATCTGCAACCACAACATCCATTAAAATTGTTTTATTTGGGTACTGGACAAGGGAAACACATAGATCTTTTATCAAGCCTAAACACTTAACTTGGTTGGAGTCAAATGAAAATAGGTCCTTATATGGTCTTGTGATGTCTAGATTCAATCTCTCCATTACTGACTTAGGCATAAGGTTATGAGAGGCGCCTGAATCGAACATTGCATTGTGTAATATCTTATCATGAATATGTAAGCTGACATAAAAAGGTAAGATTCCAGTACCTCCTGTCTTTCCATCAACTTCTGGACTGAAGAGCAATTCTGGGGTGTCATCCAACACATTGACATCATCCTTATTGTGGGTCAGTTGTAGGGACTTCTTGATTTGTTGTTTGTAAATGTTATGTTTAGCTAGCTCTGAGAGAGGAATGGCTATCTTTAATTTACCAATTTCAGCTTCTAAGTCAAAAGGTTTTTCAGATTGGATCTGGGTGTTCTGGTTAACAACTTTTTCTTTGTCAATTGACTTTTTAGAGGTTTCTTCTTGACTTTCAATCTGATCTTGAGGTTTGTCCTTTTTGCTCACCTTTTGAAAAGTGTTGCTTGGATTGTACTGTAAAGGCGGTGTAGCCAGTGGCTGTTGATTTGAGGGAAATGCTTTGGTTACCTCTTCAACTGTTACTTCATTTGTAATTGAATCAGTTTTGTCAATTGGCTCTGTGATAATAGCCTTCTTAGGCTGCTGGCTATCCTTTGTTTTCTCAGGCTGTGTCATGTTTATAGTTCTGCTTCTCAATTTATATTGTTTATGAACTTCAAAAACAGCTGTGTCATAGCCTTGTTTGAAATCAAATGATTCACCTGATTTAGTTTGGAACTGACTAATGTCATCATCCTTATGATCTTCTTGACTCAGAAAAACTTGTTGATCATCGTTCAGGCCCATCAAATTAATGTGGGTATCATCTATCTGCTCACTAGAAGTGGATGCTTCAGCATAGTTTTCTTGGAACGAAGGTCTAATCTCTGGTTCAGGGCTGGCCTTGCCAACATTAGGATTTTGATTTCTTCTAAAATTGGGATTCCTGATAGGATTATTTTGTGGTGCCTCCCATGATGATTTCCTCTCAACTGATTCTACTCTGTCACCTAATCTGTGCATACCAGTGATTATTGCATCTAATTTCTGATCCCAACCTGAAGGCTCTTCTTTGAAGGTAGTCTTTCTTTCAGTTCTAGTCCTATTTCTCCTAGCTATCAGGTTGGCTTCTACACTAACTGCTATATCTTGCATCTCAGCTAAAGTTTGGGGAGCTCTTTCTCTCAATTGGTATGCCATATCTGAATCAAACCCATCAGGAAAGGTGTATAGGGCCAGATCAGGTGGGGGTCTCAGATTTTGGGGAATAGCATTGTACACATTGTTGAATCGAGCACAATAGTCCAAGACAGTTTCTTGGGGACCTCTTTTGATAGCATTGTATTCAGATAAAATATGGAGTGGATCCTTTTTCTTCTCCCATCTCTTGATAAAGGTTTGATACAGGGCTTCGGGGTCAGCTATGGAGTTTGCTGGGAGTGACCTGAACCATGATCTTACATCTCCGGTTAGACTTTGCACAAAGATTTTCATTCTAACCCCATCATCATCTATCTCATAATTTTCAAAGTAATACTGCATTTTCTTAGTATGTTGAAGGGCTGAATGAGAGCCAGTACCATCAAAATATGATATCTTGGTTTGATAATCTTGAGGCATAGGCCCTGGATTGACAGGTAACTGCAGTGGAGCATATCTATTAGCCATGTTTGGTGGGACAATAGGGATAACAGGTACGAATGGGACAAGTGGAGGAAAGGGGATGAGAAGGGTATGTGTAGTTAATGGAGGGGTTGAAAGGACACCTTGTGAAGTGGATGAAGAACCAGGAGAGTGTGGAACGTAGTATGAGGATGTGAAGGAACCTTAGCAGGGGTTGGAATATTAGTTTGAAATCCTGCTTCAAAACTTGAATCTGATAAAGTCCCTTCCGATTTTTGTTTCTTAAGGATTCTTGGAATCAGGTTTGGATTTTGGAACTCAGGTGATGGATCTGGATCCGGGTTAGATCTTGTATAGCGAGTTTTCTTCTTAGGAGCCAGCTTCTATGATTTTCTTTGGGAGAATTTTCTAAGAAATATTAATCTTTGAAAAGGACTGATCAAGTATAGCACAACTGTATGGAACTTAAGACTGAATAAAGATTGACTGAGGCAACCTTTATATAATCCTGCAAATGGAAAGCAAAGGCAGTTCCTGAGGCTGTGTGGCTGTCACTTAGGCTTTATCTACAGTTTTAAGAATCAGACAGGGGCTTATGAATTTCATTCAGGTCCCCAGTGGAGTCACCATTTATGTTAACACCCAGGTTGTTCCCTTTGACTCCTGAGGGAATACGGCCGGGGTAACCACTAACCAAGCTTTGGATTACAGGTTCTAGCCTACCTGTAATCAGAGAGGGCTCTCTCTTTTTAGTTTTAACTTTGTTTTTTTGAAGATTTTAGGCTAGTTATGAGGTGAGAGTTTTGTTTGAATTTTGGTTGTAGGCTATTGTTCAAAGAAGGGAAAGCAAGTATTAAAGAGAGTTCAATCCATTGGGCATGTGGAGTCCAGAAATGAATAGCATTTGATATATGTGATAAAGAGAGGTTCACTGCAGGGCCAGATGGGTATTCATGATACAAACTTTGATTTTTAGACAAGAAACAGTATAAATTACACCAGTAAAAGGCAATTAAGAGTTCTTTCACAGTGTAACAGGGGATAACAGACAAATCATAATCAGCAGCAAGTGAGAATTACTGAATAAAGACTTATCATGTGATTAGAGCAAATAGGAGCATTTAAGAATTCCATAGTTGCAGCTAACCCTGGAGAAAACATATTTAGTAGTAAAGATTGAGTTTAGGGTGTTCTTAGTGGACAAATCCTGAACTATTCTTTTTCTTTTCTACCAAGACTAATTACCATACATCACAGATAGATTATGCAAGAAATGAAACACAAATACAGTTAGAAAACACTTATTGTATCACGCAATAACACGAGAATCCTGCAGCAGTCAATAGTTTTATCACATCACGTCCAAGCCAAACTCATTCTTTTGGAAACCAACAGCTCCTTTGTATTATATCTTTCAGAGGATATACAGCCGAGTTCTCTTGAACAACTGAGCAACAACAACCCCCAATAAGCTATGTGGGGGTGCATATATACAAAATATCACAAAAATATCTCAACAATGAGTTATTGCACAATAACTGCTCTTACCAACTTTCTAAGATATTTCTTACAAAATTAAAAGCTACTTAAATAAACATACAATAGTTGTTTGCTGTTTGTCAGAAATTCTTGACTTTTGGGTTTATGGGCCATCTGAGCTCCTTTGCGGCGATTTCAATTGTCTTTGTCTTTATGCTACCACGTCAGGGCACTGCTGTATTCGGACAGCTCATCTGTGATGCTCAAGCTGTGCATAGCCACTGTCCACCTCATTCAATTGTTTTCCTGTTAATGTGAAAAACTTTTAGACCAAAATTTAGACTTGATTTAAAGCAAAGTTTTAATCATATTCGTCCACCACTCATCAGTGGGCATTTGATGTCTCTGCATCTTGATTAGGGTCTCATATGCCTCTGTATACTTATAATAATTAGGGGGCACTTCAAAAAGGTGCTTAATTTCATGTTCAATGAAGAATAAATTCTCTAATTTATCATAAATCTCTTGCCTTGATGGTGGCCCAACTCCTTCTGGACTGCTTGCTGTAGCTGTCAACTGATTAGCTGCATAATTGTTGACCCTTTTAGCATACTGTTCATGGGACAACAGTCTTCCTGCACTGGTCACTAGGCTGGGAAGCCCTCTGCCATGCAATGCTGTGATTTTGGTGGTGAAAGCATTGATCTCTACTTGAATATCTTGGCACTTTCTTTCTAATGTTTGCACATAGCTTCTAAGGGTGTGCACCCTTTTCATTAACAAAATTGTATCAGTCCTATCCTTGATACCCATTGTTGCCAATTGAAGGCCAGTTCTATTATTCAGGACATTGATCATCCTGGTAGCAATATCAGGCATACTTCCCAGAGAGGCTATGGCCCTTTGACTTTCAGCATGAGCCCTGTTCAGCAGATCCATTTGCTCATGAATTGTTTCTATGTATTTCCATTGATCTGTGATTGACTGGCCAATCTTAGCCCACAGGATCTTCTTGACCTCAGTTATGACCTTGCTCATGGTGAGCTCCTTTTCAAGCTCTTTTATCCTTCTTTCTAGTGTCCTAACTTCCCTGGTCTTTTCTGCCACTTGCTGCTTAGATTTGTCATATTTCTCGTCCAGCTGGGCCAGCTTTTCTTTGGCATCCTTCAGCTCAATCATTTGGGTTTCAAGAGCTTGCAGCTCCTTCATCATATCTCGCATACCAAGGCCTGGGACTTGCTCTGCTGTTGCTTCCTTTTCTATGGCTTGAGGCCCAACAATTGAGGCACTTGCTCCTGTTGTTTGTACCAGGGGAGGACTTATAATTTGAGGAGGCTCCTCAAGATTTATTACTGGCTGAGAGGGCTGAGGTATCTGCTCTCCTTGTTTTTGTTTTAGGGCTGCCTCTAATGCACCCTCTGTTGCTACCAATCATCCTTCTGTTTCTACCAATTGTTTGTGTAATGTCAGCAGCATGGCTGCTACATCTTGATCCTTTCTCTGTTGAGCAACATCTTTTGTTTGGGGGTGAAGGGTTGCTGGAAGTTTGACCATCTTCCTCAAAGCTGATATATCTTCATCTTTTTTCTTCATTAGTGCCTGCACAGCTTTGGGATCACTTGGGTCATGCCCAAGCTCTATGATGATATCTTCCAAAGACTTAATCCTGTTGTCTTTGGCTTGAGAAGAAGCTTTCTCCAATTCTAGTTGGGCAGTAGTATTATGGAGAGAATTTTGCAGTTTGTGTGCTAGAAGTGTTTTATCTGCAAGAGTAGAGTAGACCATCTCACCCGTTTGCTTATGTAGCTCTATTTGGTCCATTGGGTGGATGTCTTTTGCAAACACTTCTAGGTTGGTTCTGATGTAATCTGCAACTGACTGTGGCTGCAGCAAGGCAGGCATGAAATGGCTCATAGTCATCTTCCCTTCTGCAATGTCATATGCTGACATGAGCCTCTGTTGGTTGGTGGGAGCCATTTTGAGCAAATGATTGTAAAGCTAGAGTCTGACTGGCTCATTCCTAGCTTTTATATCCATAAATTGCTTCTTGATTCCAGACTCTGTCCTTCTTTGTTGGTTTGAGGAGCTGACCTCTCCTCCAAGTGGTCTTTCTTGTTCCTGTTGGAAGGAACTAGCTGATGCTTCCATACTAGGGGGGCCCATACCCATGGATGGTCCAATAGGCATCTCTTCTTCAGAAAAAGGGTTTAATCTTTGCCTTTTCTCCCCTTGTTGACTTGCTGATGTAGTAAGGGGAGTTTCTTGCTATCTGTCCCTCTTCCTGGCTCTCTCTTCATTCATCGGGGTTTGGAGTACCGAGGTCTCCACTACTATTTCCTGCCTTGGAGGCACATTTTCTTGAACCTGTTGCTCCGTGGATACAGGGGCCTTAGCCATTTCTTCTTGTTGTTTTGTCTGTTCTTTCTGCTGTTCTGCTGTTGGGAGTGTCTGATCCTGCTCCATTTCTTTCCCCTTATCTGTGCTAGCTGCTTGAGTACTGGTTTGAGCTGCTTGCTGGGGAACTATAGAAGATGAGGCAGCTGCTCCAGGTTGAGTATGATAAAAAGAAGAAACATGTCCACAATATTCCAACTCAGCTTCCTTTTCAAGTTTCTTTGCTACTTTTTGTGCTATTTCCTCTTTAGAACTTGCCTCTTCTAGGGTGCCCTCTTTCCATTCTAATTGATTTGCATACTTTTCAATATGTGGTAACCTGAGATGATCATAGCTAGCCAACTTATATTTGACCCTTCTAAGACTAATGAAGTGATTGGGATCATAGGGTAACCAGAGGAAACTGGTTTGCAACCCGAGGCACTTTAGGATCTTATCTGCTTCTTGCCATGCCTCTTCTCTTTTGTTATAAATAAATGGGCCTAGCTGGTTTTTGACTTTGAGTTGTGCCTTTTTATTTTCGCTGTGGAAATGGATCATGTCTGCATTTCCAAATTGTCTGAAATATTCTAAAGCAAAAAGTCTCATAGGGACATATCTTGGTAGCCTGTATGGGGCTAACTCACAACCATATATCCTGATCACTGTATGGTGTTGGTAGAAGTACCAATCCCCAATGCTGTAGGCCTTTGAGAGCTGGAGGATTCTTTGCATCTCATCTGTCAATCTTACAAGAGGAGAACTCAATAGCAAGGACATGGCTGGATGGATAAAAAGGTCTATGAATTCACAGTAGCTATATGGTGAAAAAGATATGTGATGAAAGATTGAAGACCAAAATACCACAGACCTTTGGTTCCCCTGGGCATCAAACTTCTTGAGAGTAATAGGGAAGCTATCAGGCTGATAAAATAGGAACAAGTGATAGATGTAAGAAGTGTATCTAAATATCCTTTCCCTCTCTAAATTCATCAATTGCTCGTGAATTTTGTTGGCAATGTATGTAGCATAATCATAGTGAACCGAAGGAGGCTTTCCAGGGGAGAAGACAGACATCATAGCCAGAATGGTTTCATCAACATCCTCAGTTGACCTGTAACCCAGGACATAACTGATCATGTCCACAAGAATCCTGCCCAACTCATTGAGATATACATTTCCAATAGGAGGAGTCCTCACAGTTTGAGAGCCTGATTGAATGAATAGTTGATTAATCTTTATGATTTGGGCACTGGACAGCTTGCCTCCTTGGTCTATCAAGTGCATCATGGATAGGGGAGTCAATGGCTTTGTAGTATGAAAATGCAGCATTTGATTTATAGCTTCAGGGGTGACATAGAACAAGACTGAGCCTGAGGGACTGAGGACAGCTCTCTGACATGGATCATAGTTGGCACTGCATCGATGGATCAAATCTGGGAGGATATTGACTTGAGGAAGATTGAAAATGGGCAAATTGGAGTCCCAAATCCCTAGAATATCAGTTCCATTGAGATGTTTGGCTTTTAGCTCATTGATTAAATGAATATGGTATCTGCTGTAATCTGGGATTCCCTCTGCCAGCTGGTAGTCTTTGTCAGCCAAGGGCAGCCATTCTAGCTCTCTTTGTGGGGCATTTAAAGGTGGAATGTTTAGAGCTACTGGTGTCTCCATGTGTTTGGTGCTTTTCAAGCAGAATTTCACTTGGGAATGTAGGCAAATGTGGCTTTATGCGGAGAATTGAGGAAAAAAGGATTTTCAACGAAAACAGGGCAGTTCTGGTGTAAAAGGGGCACAATTGGTCACTCTTGGGAGAAATTGAGTCACTTGCAGGACAAGGAAGCTTGAGTTTCAGGGGAAAATGGCAGTTCTGGGCATTTTTTTTACAGTGAAGAACAAACTGAACCAGGTGCAGGTAGGATTGGTAAATACCTGGTCACGACACGATGGGTGGAGGCTTATCCAAGCCGAATTGTGGGCCGCCACGGCTTTGAATCAATTTCTGTAGGTTGGCAGCAAGAACGTCGTGAAATTTCATGCAGGAGGCACAACAGACTTTTTTACAAAAAACGTGAAAAAACGTGATTTTGGGCGAAAATATAGGAAATTTGGCCTTTGGCGTGCTTTTGTCGGATGACATCAGCATGACATCATAGGTGGGGTCATGGTACGGAATGATGACGTGGCGGTCTGTGAGTGGTCCACGTGGATGGGGGACGTGGCAGACAGCTCGGGGCGATGGCGGATCGGGCGCTGATGTGGTGCTGAGTCGGCAATGAAATGGAGGTGACGTAAAGGCGACTTGGCGGGCGGTAATCGGTAATTTCGGACCGCTTCACGTACGGGCTCGGTTTTGGCAGGAGGCCGCCCGATGCAATTAAATTATGACGCGTGTCCAACGCCCTACGTCATCATTCTGACATTTTCGGGCACTAAAGCACTACCATCGGAGGCAGCCCGATATTGCTAGGGACCGTTGGATGGGAGGGCCCAGATCCGACGGTTGACGAGGAGCAGATGTGATCGGACAATACGGTGGGGAGCGGGTAATAAACAATTATTTTTCTGGGAATGCGCGCCAGGGCTGGACTATAGCCATCGGCGGGCTTTTGGGTTCTTTCAATGTTTTGTGGGCAAAAATGGGTTTTTTGACATTTATTTGCAAAATGGGTTTAGGGCTGTTAAACCAAGCGGATCTTGATTTAATCCCGAAACATAATGTTAGCGCTATTTGCCTTTAGCGCTTTAATTTCTTTGCGCTCTGACCTTTTGGAACCATAAGGCTATATTGCCTAGGGGAAGGGGTATATACAAATTTTTGGGGTTTTTAATATACAATAGTGATATAATAATGGGAAAAGGGGAACATAGGGAGTTAAGTAAATAATAGAGTTAGTAGTTAGTATTGGATGGGAGATATGGAAGAGAGGAAGAAAACACTAAGCTTTTTAGGGAAGAAACTTAGTTATGAGAGTAGATCAAAATGAAAAGATTTTTACACAAGAAATGTGGCTCTTTATATAACAAGAATCAACAAATAAGTTTGATTTTTGTCATGAACAAAGGTGATAGTGGGATGTTAGAAAGAAGTTTGACAGGGAATGATTGGGAAGTTAGACATGCTTCACTTTGTTGCTACAAAATTGCTGAATAGGAAGATCTGCACTGGCCACCATGTGTTTCCTTTGCTTAGGCCAGTGATATGAAAGAAATCATGTTTCTGCAACCCCATCTACCTACCCATTCTATTGCCTATCATTTTTTGTTACTTCAAGGAGGGTGCACTTAGACTGGCAAACCCTCAATTGCTCTCTTTCTTTTTCTTTTTGCATTTTCTTTTGATTTTCTATCTAAGGCTAGCCTTATTACTTCCAAGGCCCCAGATTAAGCAGTTGGGAACCTTCATTCTCTACCTAACTACTGATCTACCAAGATTGAACAGTTTGGACAGATTTCTTTCTCTAATCTACAACAAAAATTGAAATATGGCATGACCCAGCTTAGACTATTGGATCACCCATTCAGAAGTAGGACAGTATCAAACAACTGTAGATAGGTGTTTTACACAAAAATATGAGATCTTTGCATCACCAAAGTAAAGCATATTTGGCACTTCCCCTGCCAATCATGAAAAATGAAACCTATTGGTATGGGTAGCTAACACCCCCTACTTGCAACTCTCCCTTGTCTCGCTTAACTACACACAGTCACCGAACTGGGGCTTTCCCTTTAGTCCCTATACCCTCGGGCTAGTCATTCAGGTCGGGTCTTGTTTCTAAGCTCCACCCAGTATCAATCATGCCATAGCCCTGTGTTTTGCTTGAAAGAAAAATAAAAAGAATGCAGAGTTGAGCCATAGCTCCCCCTTGCCTTCCTTGGTTCCTCCCTAGCTAGGCTAAGCCTCATTGTGGTGGCCTCACACCTCTCCCTTCTCCCTAGCGAATCTCCCACCAACTCATGGAATTTCCCCTTGAACTCGACCAGAACTTATGAATTGAATTTCCCTCCCGCTCTGCTATTCCTTCCTTCTTTGCTATACCATTCACCTTCCCTACACGTCGAATACCTCTTCCCACTCCGCCACCTTCCCTTATGTCCCCCTTTGCCACCTTGTTAGCCCACCTCCCATGCGTTTACAACAAAGGACACCGCACTCCCTGCCTTAAGCATGTGGGGTGTGCTTGTAATGAATTCTATTGTATTGACCATGTCAACTCAAGCCTGACACCTCTGACACCTACCCTCATCCCGATCAAGAGAACCATTATTTTCTTTTAATTAGAATGAGAATTTTGTATTTATATGCAATCTTGTGCTTGGATCATAGAAAATATGGGTAGCTATATCTCCAAAAAAAATCTTGAGCCTTCTTATCCATCAAAACTACAAATTTTTCTATAGGGATTCCAAAGTAGACAAAAAAATGAGGTTTTGCAGGTATATACCTTATAAAACTAACCTACCAAAAACAAATTTACATACCAATACTATTATTGATTAATAATGCAATACTTCATAATTGTGAAATGCCAAACCATTTATCTCTCAAGAATATGAGAGGGCTTAATTCATCCATTTATCTTTAAATATCCCAATCTTATTTTACACCCTTCATTAGCACCTAAGTCTACATCTTTATTGAGATCACAAAATATATCGAAATATGATATTTTAGAGAACCCTTCCATTACTTTAATTCTTTTCATAATAATTTCTAATGTTTTGTCCCTTGGAGAGGAGCCCTTCACCAAATTATATGTAAGGAGGGAGTCTCCCAAAACAATGATAGATGCTACCTAATTTTATTTGGCTAACTAAATCCTTTGGTAGAGTGCGTAAGCTTCATCTTGGTTGTTTGTCATGAATTAAAAGCCCCATGAATACTCTGCAACTTTAATTTCCTCGGGGCCATAGAGTATTCCTCCCCCTCCTGTCACCCTTATTAACTAACACATAAAAACTAAAATAATATTTTTTTATCACTGGCTATCAACTCAATAATTTATAATTTTGAATCCATTAAACCATAATCTCCAACACATTAATTAGTCAATTACTAGTTTGCAACTTATCCATTACAAATGGCATAATTTTCTTAATTACTAATGATTAATCTATTGAGTCAATTTCATGGAAATCTAGTGTTGTAGCCACACACACACACACACACACACACACACATATAACATATTTTACTTTGATGCAATGTTATTGGTTAATGTTCTTGATATTAAATTGTAAGAAAAAGTGAAATATTGTTTCAACCCTCATCTCAGTATTTTCAACAATTGGTATCAAAGTAGATTACCCTCTAATAGTCTAATTATTGGAGGGAATATCATAATCAATCATGGATCATATGGATGGCATATCTTCATGGAAAATTCCAAAATTTGATGGAAATGATTATCCGTTATGGAGTAGTTGCATTGAAACCTCCTCAAAGGCTATGGGAGTGAATGTTTGGCTCTTTATTGTAAATCCCTACAAAGTTCATAAAAATCCTCGAACTGATCCTGAAGAGAAGAATTTTCTCAACTATAATTCAAAATCTCTTCATGCCATCATAGGTGGATTATCAATAATCATTAAGTCCAAGGTGATATCCTGCACCACAACTAATTTTTTTTGGGATAAACATAAGACTTTGTATGAAGGTGATGATAAGGTCAAGTAGGCAAAGTTCAAAAATATAGAGCTCAATTTGAAAACCTAAAAATTGATCAAAAAAGAAAATATTTTGACCTATTTTCTCATAGTAGATGTAGTTGTCAACTACATTAGAGGATTAGGGGAAGAATTTAAAGATCCTTTGATCATACAAAATGTCCTAAAATCTCTTCCCTTGAGATATGATTCCAAGGTATCTTCCATAGAAGAAACCAAGGACTTGACCAAGATGACAATGGAAGAATTACATAGCACTCTTACAATATTTGAAATGAGAATAAATACAAAAGATAGACAATTACATAGAGAAGTATCCTGTAAAGCCAAAATAATATAAGAAACAAAGAAATCAAGCTAGAAGAGACACAAGGTGATGAATAAGATATAAAATAAGTGAATTTCATGAGGAAGCCCAAAAAACAAAGGTAAGTTACCTTTTAAATGTTTTGATTATGGAAAAATATGTCATTATGCTAAGAGATGTCCTTCTAAGGAGCCCATGAAACTCAAGATAATGATCATAATGATGAAGAGGTCAATGATTCATATGACGAATAACCAAATATGAGAATAGATTCTTTTTGAGGACTCATAAAAGATTTAGAGACCAAATAGAGAGATAAAGATCTTTAAGAAAAATTAAAAGTTATGAAAAGGAAAATAGCAAGCTGAGAAACAAAAAAAAATGAGATGAATAAATTCTCTTTAAAGGACCAACTTTAATTAGAAAATAGAGTTTAGGAAGTAATAAAGGCTCAAGTGATGAAGAAAGAAGATTGTAAGAATGTAGAAGATGAAATTGTGAAATTGAGGGCTGAAGTTGATAAAATCAAAAGGAACTTGAACAACTTGCTAATATTGGATACTATTCTCAATTATGAAATATCACCATGCTATTAAATAGGTCTTCACTATACATGTGCATCTTCAATAAATGGGGAAAAAATATCTAAGGAAGAAACCAAAACAAGTCATGTTGATGATCCCAAGAATACCCATCATAAGGATCAACAAAGGATTTAAAATCATCCAAGGAAAAACAACTTCATAAGATCATCCTACTCTCCCAAATATGTAAAAAAATTCCTTGGTCATTTTACTCTTGTGGAAATTTCAGGTATAAAGCAATTCATTGTAAAATAAATAAAGGATGAAATTATGCAAGGAAAAAATATGATTATGGATTTCCAAGAAATGACCGTAGATCAAGAAATTATCATGGACCTACCAATAGAAACAACAATCCATTTGAACCACTATTGAATTAGAATATTGTGTGCTATGAATGCAATAATTTTGGTCACAAGACGTAGGGTCATAGGCTTATGAAAGAAAAATATCCAATCATTAAAATAGAGAAGCCAACTATGATATAGGATAAGAAGAAGAAGAAATAAAATTACAATATAACATTTATCGCCAAAGATAAATAAGACGATTAGTAAATAGTCAATAATGCTTGACACTTATGACATGAGATAAAATAAAAAAAATCATCATCCTAAAAGGAAAAAGAGGCTGTGTTGCATTTGGAGATAACTATTTTGTCAAGATACTTGGAAAAGGTGTAGTAAATATTGGAAGTGAACATATGAAAGCACAAAATGTTTTACTAGTTAATGATTTGAAACACAATCTTCTGAGTGTTGGAAAAATGTGTGATCAAGGGTATAATCTCTTGTTTGACTCTTGGAAGTATGAAATCAGAGAATATGACTTAGGAATATTACTTTCAATAGCCACAATAATACCAAACAACATATATATTCTAGATCAAATAGAACAAAAGAAACTTACAACCAAAAAAAATAGTTGTAAGAGTAATGTAGAAGGAAAGGATAAGAAGACATAAGTAGTGTTAATTGCCACATATTTAGGAAGAAAAACTCAAAATACATAAGTCACCCTTTTATAATGATGTCAAAGGAGGAGATAAAAGGAAGTGAAACATGGAGACGAAGGAAGTGAAGCATGGAGACAGCGGGAGCATGATGATAGGGAGAGCATGAGTATTGACATTAATGACAAATGGTTTGACTTGTTGGATGGAAGTTGTCATTGATTTCAAAAGGTGAATGACTCATTGTTGATTAATGTTGTCATTGATTTCAAAGCCCTATTCTTAGGGATACTTCCCTAGCTTTGGGATGATGAAATCATATGATAATAATTCATGAAGCCTAAAGAGAAAAAGGGTTTAATCCCTCAAATCTAAAACTAATAATCAACAAAAAATCAAGAAAAATGTTGTCAAAGACAAAGAAAATTCAATAAAATAATATATCAACACACAACCATCATCAAGACCTTTCCAATGCTATAAGTCACTCCCTCTAACTCCTCATGGTTGAAGAAAAATGGTTTTTGGATTTTTTATGCTCCATTTATTGGAATGAGGGTCACTACTGAGAGGGGGTGGGGGGTGAATTAGTAGTGATAACAATTACACAAATTTAAAATTCTTTCTCGAATATATTAATTAATTCATAACTTAACAAATAAGTAGTAGATATGTGTAAAATCCCTAGTTAAATATCCATGTAAAAATATATAAGACCATGGTTGATGGGACACGTATTCCAAGCTGAATTGTGGGAAAAAAATCCTAGTGGGTGTTCATTTGGCTTATTATGGCTAAGGAAATTGGAAAAGGAAATGACAAAGGCTTTGGAAAGGCATGAGCCACTAATTGGCATTTTATTTATGAAAGTAATGGAAATTAGGAGAAAAGGGAGCTGAAAGGTCACAGGTTGCATGTGAGGAGGAAAATGAAAAAAATAATGGAAAATGAAGAAAATAGAGGCCTCATTAATTAGAAGGTTTCTAAGGATAAGTGGGCAGACTTGGTCAGTGTAAGCTTGGTTAGTCTAGTTTAGTGCTCTCTCTCTCTATTATATATCTCTCTCATATTCTTGGAAACTTAGAGTTTTCTTGGGGAACTCTTGGAGGGTGTGGAATACTTGGATTTTTAGAGAAAGAAGGCAAAGGAAGAGTAGGAAAGTGCAAGAGGATATTAGGATTAGTAGCTACAACAATTTTTTCTTGCAGGTACCAAGTTGCATGTACGTTTTCCTCACTAGTTTTGGCATGCATGGCCTATGCATGTGGTTTATTGGTTGTGATCTTTTACTGGCATGGAGGATTCCCTTGATTGATAGTGGATTTGCCTAGCCTTACCATTTCCTGGATAGCCATGGTGTTGTGGGTTCATTTCTTTGGTTTTTTGCTTCTCATGTTTCATTTAGCTTGGTTTGAGTTATTAGCTCTTGGAAGCCTTGGTTGGAACAAACACTATGGATCCTTGGAAGGCTTAAGTAGAGACCAATCTGATGATGGTTTTGTGATGTCTGGCCATGAGGTGGAATCACTATTTGATGGTTGAGGTGGATGACCTATAGAAGCCGTAGATGGTTTTGGGTTGATGTGTTTTATGACATCCCACATTTAAGCTTGGAATATGGCATGGGGGTGATTGACTGAAGAGATATTTGGCTCAGCCATTTCTACCGCTGAGTGGAACGTTGTAGTCCCATACTAGGTTGGATTTTGCATCATTAATATGAGGTTATTTCTCCTTGTTAAGTCATGATATTATACTAGTTTATATGTGGATTATATGGTTGTTGTTTCCTTGGTATTCTGTTGTCATTATGGTAGTTATGAATATTTATTATGATAGTGGTTATGTATGGCTCTCATCATGTTTATACCTGTAAATGAATGAAAAATGTGTCAATGGCCTAATGGATGAAACTGTAGCTAATGGGATAAGGAAACAATGCTTCATAGCGAATCTCAGATAAGTATGAGGCCCCTATGCTTAGATCTATTTTTTACACATGTAGATTGCATTGATGCCAAGTGTTTGACAGAATTTCAATCCTGGATGGGGATGGTCGAGCCTAGCCCTAAAGTTATTTTTTAGTTTATTAGTCTTGTCATCATATTTTTAATGGATTCCGGAAGTTACAACAAGTTCTAGGTACTGGCCGAAATTCTAGGCTTGAAAATTGCCTTAATTTACCCAGACTATGGCATAGGCTATTGGGAATAGTCCCTGGATGCAGGTATAAAGGCTTGTGGCAACATCCATAACTCTCTGAATGTTGGCATTCCCATATCATGGGAGAGTCCAGAGGCTTAATAGATTAAAAAATTAGTGCAACCCAAGGGCTGGTTAGCAGAAATGTTGGGATGGTTCCTAGGGGTCCTATTACTAATGTTGAAGGTTTGTATGGTGTGTTTCCATCAGTTCCACTTCCTTAACATGACTTAGGAATTTGAATTATATCATAGTAACTTCTCGTCACATGTTTACCCTGGTTGGCCGGTTACTTGGGTAGATGTGGGAGGAGGGTGTTATAGAGTGGTATGAGAGCATGGTTCACCCCTCAGACTGGATGGGGGTGTGTTTGTCATGCATTCATGTCAGTTGCATATATGTTGCTTATGTTTACAGTCCATGCGCTTGTTTCATTTGCATGGTGTTGATCATGGTTGTACTGATGTCTCCATGTGAAGGTTGACAATGTTGTTGTGGCATGTGTCATCATGAGTGTATGGTTGTATATGCATTTGTTATGCATGTTAGTGTCTATGTGTTGTTATGCATGCATTTTCATGGTGAAGGATGTTGTGCATGAGTTCATTGTATTCAATTAGGTCATCACGATGATATTGGTATGTTATGATGCTAATTTGTTGGCTGACATAGCACAGGAGATGCAGATCATTAAAGGGAAGTTGCAACAATGGACTTCGGGGTAAGAGCAGATCATCATACAAGTTTGTATGTTGGGCATGTAAGTATGTAGGCTAGGGATTGTTATATGAATTATGGTTATGTGTATGCCTTTCATTATATTGATGTTATGGTTACATACATGATAGATTATAGTTGATTAGTGTATTCATATGCACATGTGTCAAATAGTCGTGAATGATAATAACTTTTGGTGCTACGCATTGCTATTGTTGTTTTAGGTTAGATAACTTGATGATTATGTTATATGTTGTTGATGAGTATGTTATAGGTTAACTTGTTGTTGTTATATGATAGTTGGCTTGATGATTAGATTATATGTTGTTGATGAGCATGATATATAGCTCGTTGTTGTTATATGCTAGTAACTTGATGATTAGGGTTATTGCATTAAGATCTTGATGTTATATGTATTGTACTAATTTGGTTTGGTCTATGAAAATGGTTAGGGTTATGAAATTCATGTATGAGTTAATATGTTGTGATATTATGTCATACTAATCTAGAAAGATTGTGCAGATGTGATTATTATGTATGAATTATAATTGATTATGAATTTATGATGTAAAAATGTTAGCTAGTGACTGTTATGGATTCATGACCTTATTTCTATTTGAGTTGATATGTCATGAAGTTATATCATGCTAATCTAGATTGATTGTGCTGACAAGATAGCCTCCCCTAAGATACATTAAGGTATGAGTTTTATTAGGTAGTATATTTGGTGATTCATTGTTTGATTATGTCGTATATTTGGTATTTGAGTGTTTGGTGTCTATTTTGTCGTCTAGTTGATTTATTTAGCATGGTATGTTTTCAAGTTGGTTGGATGTTTGATGAATTTCATAATATGAGTATGTGTTCAAATGATCTTGTCTTAATATGATTGTATTAACACATATGTGTCGAGATAGCTCACATGTATGTGAGTGTAATAGGTTAAAGTTGTAGTATTATGTCTAATGACTATGAGTTGACTATGAATTATGACATGATTTATAGTCTTGGTAAAGGTTGATTACAAATTGATAGATATGATTGTCTTGATATTTGGAACATGTGTTTGACATGTGTAAAGAGTTTCAGAAAAATTGATTGGTATTAGCATGACAAGGTAATAGTTGATGTGTTTATATAAATAACGGTTGGGTGGTGTGACAACACATAGTAAGCTTCGATTCCAACAAAGTAAAAAGGTAGAAGAAAGGAATTGGGTAAGAATTCCTTTGGCTATGTTTGGAAACCCTAATTACAAATGAATGATTGCTTTTCATATAGTAAGTCTTCTTAACCTTGAGTTTGTCTGACATTATGTGGATATGTGCTATAGTCATGAACATGTATTTCACAGGTATATCAAATAGTTTCCAGTTATGGATGGATTTGTTAAGGGAATTGGATCTCCTTGAGAGATGGCATGGATGTGTTCAACTACAACGCAATGTTCTTGGCACAACAAGGTAAGGTAACAAGTATGTTGTTATATTTATTTATGCATTGACAGTTATGCATTCATGGCAATATGATGTAGAGGATTGCATGGCAAAGAGACGACCATGAAATATTGAAGAAGGCTTAGGTTGAGCTCTCTTTTAGAAGCACAGGGAACCATGGGTATTGATTCATGGTGCCTATTGTTAGTCTTATGCTTTTGGTATTTTGTGATTTTCTTGTCCTTGATTTGTAGTTTTGCTATGTCTAGTGCATGATCATGCCACTTTGTTTGTGGTGTCATATTGTTATTCGTTTTCATGGTTCTCTTCTTGTTTGTTTCTTGTGCTTTCCTTTTAAGTTTTGAGTCTTGGGAATTGGTTTGGGAAGAGGAAATTTAGTGGATCTTGGAGAGAGCTTAATGAAATCCATTAGGTAATGTAAGACTTAGATGAAGTGGGTGCATGTATAAGGGTAGTTGAAGGAAATAGATTGACATCCAGTTGGATTAGTTGGGCCCATTGGTGTAAATGGATGATGGCGGGACAATCATGAGAAAAGTAATCAGGCAAGATAAAGTAAATAGATTTGAAGCATCTGATTCCTTGTCTATATTTGGGATGATTGTTCTCAATGTTGTGCATGGATAAAGGGAGTTCTCTTAAGCTTGGCCTTATAATATTTGGTAAATATGTTTTGATCATGCTTATGTTAATGTTTATATGCATATATGTATGTATGCACATTTTTTTCCTGATAGGGTCATCATGGATCATGATTATTAATGTTAATATTTATATGAATGTATACATGTATATATGTCATTGTCTGATATATTGTTTAATGCTAATATTTATATGTATACATATGTATGTATGTATGTTGTTCTCTGACATCGTTGTTAGGAATCCTTCTTGTGGAGGAATGATTGCTCATGCAGGTGAATGGCATGAAGATGTTTGTGGTCTTACGAGGAATCAAGTGGAAGAGTATTCATGAAAAATATATGATGTTAATATCCTATGGATATGAAATGATATTGTATGCTTATATTATGCCTATGTTTATGTTATGATAGGTAACTTTGAGGGATACATCAACGAAATGAAAGAAATGTGGTATGCGGGATGTTGGGATAAGCATAGACGATAGAGAGACACTAAAAGCAAGGTTGATTGGTAAATATAGTGTGGTTTTGGATGTGTGGTACTATTTTTGTCCATATTTTGTATATGTTGTACATGTTGCATATGTGATGTTGTGCACATGCAGCATTGTGTGTATATAGTGTGTGTACATGTTGTTTATGTAATGTTATGTACAGGGTGGTACATATAGTGTTGTGTGTATAGTGCATATGTAGTGCTAGGTATAGATGGTGCTATGTACATGCTGGATATACGGTGCTATGTGCATATTGTACTATGTGCATGATGGATATGCAGTGTGTGCATATGGTGTTGTGTGCATGTTGTACATTTGGTACTATGTACATATGGTGTTGTGTGCATGATTGTACATGTGGTGTTGTGTACATGTTGTGCATATGGTGGTGTGCAGGTGGTGTTGTGTGCAGGTGGTGTTGTGTACATGTCATGCATATGGTGTTGTGTACCTGTGGTGTCGTGTACATGTCATGTATGTGGTGTTGTGTATGTCTAGAATTATGTACACATTGTACAGGTGGTACGATGTACATGTGGCATTGTGTACACATTTTGTAGGTGGTGTTGTGTACATGTGATGTTGTACACAGGTTGTGCAGGTGGTGCTATGTATAGGTGGTACTATGTACATGTTGTACATATGGTATTGGTGTACATGTGGTATTGTGCACATGTCATACATGTTGTGTTGTGGGTATGCAGTAATATATATGTGCATTATGTAG
Source organism: Pinus tabuliformis (assembly GCA_031772625.1). Lineage (NCBI taxonomy): Eukaryota > Viridiplantae > Streptophyta > Pinopsida > Pinales > Pinaceae > Pinus > Pinus tabuliformis. The sequence goes on along the minus strand of CM062819.1, from coordinate 1,697,003,754 downwards.
TTGTGGTATCATGACATGCATGTACTCGGTGTATTACTCTGTGTAGTACATGTATTTGGGTTGTGTTGTACACTGGGTATAGGTGTATGTGTAGCATGTTAGGTGTAGGGGCATGTCTTGCATGGTATTTTATGTCGTGTGTGGTTGTATGTATGTGATGCAAAATATGTGTATGTTCACATGCTTGAGGAGAAGGCACTAGGTGTTTTTTGAGTGTGGAAACCAATTCAGAGTGTGTACAGAATAAAGACAAAGGTAGAAGCTAAGGATATATTAAAGGATAAGTATCAATATTTTATTTCAGTTTTATTATGCATGTCATCTATGATTTTGGTTTATGATGGCTACATGTGAGTTATGATTTTTATCTATGATGGTTGTGTTTCAAGCTAACCTGGTGTGATATGTTTATACATGATGATTTGGTCAAAGATGTTAGTTTGACCTGCTGAGACAAGAAGAAAATAGGATTGCAAGTGTACCTTATTAACGACCTACCAATGAGGTATGATGTGAATTTATTTCAGTTTATTTTAAATCTAATGGAACTTATCTGCTTGGTACAAGAAGCATGGAAATTCCCAATTGGGTGGTTGAAATTGAATGCAAGAATTAGCAGCAATAATGAAAAGAATTGGAACAAGCAATAATATGTTGCTAAAGCACTTCAAGAGTAGGGAAATTAGGGGACACTAGTACCCAGTAGTTTCCATTGATTTCCATGAGTATTTTATGGTTGATATGATGGTTGTGAGGCAAGTATATGCCTTGGTTATTTGGCCTTCTGATGTGATGAATCCTTGCCAAGGGATGGATCACCTAGGATAGGGGATGTCGGGGAACTTGGAAAGTAAGTGAGTGGATTGCTCGAGGGACCGTGTAGCAGAGAAGGGGAGGTAGGGGATGGATTTTTTTTGGTCATTAGCATTCCCAGATGGAATAAAATGGAAATTGGGAGTGTGCCCTGGAAAAATAAATGGGTAACTGTTCACTAATAGGATAAGTGGTGTTGGATTGTAGCGCTGGACAATGGATGAAACTTTAAATTTGACAGTGGATTTTGGAATTCCTGGGAAAGAGTTGAATCCTAGTATTACTTTGAGGGTCGAGGTGTGAGCCTCTAGATTCCCTTGTTACAGATGCAGTTATCCTATCTTTTTATTTGTTGTTTGAGCAAATGTACATATATGTATATGTGTATATTATTGTAAATATTGTATCAAGTTGGTTTATAAACCTCCACGGATAGTATAAATATTTTTGTTGTTGAAGAAACCATGCTTAATATGTGTTTGTTATTGTAAATACCGTAATGAGTTGTGTTATAAAGCTCTAGTAAATGGTATGATTTTCATGTTTCAGTAGTGGTCATTGTAAATACTGCAATGAGCTAGCTTATAAAGCTCCATGGGCAGTATTTTTTCCTTTCAGCAATATTCTTGGTTATAAGTGTCATTGAACACCGAGGGCGGTGTTCCCCAAAAGGGGAGGGTTCTGTAACAACCCTATGTAAAAATCCATGTAAAAATATATAAGACCATCGTTGATGGGACATGTATTCCAAGATGAATGGTGGGAAAAACATCCTAGTGGGTGTTAATTTGGTTTATTATCGATAAGGATATTGGTAAAGGAATTGGAAAATGCTTTGGAAAGGCAGGAGGCATTAATTGGAATTTTATTTATGAAAATAATGGAAATTAAGAGAAAATGGAGGTGAAAGGTCACAGGTTGCATGTGAGGAGGAAAATGAAGGAAAATAATGGAAAATGAATAAAATAGAGGACTCGTTAATAAAAAGGCTTCTAAAGATCAGTGGGTAGACTTGGTCAGTGTAAGCTTGGTCAGTTCAGTTTGGATCTCTCTCTCTCTCTCTATTCTCTCTCTCTCATATTCTTGGAAACTTAGAGTTTTCTTGGAGCAGTCTTGGAGGGTGTGGCATACTTGGATTTTTGGAGCAAGAAGGAAAAGGAAGAGCAGGAAAACGCAAGAGAACATTGGGATTAGTGGCTACAATGGGTTTTTCTTGCAAGTACCAAGTTGCATGTATGATTTCCTCACTAGTTTTGGCATGCATGGCCTATGCATGTGTTTTATTGGTCATGATATGTCACTGGCATGGAGTATTTCATGGATTGATAGTGGATTTGCCTATCCTTTCCATTTCTTGGATAGCCATGGTGTTGTGGCTTCATTTCTTTGTTTTTATGGTGGCTTCTCATGTTTCCTTTAGCTTGGATTGAGTTATTAGCTCTTGGAATCCTTGGTTAGAAAAAACACTCTAGAACCCTGGAAGGCTTGGGTAGAGACCAATATGATGATGGTTTTATGATGTCCGGCCATGAGGTGGAATCATTGTTTGATGGGTTGAGGTGGATGGCCTTTGGAAGCCCTGGATAGTTTTGGATTGATGTGTTTTATGAAATCCCACATTCAAGCTTGGAATATGGCACAAGGGTGACTGATTGAAGAGAGATTTGACTCAGCCATGTCTACGGTCGGGTGGAACATTGTAGTCCCATACCGGGTTGGATTTTGCATCATTAATATGAGTTTTTTTCCTTGTTATCTCATGAGCATTATACTGGTTTATATATGTATTATATGGTCTTTGTTTCCTTGGTATTCTGTTGTTATTCTATTGGTTATGAATATGTATTATGATAGTGGCTATGTATGGATCTCATCATGTTTCTACTTGTAAATGAATGAGAAATGTTTCAATGGCCTAAGGTATGAAATTGCATCTAATGTGATAAGGAAATAATGCTTCATACAGAATCTCAGATACATATGATGCCCCTATGCTTAGAGTTGTTGGTTACACCTGCAAATTGCATTGATGCCAAGAATTTGATAGAATGTTAGTCCCAGCTAGGGATGGTGGGACCTAGCTCTAGACTTAGTTTTTGGTTAATTATTCTCATCATCATATTTTTAATGGATTCCAAAAGTTACAACAAGTTTTGGACAGTGATCGGAATTCGAGGCTTGAAAATTGCCTTAAATTACCCAGACTATGGCATAGGTCTGCTAGAAATAGTCCCTAGATCCAGGCATGTAGGCTTGTCGGAGATCCAGAGCTCTCTAGAAGCTGACATGCACATATCAGGGGAGTGTCTAGAGGTTTAATAGCTTAAAAACATAGTGGGAACTAGGAGGTGGTTAGCATAAAGGTTGGGATGGTTCCTAGGGGTCCTATTGCTGATGTTGAAGGTTTGTATGGTGTGTTTTCTATGGTTCCACTTCCTTAAAATGACTTAGGAGGTCAAATCATATCATAGTAACTTCTCGTCATATGTCTACCCCGATTGGTTGGTTACTTGGGTAGATGTGGGAGTAGGGTGTTACATAGGAACACTGGATATCTCGTGGAAAAACCCCTCCAGGTCAAAATCCACCCTTGTTATTGTTTTTATGCTCAATATATTTTATTATCTTTCAAGAAAATCATTACATAGAGAATACAAAATGGCAACTATCTAAAAGGAAATATGTGTTGGAAATAATACTAAGAGGGGGGGTGAATGTTAGGCCCCTATACTACTAGTGTAACCCCTTATTATTATTAGTACAAACCACTTATTATATTGATGTACCCATGTAGTGCCCATATTGTTACTATTGTGCCACATAGAAGCCCACTATTGTTATTGTTGTGCCCTACAATATTATTGTTATGTAGGCTTTGATTGTATTGGGACCACTTAGACTCCTATATATAGAAAGGAGGTATTTTCATTTGTAGAATCCAAGAATTGTTCATTTATGTAATGTAAAGGAGGTTGCCCCCTCGAAGAGGCTGAATTCTAAGGCGTGTATCTCTCTTTTCTATCTTTTTGAGCTGGTTTCATAACATTTGGTATCAGAGCTTTGGATTCTAGGGTTTCGCTGCTCCAAACAGGTCATTGTGGCATTTTCGCTATAACTTTTTTTCTGTGACGTTGCAGAAGTCGCAAAAAAAAACCCATTTGAGAAGAATTGGCGCTGAACCTCGGGTCCGAATTTCAGATCTTTTAGTGGGATATTTTCGGAGATATGATCTGCGGAAGTTGGTCTTTTTGCAGAATCCTGAATTACACGCAAAACAGGTGACCTAGGGAAAATCGTCATAACTTTCTTTCTGAGCATCGGATTGAAATTTCGTCAGAAGGTACAGAAAGAGGACGGACTGCAGTTTGTGTTTATATATTTTTCAGAGTCAAAGGTTGAAACAGTGACACGTGGCACTTCATACAAGTTCGCTCTACAGAACTAGTCTATAATCAGATCACTGCGGGAGATTGTGCATAACTTTTTCTTGGTGAATCCAATTTGGATCAGACTTGTGGCATTGGAAAGAGGACACAGAGGGCTACTACAGGTCGCAAGTTCAGAACTTAAAGATCCGAAAGTACAGAGTTACAGTCGTTTCAAGGTAGAGCTCCTAAAATCAAGAAAAAGCAAGATGAGGAAGTTTGATGGCAAGGATCCGGTAAATTGGATACTTCAGATGGAGCAATATTTTGATCTACATGGTGTACAACTATTACAAAAGGTATGTATTGCATCTTCATATTTAGAACCAGATCAATTTTTATGGTACAAAGGGCTTTGTTCTCGTAAAAAACTTGTTACGTGGTCAATTTTCACGGAGGAAATGATAGCACATTATGAGGATATAAAGAGCAACACCTTCTTTAGAGCAACACCACAACAATTGGAAAGAGTAAAAGGGCTTTGTGACATAATGGAAAGCAAAATTATGGAAACCAGGAATCATACCCCTCACAACTATAAAGATGGAAGTTTTGTTTCTCCCAGCCTTCCACAACCTACAAGGGTTACACCACAACAATTGGAAGAAAAAAGAGAAAAAGGGCTTTGTTACAATTGTGATAGAAAATGCACTAAAGGTCATAGGTGTGCTGAGAAGAAATTATTTTACATAGAATATGAAGAGGAGGAAGAAAAGGATCAAGAAACATCAAAAGAAGAGGATATACGTCAGGACACCACCCCAGAGAAAGAAGAAATGAATCAGACCATATCTTGTAAAGCATTGGCAAGAATTACCACTCCTCAAACTCTCAAGATAGAAGGACATATCAAGAAGAAAAAGGTGAAAGAAGTAAAATATCACATCGAGAAAGAAGAAATGAATCCAACCATATCTTGTAATTCAATGGATGAAATTACCACTCCTCAAACTATCAAGATAGAAGGACACATCAAGAAGAAAAATGTTCAAGAAGTGAAAGATCATATCAAGCATCAACAGCAAGTTCTCCAACTTTTAAAGGATAACGCCACTTCGGTGCAAAATCAAATGAAACAACAGGTAGATCAACATCGTAGTGAAAAATGTTTTGATGTGAGTGATTGGGTATTTTTACTGCTACATCTCAAGCAATCTATTTATGAGAAGGAAATGTTGGCAATACTACATGCACTTAAAAAATGGCGACCTTACCGAATGGGAAGACGCTTCAAGGATGAGGATGTGGAAGCATTGTTTTTTGCTATTTATATTATCCAACCAAATTGGATAAACAAAGCAACGGATGAATGGAAGAAGAACGAAGAAGTATGGCCACTTATTCAAAAGTTGCAAAAGATCCCAATTCAAGCAATATTGCCAGAAATTGAAGAGGAAGGAAAAATCATATTGGAACCTGGAGCAGTCACAGAAACAAGAACCCGACAGCTACGAAATCGATCAATTTCAGAGTATCTCATCAAGTGGAAGAACTTACCCGCTGAATATTCCACATGGGAGGACAAGAATTTTATATAGAAGCATCAAGAACTACTCAAGCGTTGAGGACAACGCTTTTTGAAGGAGAGGGGCATGTTAGGCCCCTATACTACTAGTGTAACCCCTTATTATTATTAGTACAAACCACTTATTATATTGATGTACCCATGTAGTGCCCATATTGTTACTATTGTGCCACATAGAAGCCCACTATTGTTATTGTTGTGCCCTACAATATTATTGTTATGTAGGCTTTGATTGTATTGGGACCACTTAGACTCCTATATATAGAAAGGAGGTATTTTCATTTGTAGAATCCAAGAATTGTTCATTTATGTAATGTAAAGGAGGTTGCCCCCTCGAAGAGGCTGAATTCTAAGGCGTGTATCTCTCTTTTCTATCTTTTTGAGCTGGTTTCATAACAGTGAATCAGTATTATCAGATCAATATAACTTTTCACTTTCCATATTAAGATTCATATGTGATGCAACAAGTATATATCCAGTAAACATATGATTCAGTTAGTTGATCTCTAATGAGTGCATCAGAACATTATTAACCATATGAGCAGTAAACCGGAGTAGTAAAATAGAACAGATCATCACACACAAGAAGCACACATGAACACCATGATGTAAGGTGGAAACCCAATGTGGGTGAAAACCACCTGCTGCAAGTCGTCTCAATATTCTTTAATAAGAAATACCTTTTACAATAGTTCTGTACTGGTGCAGACTTATACCAGTACATAGGCTTCTACCTGCAGAAGGCTACAACCTTCTCTCGTTCTCCAGACTCTCCTGGAAGGGACATACAACCCCCATAGTTCTTGTACTAGCCGATCCATTTACTAGTACGCAGGCTGCTACCTGATACAATGCTCCAAAGTTTTCAACTGCTACTGGAAGGGAGCTACCACCCCCTTAGCTCTTGTACTAGCTAATATACTGGTACGTAGGCGCCGGCCTACAATATTCTCTCCTCCAGGTACCACGTTTCATACATTTTCATATTGGATACACCTGAAGCAAAACACATAATTTGAAAGGCCACGTTTCATCCAATTTTCATACTGGACCCATTAATATCATTGAAGTACATAATCAATCAATCTTCTGAATCACCCAATCACCAGATCAATACATATACAAGGATAATATGTGTGTTAGAAACTTGATCTAGTCCATTAGATCACATAAATATGAGTCATTATGATCCTGATCCATTATTAGATCTCATCCATCAACACAATCAATCAAACTAAATATGTAGAATACTGACACCATTAAATAGTCATGAGAACACATCAACAACCTGAACCACCTGTAACTTTAAACATCATAGCTCAAATGGTATATGCTACTACAATGAACCAAACCTGCGTACATACGCGCTTTCACCAAAGCCAACCCGCATAAAGATCTATAAATATTCAATCATGACTTGCAGCAATTTCAAACTTAAGTTATACCTAGTTCAGATCATTACAAGCATTAGTATACAGATCTAGAATAAACATAATCAACTATATAGAGATAGTTCATTTCAAGCCATTTGATCCCCATCTATCCTTAGATCATGTTCTCCATCAACTGGTGAGATCCCTCTTTAGCTCAGATCCAGATCTACACCATAACCTAATCACAGTATTCTAGATCTAGCACTTTATCATATATTCAATAATTCAGATGATACTTTTCCGAATGATCTCCTTCCTCTTTTATAGTATTAGGCATTTCACAATACCATGGTCCAAAACCATAATAATACAATACCACCGACCCAATACTTGGGATCAACACTTTTGGATGCAATACCACGAACCAAAACCATACGATCAAAAACTGTCGGACTAATACCATGAACCAACCATGAAAGTGCATGAGATCAACACTTTTGGACGTAATACCACGGACCAAAACCGTAGGATCAAAAACTGTCGGACTAATACAATGAACCAATCATGAAAGTGCGTGAACTTTTCTCTTGCATGACGGGAACTTTTCTCTGCATGAAAGTTCGTGAACTTTTCTCTACATGAAAGAAACTTTTCTCTGCCTGAAAGTGCGTGAACTTTTCTCTACATGAAAGAAACTTTTCTCTGCATGAAAGTGCGTGAACGTTTCTCTACATGAAAGAAACTTTTATCTTCATGAAAGTGCGTGAACTTTTCTCTACATGAAAGAAAATTTTATCTTCATGAAAGTGCGTGAACTTTTCTCTACATGAAAGAAACTTTTATCTTCATGAAAGTGCGTGAACTTTTCTCTACATGAAAGAAAATTTTATCTTCATGAAAGTGCGTGAACTTTTCTCTACATGAAAAAAACTTTTATCTTCATGAAAGTGCGTGAACTTTTCTCTACATGAAAGAAACCTTTATCTTCATGAAAGTGCGTGAACTTTGTTGCACTATAATTTATCATTTGAGATAAGTGGGTTGCCATCAAGTACAACATATGTACCATAATGCCAACAATCTCCCCCTTTGGACATGATGGCAACAACAACCAATCACTCTCCCCCTTTGACATCAAGGGCAAAGGGCAGACCAATATAATCTCTTTCCTAGATGAACATTATGCTGCCCATACTCCCCCTAAGTACCTGTTGAAATATTTGAATGATCTCCCCTTTTGTATATGCCAAGAAGTACCACTCTGTCCATGCTTCCTCTGAGTACCTGTTGAAATCTCTGAATGAGCTCCCCCTTTGTATATGCCAAGGTGTACCAATCTATCCATGCTACATGCTGAAATCTTTGCTCTGTTGAAGTGTGTTGTTCATGCTCCCCCTGACTGTAAGCAAGGTCTGCAAAAAGATGTTCTACAAGAAGAACATGACTTTATACATCATAAATGACCTTCCTATCACCAAAGATTCATACATACATCTATCTACCATCACAATGGTGATATACCAAAAGTTAACATATGATAACATAAGAGAATAACATCATTCATCCCAGGCATAGTGGGGAAACCAACATAGGCCGTTACATGACCTGAAGAGATCTCATCAAATGACTACAATAGATAGAGACACACTATTACATCATGAGTCTTGATATGACCTTTACAGAGACCAATCACCTAAATAAGATCATGATAAACATCAGCAACGACACTGTATGATCTGCTCCATAGCATCTGTCAACAGCAACTAGAATAGCAACTTGTATTAGTGCATGAATCATCAAGGTATGTCTGTATCAACTCATCCTTTTGAATAGAATTCTGTATATACAGAATCATTCACATTCTATCATATGTGAGAAACACCATAGCCATCCAGATCTGCATGAACCAAGTATCATCAATTGGGAATATCTGCATCAATCAACATATGTACGAAACAACCTATCATCATATAGGTAAGAACTCATCATCATCATGTCTCCAACAATTCAACTTTGAATAATCATCCATGTATCCAGCCAACAATCCTCATCCATATATGTGCCAAGAACAATAGGAATCCGACATCATAACTGTAATATATGATCTTTATGCATATGAAGGAAACATTATATGAGTGACTCATCATCAAGTAAAGAAGATGTGAATTCTAGCTATGTACTTCTCCTTAGCCTTATGAAGATCATCATGTAAGAACCATTAGAGAATCAACCACAAATTTGATCTAAATATCAACTATGTAACAGCAAGAATCATCTGAACAACTCATAACCATATCATAGCAAGATGAATCATTTTTCCATATAAGCATCATCACCAAGGACTCTTAACCATAATGCCAACAATGCATTAAAAGCATATGCTCCCCCTAAACCTGTGCCATCTTAGTTACTGTCAGATCTGATCATGCATATCAGCAAGAAGTATCAAGACATCATCATTATCAAGTTAGAAACAAAACAATTCTAACCATCAAGTCATTTCCACACATCATCAGCAAATTGTAACCATTATCAAACAACGCAAATAATAAACCAAATCATAGCTGGTCCTGAACCTGTCCCTACTGCCTTTCCTCAAACAATCATATATGCGACTATTCCATAACCAACTCGCATATATATGTGACTTCTCTTTAAGAAACTTGAATATGATATTTAGGACACTGAAGTTTTACACTTCCAGCTCCCTCTGATTCTGTTATGTCTGTATGTTGTGTTGTGCTGCCTCTTTCTGACTGTACTTCTTTCTTCTTCCACATATTCAAGTGTGATGATGATGCTTTCTCCTTTTGGTATGGTGCCCCTACTTTGTTCCTACATTCCTTAGCTATATGTCCAAGCTTGTTACATATGTAACATCTCATATTTCTTCTATAGCAATCAATAGCTCTGTGACCAAACATATTGCAAGCAAAGCAATATCCATTAAAGTACCTTGAATGTGATTATCTTTCTGCATGATGGTCTTGAAACCTTCTTCTTCTACATCTGGCTGCAACATGTCCAATATTATGGCATACATAACATTCAACATTATTCATAAGAGGAGTAAAAGATTTTCTTTGAAGAATTCATTTCCTTGGTTGATGATGAGATTGACCTTTCATCTCCTTATTGAGCATTTCAGATTTTGCAGTAGAGCCCCTTGTCTTACTTTGTGAACTAGATTCACCTTCAATAGATTCATGAAAACCAAGACCAGTTTTGATAGCAGGAGACCTTTGACTACTAAGAATATCATCCAAGACTTTAGTACTATCTTGAAATCGTAACAGTTTATCCTTTTCTTCTAATTTATCTTTTAGAATATTTACCTCAACTTGATGTTGTTCTTCCTCTTCAAGATACTGCTTCTTCACGTTTTCTTCAGCATTTCTTTCTTCTTCCAACTGACGTCTTAGTTCAAGAACTTCATTTTCATGAGCTTGGAGTAGTTCTTTGTTCTTCTTCTTTGATTCTTCAAGTTCTTCTTTTAGCGAGCGGATCGTGGCTTCAAGACTTTCATAGTAACTGGATCTATCTCTGAGTTTCTTGATGGTTGTGCTTATTTCATTGACTTCATCTCTTAGTGATCTTACTTCATCCTACAAATTTTGATATTTGTCCTTGAATAACTTCCTTACCTTGTTTTCTTCCTCTAGTTGAGCTTTTAGTTTGGCAACTTCTTCTTTGAAGAAACATTCCCTTTTGTTCAATAGATCTTGTTGACCTCTAATTTTGTCTGTAAGCCTTTTAAATTCTGCCTCTATTTGATATCTTTCTTGCTCACCCATAAAAGAAAATTCAGTTGTTTCGCTATCACTTTCATCTTTTCCAAATGGACAGATAGCTGGAACATCAGACGATAACAAATTTATACCTGATAGTTCATCTTCATTCTGAAATGATTCTGAATCTGAAGTGCTTCTTCCACATAATCCCCAATCGATTCTCCCACTGTCATAGTTCTTCTGAGATGTCTTCTTCTGCTTAGGTGCTTTCTTCTTAAGCTTCTTTCCCATTGTTCCACGGATCTCTTTCAAGCGATCAAGCTTCTACAAAAGGACCTGCTCTGATACCAATTGTTGGAAATAATACTGAGAGGGGGGGGTGAATCAGTATTATTAGATCAATATAACTTTTCACTTTCCATATTAAGATTCATATGTGATGCAACAAGTATATATCCAGTAAACATATGATTCAGTTAGTTGATATCTAATGAGTACATCAGAACATTATTAACCATATGAGCAGTAAACCGAAGTAGTAAAATAGAACAAATCATCACACACAAGAAGCACACATGAACACCATGATGTAAGGTGGAAACCCAATGTGGGTGAAAACCACCTGCTGCAAGTCATCTCAATCTTCTTTAATAAGAAACACCTTTTACAATAGTTATGTACTGGTGCAGACTTATACCAGTACATAGGCTTCTACCTGCAGAAGGCTACAACCTTCTCTCGTTCTCCAGACTCTCCTGGAAGTGACCTACAACCACCAAGTTCTTGTACTAGCAGATCCATTTACTAGTACGCAGGCTGCTACCTGATACAATGCTCCAAAGTTTTCAACTGCTACTGGAAGGGAGCTACCACCCCCTTAGCTCTTGTACTAGCTAAGATGCTAGTACGTAGGCGCTGGCTTACAATCTTCTCTCCTCTAGGTACCACGTTTCATACATTTTCAGATTGGATACACCTGAAGCACAACACATAATCTGAAAGGCCACGTTTCATCCAATTTTCATACTGGACCCATTAATATCATTGAAGTACATAATCAATCAATCTTCTGAATCACCCAATCACCATATCAATACATATACAAGGATAATATGTGTGTTAGCAACCCGATCTAGTCCATTAGATCACATAAATATGAGTCATTATGATCCTGATCCATTATTAGATCTCATCCATCAACACAATCAATCAAACTGAATATGTAGAATACTGACACCATTAAACAGTCATCAGAACACATCAACAACCTGAGCCAACTGTAACTTTAAACATCATAGCTCAAATGGTATATGCTACTAAAATGAACCAAACCTGCATACATACGCGCTTTCACCAAAGCCAACCTGCGTACAGATCTATAAATATTCAATCATGACTTCCAGCGATTTCAAACTTAAGTTATACCCAGTTCAAATCATTACAAGCGTTAGTATATAGATCTAGAATAAGCATAGTCAACTATATAGAGATAGTTGATTTCAAGCCATTTGATCTCGATCTATCCTTAGATCTTGTTCTCCATCAACTGGTGAGATCCTTCTTTAGCTCAGATCCAGATCTGCACCATAACCCAATCACAGTATTCCAGATCTAGCACTTTATCAGTTATTCAATAATTCAGATGATACTTTGCTGAATGATCTCCTTCCTCTTTTATAGTCTTAGGCCTTTCACAATACCACGGTCCAAAACCATAATAACACAATACCATCGACCCAATACTTGGGATCAACACTTTTGGATGCAATACCACAGACCAAAACCATAGGATCAAAAACTGTCGAACTAATACCATGAACCAAACATGAAAGTGCGTGAGATCAACACTTTTGGATGCAATAACATGGACCAAAATCATAGGATCAAAAACTCTCGGACTAATACCATGAACCAATCATGAAAGTGCATGAACTTTTCTCTTGCATGAAGGGAACTTCTCTTTGCATGAAAGTGCGTGAGCTTTTCTCTACCTGAAAGAAACTTTTCTCTGCTTGAAAAAGCGTGAAATTTTCTCTACATGAAAGAAACTTTTTTCTGCATGAAAGTGCGTGAACTTTTCTCTACATGAAATAAAATTTTATCTTCATGAAAGTGCGTGAACTTTTCTCTACATGAAAGAAACTTTTATCTTCATGAAAGTGCGTGAACTTTTCTCTACATGAAAGAAACTTTTATCTTCATGAAAGTGCGTGAACTTTTCTCTACATGAAAGAAAATTTTATCTTCATGAAAGTGTGTGAACTTTTCTCTACATGAAAGAAACTTTTATCTTCATGAAAGTGCATGAACTTTTCTCTACATGAAAGAAACTTTTATCTTCATGAAAGTGCGTGAACTTTGTTGCACTATAATTTATCATCTGAGATGAGTGGGTTGCCATCAAGTACAACATATGTATCATAATGCCACCAATCTCCCCCTTTGGACTTGATGGCAACAACAACCAATCACTCTCCCCCTTTGACATCAAGGGCAAAGGGTAGACCAAGATAATCTCTTTCCTAGATGAACATTCCACTGCCCATACTCCCCTTGATTACCTGTTGAAATCTTTGAATGAACTCCCCATTTGTATATGCCAAGAAGTACCACTCTGTCCATGCTTCCTCCGAGTACCTGCTGAAATCTCTGAATGAGCTCCCCTTTTGTATATGCCAAGGTGTACCAATCTGTCCATGCTACACGTTGAAATCTCTGCTCTGCTGAAGTGTGTTGTTCATGCTCCCCCTGACTATAAGAAAGGTCTGCAAAAAGATGTTCTACAAGAAGAACATGACTCTATACATCATAAATGACCTTCCTATCACCAAAGATTCATACATACATCTATCTCCCATCACAATGGTGATATACCAAAAGTTTACATATGATAACATAAGATAATAACATCATTCATCCCAGGCATAGTGGGGAAACCAACATAGGCCGTTACATGACCTGAAGAGATCTCATCAAATGACTACAATAGATAGAGACACACTATTACATCATGAGTCTTGATATGACCTTTACAGAGACCAATCACCTAAATAAGATCATGATAAACATCAGCAACGACATTGTATGATCTGCTCCATGGCATCTGTCAACAGCAACTAGAATAGCAACTTGTATTAGTGCATGAATCATCAAGGTATGTCTGTATCAACTCATCCTTTTGAATAGAATTCTGTATATACAGAATCATTCACATTCTATCATATGTGAGAAACACCATAGCCATCCAGATATGCATGAACCAAGTATCATCAATTAGGAATATCTGCATCAATCAACATATGTACGGAATAACCTATCATCATATAGGTAAGAACTCATCATCATCATGTCTCCAAAAATTCAACTTTGAATAATCATCCATGTATCCAGCCAACAATCCTCATCCATATATGTGCCAAGAAAAATAGGAATCCGGCATCATAACTGTAATATATGATCTTTATGCATATTACGGCAACAATATATGAGTGACTCATCATCAAGTAAAGAAGATGTGAATTCAAGCTATGTACTTCGCCTTATCCTTATGAAGATCATCATGTAAGCACCATTAGAGAATCAACCACAAATTTGATCTAAATATCAACTATGTAACCCCAAGAATCATCTGAACAACTCATAACCATATCATAGCAAGATGAATCATTTATCCATATAAGCATCATCACCAAGGACTATTAACCATAATGCCGACAATGCATTAAAAGCATATGCTCCCCCTAAACCTGTGCCATCTTAGTTACTTTCAGATCTGATCATGCATATCAACAAGAAGTATCAAGAGATCATCATTATCAAGTTAGAAACAAAACACTTCTAACCATCAAGTCATTTCCACACATCATCAGCAAATTGTAACCATTATCAAACAGCGCAAATAATAAACCAAATCATAACTGGTCCTGAACCTGTCCCTACTGCCTTTCGTCAAACAATCATATACGCGACTATGCCATAACCAACTCGCGTATATATGTGACTTCTCTTTAAGAAACTTGCATATGAGATTTAGGACACTGAAGTTTTACACTTCCAGCTCCCTTTGATTCTGTTATTTCTGTATGTTGTGTTGTGCTGCCTCCTTTTGACTGTACTTCTTTCTTCTTCCACATCTTCAAGTGTGACGATGATGTTTTCTCCTTTTGGTATGGTGCCCATAATTTTTTCCTGCATTCCTTAGCTATATGTCCAAGCTTGTTACATATGTAACATCTCATATTTCTTCTATAGCAATCAATAGCTCTGTGACCAAACATATTGCAAGCAAAGCAATATCCATTAAAGTACCTTGAATGTGATTATCTTTCTGCATGATGGTCTTGAAGCTTTCTTCTTCTACATCTGGCTGCAACATGTCCAAGATTATGACATACATAACATTCAACATTATTCATAGGAGGAGTAAAAGATTTTCTTTGAAGAATTTCTTTCCTTGGTTGATGATGAGATTGACCTTTCATCTCCTTATTGAGCATTTCAGATTTTGCATTAGAGTCCCTTGTCTTACTTTGTGAACTAGATTCACCTTCAATAGATTCATGAAAACCAAGACCAGTTTTGATAGCAGGAGACCTTTGACTAATAAGACTATCATCCAAGACTTTAGTACTATCTTGAAATCGTAACAGTTTATCCTTTTCTTCTAATTTCTCTTTTAGAATATTTACCTCAACTTGATGTTGCTCTTCCTTTTCAAGATACTGCTTCTTCACGTTTTCTTCAGCGTTTCTTTCTTCTTCCAACAAACGTCTTAGTTCAAGAACTTCATTTTCATGAGCTTGGAGTAGTTCTTTATTCTGCTTCTTTGATTCTTCAAGATCTTCTTTTAGTGAGCGGACCGTGGCTTCAAGAATTTCATAGTAACTGGATCTATCTCTGAGTTTCTTGATGGTTGTGCTTCTTTCATTGACTTCATCTCTTAGTGATGTTACTTCATCCTGCAACTTTTGATATTTTTCCTTGAATAACTTCCTTACCTTGTTTTCTTCCTCTAGTTGAGCTTTTAGTTTGGCAGCTTCTTCTTTGAAGACACATTCCCTTTTGTTCAATAGATCTTGTTGATCTCTAATTTTGTCTGTAAGCCTTTTAAATTCTGCCTCTATTTGATATCTTTCTTGCTCACCCATAAAAGCAAATTCAGTTGTTTCACTATCACTTTCATCTTTTCCAAATGGATAGATAGCTGGAACATCAGAGGATAACAAATTCATACCTAATAGTTCATCTTCATTCTGAAATGATTCTGAATATGAAGTGCTTCTTCCACATAATCCCCAATCGATTCTCCCATTGTCATAGTTCTTCTGAGATGTCTTATTATGCTTAGGCGCTTTCTTCTTAAGCTTCTTTCTCATTGTTCCACGGATCTCCTTCAAGCGATCAAGCTTATACAAAAGGACCTGCTCTGATACCAATTGTTGGAAATAATACTGAGAGGGGGGGTGAATCAGTATTATCAGATCAATATAACGTTTCACTTTCCATATTAAGATTCATATGTGATGCAACAAGTATATATCCAGTAAACATATGATTCAGTTAGTTGATCTCTAATGAGTGCATCAGAACATTATTAACCATATGAGCAGTAAACTGGAGTACTAAAATAGAACAGATCATCACACACAAGAAGCACACATGAACACCATGATGTAAGGTGGAAACCCAATGTGGGTGAAAACCACCTACTGCAAGTCGTCTCAATCTTCTTTAATAAGAAATACATTTTACAATAGTTCTGTACTGGTGCAGACTTATACCAGTACATAGGCTTCTACCTGCAGAAGGCTACAACCTTCTCTCGTTCTCCAGACTCTTCTGGAAGGGAGATACAACCCCCATAGTTCTTGTACTAGCCGATCCATTTACTAGTACGCAGGCTGCTACCTGATACAATGTTCCAAATTTTTCAACTGCTACTAGAAGGGAGCTACCACCCCCTTAGCTCTTGTACTAGCTAAGATACTAGTACGTAGGCGCCAGCCTACAATCTTGTCTCCTCCAGGTACCATGTTTCATACATTTTCAGACTGGATACACCTGAAGCACAACACATAATCTGAAAGGCCATGTTTCATCCAATTTTTATACTGGACCCATTAATATCATTGAAGTACATAATCAATCAATCTTCTGAATCACCCAATCACCAGATCAGTACATATACAAGGATAATATGTGTGTTAGCAACTCGATCTAGTCCATTAGATCACATAAATATGAGTCATTATGATCCTGATCCATTATTAGATCTCATCCATCAACACAATCAATCAAACTGAATATGTAGAATACTGACACCATTAAACAGTCATCAGAACACATCAACAACCTGAACCACCTGTAACTTTAAACATCATAGCTCAAATGGTATATGCTACTACAATGTACCAAACCTGCATACATACGCGCTTTCACCAACGCCAACCCGCGTACAGATCTATAAATATTCAATCATGACTTTCAGTGATTTCAAACTTAAGTTATACCTAGTTCAGATCATTACAAGCGTTAGTATGCAGATCTAGAATAAGCATAATCAACTATATAGAGATAGTTCATTTCAAGCCATTTGATCCCGATCTATCCTTAGATCTTGTTCTCCATCAACTGGTGAGATCCTTCTTTAGCTCAAATCCAGATATGCACCATAACCCAATCACAGTATTCCAGATCTAGCACTTTATCAGATATTCAATAATTCAGATGGTACTTTGCCGAATGATCTCCTTCCTCTTTTATAGTTTTAGGCCTTTCACAATGCCATGGTCCAAAACCATAATAACACAATACCTCCAACCCAATACTTCGGATCAACACTTTTGGATGCAATACCACGGACCAAAACCATAGGATCAAAATTGTCAGACTAATACCATGAACCAACCATGAAAGTGCGTGAGATCAACACTTTTGGATGCAATAACATGGACCAAAACCATAGGATCAAAAATTATCGGACTAATACCATGAGCCAATCATGAAAGTGCGTGAACGTTTCTCTTACATGAAGGGAACTTTTCTCTACATGAAGGAAACTTTTCTCTACCTGAAAGTGCGTGAACTTTTCTCTACATGAAAGAAACTTTTCTCTGCATGAAAGTGCGTGAACTTTTCTCTACATGAAATAAAATTTTATCTTCATGAAAGTGTGTGAACTTTTCTCTACATGAAAGAAACTTTTATCTTCATGAAAGTGTGTGAACTTTTCTCTACATGAAAGAAACTTTTATCTTCATGAAAGTGCGTGAACGTTTCTCTACATGAAAGAAAATTTTATCTTCATGAAAGTGCGTGAACGTTTTTCTACATGAAAGAAACTTTTATCTTCATGAAAGTGCGTGAACTTTTCTCTACATGAAAGAAACTTTTATCTTCATGAAAGTGTGTGAACTTTGTTGCACTATAATTTATCATCTGAGATGAGTGGGTTGCCATCAAGTACAACATATGTATCATAATGCCAAAAATCTCCCCCTTTGGACTTGATGGAAACAACAACCAGTCACTCTCCCCCTTTGACTTCAAGGGCAAAGGGCAGACCAAGATAATCTCTTTCCTAGATGAACATTCCGTTGCCCATACTCCCCCTGAGTACCTGTTGAAATCTCTGAATGAGCTCCCCTTTTGTATATGCCAAGAAGTACCACTCTGTCCATGCTTCCTCTGAGTACCTGCTGAAATCTCTGAATGAGCTCCCCCTTTGTATATGCCAAGGTGTACCAATCTGTCCATGCTACATGCTGAAATCTCTGCTCTGCTAAGGTGTGTTGTTCATGCTCCCTCTGATTGTAAGCAAGGTCTGCAAAAAGATGTTCTACAAGAAGAACATGACTCTATACATCATAAATGACCTTCCTATCACCAAAGATTCATACATACATCTATCTCCCATCACAATGGTGATATACCAAAAGTTTACATATGATAACATAAGATAATAACATCATTCATCCCAGGCATAGTGGGGAAACCAACATAGGCCGTTACATGACCTGAAGAGATCTCATTAAATGACTACAATAGATAGAGACACACTACTACATCATGAGTCTTGATATGACCTTTACAGAGACCAATCACCTAAATAAGATCATGATAAACATCAGCAATGACATTGTATGATCTGCTCCATAGCATCTGTCAACAGCAACTAGAATAGCAACTTGTATTAGTGCATGAATCATCAAGGTATGTCTGTATCAACTCATCCTTTTGAACAGAATTCTGTATATACAGAATCATTCACATTCTATCATATGTGAGAAACACCATAGCCATCTAGATCTGCATGAACCAAGTATCATCAATTGGGAATATCTGCATCAATCAACATATGTATGAAACAACCTATCATCATATAGGTAAGAACTCATCATCATCATGTCTCCAACAATTCAACTTTGAATAATCATCCATGTATCCAGCCAACAATACTCATCCATATATGTGCCAAGAACAATAGGAAACCGACATCATAACTCTAATATATGATCTTTATGCATATGACGGCAACAGTATATGAATTACTCATCATCAAGTAAAGAAGATGTGAATTCTAGCTATGTACTTCTCCTTATCCTTATGAAGATCATCATGTAAGCGCCATTAGAGAATCAACCACAAATCTGATCTAAATATCAACTATATAACCCCAAGAATCATCTGAACAACTCATAACCATATCATAGCAAGATGAATCATTTATCCATATAAGCATCATCACCAAGGACTATTAACCATAATGCCGACAATGCATTAAAAGCATATGCTCCCCCTAAACCTGTGCCATCTTAGTTACTGTCAGATCTGATCATGCATATTAGCAAGAAGTATCAAGACATCATCATTATCAAGTTAGAAACAAAAAACTTCTAACCATCAAGTCATTTCCACACATCATCAGCAAATTGTAACCATTATCAAACAATGCAAATAATAAACCAAATCATAACTGGTCCTGAACCTGTCCCTACTGCCTTTCCTCAAAAAATCATATACGCGACTATGCCATAACCAACTCGCGTATATATGTGACTTCTCTTTAAGAAACTTTAATATGAGATTTAGGACACTGAAGTTTTACACTTCCAACTCCCTCTGATTCTGTCATGTCTATATGTTGTGATGTGTCGCATCTTTCTGACTGTACTTCTTTCTTCTTCCACATCTTCAAGTGTGATGATGATGTTTTCTCCTTTTGGTATGGTGCCCATACTTTGTTCCTGCATTCCTTAGCTATATGCCTAAGCTTGTTACATATGTAACATCTCATATTTATTTTATATAAATCAATAGCTCTATGACCAAACATATTGCAAGCAAAGCAATATCCATTAAAGTACCTTGAAGGTAATGATCTTTCTGCATGATGGTCTTGAAACCTTCTTCTTCTACATCTGGCTGCAACATGTCCAAGATTATGACATACATAACATTCAACATTATTCATAGGAGGAGTAAAAGATTTTCTTTGAAGAATTTATTTCCTTGGTTGATGATGAGATTGACCTTTCATCTCCTTATTGAGCATTTCAGATTTTGCAGTAGAGTCCCTTGTCTTACTTTGTGAACTAGATTCACCTTCAATAGATTCATGAAAACCAAGACCAGTTTTGATAGCAGGAGACCTTTGACTAATAAGAATATCATCCAAGACTTTGGTACTATCTTGAAATCGTAACAGTTTATCCTTTTCTTCTAATTTCTCTTTTAGAATATTTACCTCAACTTGATTTTGCTCTTCCTTTTCAAGATAATGCTGCTTCACGTTTTCTTCAGCATTTCTTTCTTCTTCCAACTGACGTCTTAGTTCAAGAACTTCATTTTCATGAGCTTGGAGTAGTTCTTTATTCTACTTCTTTGATTCTTCAAGATCTTCTTTTAGTGAGCGGATCGTGGCTTCAAGACTTTCATAGTAACTGGATCTATCTCTGAGTTTCTTGATGGTTGTGCTTCTTTCATTGACTTCATCTCTTAGTGATGTTACTTCATAGTGCAACTTTTGATATTTGTCCTTGAATAACTTCCTTACCTTGTTTTCTTCCTCTAGTTGAGCTTTTAGTTTGGCAGCTTCTTCTTTGAAGACACATTCCCTTTTGTTCAATAGATCTTGTTGATCTCTAATTTTTTCTGTAAGCCTTTTAAATTCTGCCTCTATTTGATATCTTTCTTGCTCACCCATAAAAGCAAATTCAGTTGTTTCGCTATCACTTTCATCTTTTCCAAATGGATAGATAGCTGGAACATCAGAGGATAACAAATTCATACCTAATAGTTCATCTTCATTCTGAAATGATTCTGAATCTGAAGTGCTTCTTCCACATAATCCCCAATCGATTCTCCCATTGTCATAGTTCTTCTGAGATGTCTTCTTCTGCTTAGGCGCTTTCTTCTTAAGCTTCTTTCCCATTGTTCCACAGATCTCCTTCAAGCGATCAAGCTTCTACAAAAGGACCTGCTCTGATACCAATTGTTGGAAATAATACTGAGAGGGGGGGTGAATCAGTATTATCAGATCAATATAACTTTTCACTTTCCATATTAAGATTCATATGTGATGCAACAAGTATATATCCAGTAAACATATGATTCAGTTAGTTGATCTCTAATGAGTGCATCAGAACATTATTAACCATATGAGCAATAAACCAGAGTAGTAAAAGAGAACAGATCATCACACACAAGAAGCACACATGAACACCATGATGTAAGGTGGAAACCCAATGTGGGTGAAAACCACCTGCTGCAAGTCATCTCAATCTTCCTTAATAAGGAATACCTTTTACAATAGTTTTGTACTGGTGCAGACTTATACCAGTACATAGGCTTCTGCCTACAGAAGGCTACAACCTTGTCTCGTTCTCCATACTCTCATGGAAGGGAGCTACAACCCCCATAGTTCTTGTACAAGCCGATCCATTTACTACTACGCAGGCTGCTACCTGATACAATGCTCCAAAGTTTTCTACTGCTACTGGAAGGGAGCTACCACCCCCTTAGCTCTTGTACTAGCTAAGATACTAGTACGTAGGTTTCAACCTACAATCTTCTCTCCTCCAGGTACCACGTTTCATACATTTCCAGACTGGATACACCTGAAGCACAACACGTAATCTGAAAGGCCATGTTTCTTCCAATTTTCATACTGGACCCATTAATATCATTGAAGTACATATTCAATCAATCTTCTGAATCACCCAATCACCAGATCAATACATATACAAGGATAATATGTGTGTTATCAACCCGATCTAGTCCATTAAATCACATAAATATGAGTCATTATGATCCTGATCCATTATTAGATCTCATCCATCAACACAATCAATCAAACTGAATATGTAGAATACTGACACCATTAAACAGTCATCAGAACACATCAACAACCTGAACCACCTGTAACTTTAAACATCATAGCTCAAATGGTATATGCTACTACAATGAACCAAACCTGCGTACATACGCACTTTCACCAAAGCCAACCCGCATACAGATCTATAAATATTCAATCATGAATTGCAGCGATTTAAAACTTAATTTATACCCAGTTCAGATCATTACGAGCGTTAGTATACAGATCTAGAATAAGCATAATCAACTATATAGAGATAGTTCATTTCAAGCCATTTGATCCCGATCTATCCTTAGATCTTGTTCTCCATCAACTGGTGAGATCCCTCTTTAGCTCAGATCCAGATCTGCACCATAACCCAATCACAGTATTCCAAATCCGTCACTTTATCAGATATTCAATAATTCAGATGATACTTTGCTAAATGATCTCCTTCCTCTTTTATAGTCTTAGGCCTTTCACAATACCACGGTCCAAAACCATAATAACACAATACCACCGACCCAATACTTGGGATCAACACTTTTGGATGCAATACCACGGACCAAAACCATAGGATCAAAAAATGTCGGACTAATACCATGAACCAACCATGAAGGTGCTGAGATCAACACTTTTGGATGCGATACCACGGACCAAAACCATAGGATCAAAAACTGTCGGACTAATACCATGAACCAATCATGAAAGTGTGTGAACTTTTCTCTTGCATGAAGGGAACTTTTCTCTGCATGAAAGTGCGTGAAATTTTCTCTACATGAAAGAAACTTTTCTCTACCTGAAATTGCGTGAACTTTTCTCTACATGAAAGAAACGTTTCTCTGCATGAAAGTGCGTGAACTTTTCTCTACATGAAATAAAATTTTATCTTCATGAAAGTGCGTGAACTTTTCTCTACATGAAAGAAAATTTTATCTTCATGAAAGTGCGTGAAATTTTCTCTACATGAAAGAAACATTTATCTTCATGAAAGTGCGTGAACTTTTCTCTACATGAAAGAAAATTTTATCTTCATTAAAGTGTGTGAACTTTTCTCTACATGAAAGAAACGTTTATCTTCATGAAAGTGCGTGAACTTTTCTCTACATGAAAGAAACTTTTATCTTCATGAAAGTGCGTGAACTTTGTTGCACTATAATTTATTATCTGAGATGAGTGGGTTTCCATCAAGTACAACATATGTATCATAATTCCAACAATTTGATCTCCATCTCATGACTTTATGAACCACCATCCAATAAAAGCCTCCACAACCAATGAACCTCGCTCAACTCCTATTGTACTTATGAATAAATTTTTTCTCAATACTTGTTTTGTCAAATCCCCCACTCTACTTCTCTATGTGGTTCACCTTTCATGCATTTTCAAATTGGAACCCTTGAGCTGCTCAACATGAACATCACAACAACAATATCTTCATAGCACATAATAAAAAAAAACTCATGATAACACTTTCTGCTCAAACAAAACATGAATTACTAGACCATCATCAACTTTTCAAATGCATTAGTTGCAAATCAACTTAAACATTTCCCTCTCTCACATCCACACACCATCCACAACTCACACTACCACAATACATTAGTTGCAAATAATATAGATGAAAAATCTCAATCATGCAATCTAAAATAGCGATAATAAATATGAAATATTAATACAACAATGCATGTCAATTCTTTGCCCCTACAAACATAAATAAATGAGTCATATAACCAAAGATCTATGTTATCCTCATCTTATCTTCCATCAATCTCTAAAACTTTGTAATAGTATCATGCTATGAAATTTCCTCAACTTTCAAGCATTGATCAACACATTCTGGTTCAGATTTATCTCTACTACAACTGCTGGAAATTTTATCATTACGAACAAATCGAACTATTCCACTCAATCACCAATTTTGGCCTCTCCATGCATCTTCCTATCCTTTGAATACTACCATTTTTCTTTGAATATTTTCCTACTGTATAATTTTGGCCTCTTGGTTCTACACATACCTTATCTCTCCATTATTTGCACTTTGTAACCAAAAAATAATAGAGTTGCCCGTCTATTTAATCAATTTCTCCATGTGAATACCACAGGAAAATATCATGGTTATCCCAATACCATGGACACTTGTACCATGGTAATCTCCAAGTCAATACCATGGGTAAATACAATGGTTGTTTTGAAAAGTGTGCAACAAGAAATTCTTGTTGAGAATGAAACAAGATGATGGAGCTTAGTGAAAAGAGTCGCCTTCACTAAGTGGGCCCACATGCAAATTATGGCGCAAGTTTTATTTTTGATCACAGTGTGGATGATCACAGTATGAGTGATCACAGTGTGGATGATCACAGTGTGGGTGATCACAGTATGGGTGATCATAGTGTGGGTGATCACAGTGTGAGTGATCACAGTGTGAGTGATCAAAGTCTATTTTTAGACTGGCTGTCAAAAATAGACAAGTCAAATATTATTGTCTCATAATAATATTTGGACTATAAACTTGATCTTATTCTCTTAGAGCACTTCAGGATGAGCTACGGATGTGGTACATGCAGATCCCAAAGGGAAATACATGGTTACCTATGGGATGACTAATATTTGCATGCAGGACTTCAGTTAGAACTCAAGTGAGTTGAGTTTAGTGGACTGGAGGTGCAGTTGATGGAGTTGTGTTCAGTTTAACTTTGTTAAACTGGTTGTATTTAGTCTAACTGGCAAATAGACTAGAGATGAGTTGGGTGAATTAGTTATTAATTAATTCACAAGTTATTAACTCATAATGCAACTATAGAATACATCAGTTAACTCAGTTGCATGCCAGTGCATGTTCAGTTCAGCAGGGACAGGTGTTAGAGGATCAGATTGCTATCAGTTGTGACTATAGCTGTGCATGATGATTTTCACAATCAGAGGGATTGAGTATGCCAATGAATTGGCCAATATCAAGAATTGTAGCCTATGCTCATGTCCAACAGAGTGTGAGTGATTATTCGCAGGTCAAATACGAGTTTGGTAAACCATTATCATAAGTTCTTGAGCAGGTATTGAGCTGTGGAGGCAGGCAAGCAGCGGGGGAGATTTGGAGATCAGATCTGAGTTGTATTGTGTGTAGCATGTGGAGATAGTACTAAGTAATTGTGAGGAGTATTGTACTATGTATTGTTACATGATTCAATCACTATAATATACAGATAGTTGGAGCATTTAGCGAGATGCTTTCCCCGGGAAAATACTGTGTTGATATGTGTGATTGATGCTTCTATGTACGCCTATGAATGTTTCTGCTTCTGTAAATTGATGATCAACATAGAGGAGGTTATGTATTATGCATGTTCCACTTATAAGTGTATAATCGGGATAATCTCTGTGAATATGTGTCATATTATTCAAAATTTCTACATCGTATTAGAGTTACTTGATTTGTAGAAGAGATTTTTACAGGATATCAAGCGAGGATTGATCATCGGATCTATTATTCAGAAAGTGTTTACATCTTATTTCTTCAGGCAAAGTTTGTAATCGGGCCAGGTAGCCTCTGGATTCATCCTTCTTTTGGAAGGTGAGATATCCGGTAAAAGCCCATACAGTCGATCTCTGTATGAGAAATACTTTGTTCTCACAAATTTTAGATCGGAAGCGGTTGAGTTTTGAGCTGGTGGAATTTGAATTTAATTCCAAAGCCAGAGCGAAACTCAGAAAAATTCAGTGTGAGAATGAAGACAGTATGCCCTAGTATCTCACGAAGTTCACCCAATGCCGGGATGAGCTGGGAAGTGTGAGGGTGACTGTCGGATGAGGATGGTGAGTCTAGCACTCCTTGACCTTCCTAAGAGTTGGCATAGCTACCAGGACTCAGTGAATGGAAGGGAGAAATTGCCAGGATGGGAGAGACTTTGGTCAGATCTTGTGCAAGAGGAGATTAGACGGAGCACCAGAGACGGTTCTTCATCCATGCAGGATGAGGAGAACTGTGCCTTAGCGAGTAAGGTGAAGAAGGGGAAGGAGAAGGGCTCTCTTTCTGAATCAAGTTCTTCCAATTATGGGAAGAAGGTTGACAAGTCGAAGGTGAGATGCTTTCATTGTCATGAGATTGGTTCATGGGTCAGGAACCTGTATGCTCTTGAGGTTCAAGATGCATGCAAAGCCTTGAGCAGTGAGGCAACTGATGGAGACTTGGTGGTTGAGAGGGAGCGTATATTACCTCTCAACATGAAAAGCCAGAAGAAGTCTCAGACGATTGTGGAGGAGCCACGATTGGTGCAACAGCTTTAGGAGGTTGTGGAGGAGCCACAACAAGGCAAGCTGAGAGGAAATCGAGTACAGACATCTACTCATCCAGAGACCTCCAGTAGGGGGAAACTTCGAGCCAGGTGGGCTGAGGGATCACATGCAGCCATACCTCCAGGTAGGAGGTGGGGTGATGTGGATTGACTGTCCGAAGGAGGAGGGGTAGGATCCTTGAGGTACCCAACCTCTTGGATGAGACCTTGCTACGGGAGCCCCAGATGTGTAGTAGTAGGAATTGACTGATTGGGTAGAGACAGATGATGATGGAGTGGCAGAGAGAGTGACAGTGCAGGGAATCCCAGGACAGCACATAGCTAGCAGGCTGCAGCAATGGGAGAGGCACAAGTGTTTTGCACAGTGCTAGGTGGCACAGAGAGGTGTGCAATGGTGCGAGATGCATGGAGATGTTGCAGTAGCATAGATGTCAGAGAGGGAGCACTTGTTAGCAGCAGGTAGAGCTTCAACATCAGAGGGTGTTTCTATCCCAACAGGGAGGTCAGTTGGGAGGTGCAGTGCGGATGCAATGATGGGAAATAGAACTAGCAGTAGCACAGATGCAGTCAGAGATCAAAGTGGCAGAGGCTAGAGTGGTCAGATACTGAATAGCACAGAGATGCAGAGTTTTCAGCCGACAAAGGCAATAGCAGTCAGAGACTTTGATGACAGAGCAAGTGGACCAGCCAGATGTGTTGCATGGAGAACATTCCAGAGATTCAGGATCGGGTTTGAGAGGAAGCCTTTCTTGTTGAGAGGGAGTGTTGAAAAGTGTGCAACAAGAAATGCTTGTTGAGAATGCAACAAGATGATGGAGCTTAGTGAAAATAGTCGCCTTCACTAAGTGGGCCCGCAGGCAAATTATGGCGCAAGTTCTATTTTTGATCACAGTGTGGATGATCACAGTATGAGTGATCACAGTGTGGATGATCACAGTGTGGGTGATCACAATATGAGTGATCACAGTGTGGGTGATCACAGTGTGAGTGATCAAAGTCTATTTTTAGACTGGTTGTCAAAAATAGAAAAGTCAAATATTATTGTCTCATAATAATTTTTGGACTATAAACTTGATCTTATTCTCTTGGAGCACTTCAGGATGAGCTACGGATGTGGTACATGCAGATCCCAAAGGGAAATAAGTGGTTACCTATGGGATGACTAATATTTGCATGCAGGACTTCAGTTAGAACTCAAGTGAGTTGAGTTTAGTGGACTAGAGGTGCAGTTGATGGAGTTGTGTTCAGTTTAACTTTGTTAAACTTGTTGTATTTAGTCTAACTGGAAAATAGACTAGAGATGAGTTGGGTGAATTAGTTATTAATTAATTCACAATTTATTAACTCATAATGCAACTATATAATACATCAGTTAACTCTGTTGCATGTCAGTGCATGTTCAGTTCAGCAGGGACAGGTGTTAGAGGATCAGATTGCTATCAGTTGTGACTATAGCTGTGCATGATGATTTGCACAATCAGAGGGATTGAGTATGCCAATGAATTGGCCAATATCAAGAATTGTAGCCTGTGCTCATGTCCAACAGAGTGTGAGTGATTATTTTCAGGTCAAATATGAGTTTGGTAAACCATTCTCATAAGTTCTTGAGCAGGTATTGAGCTGTGGAGGCAGGCAAGCAGCGGGGGAGATTTGGAGATCAGATCTGAGCTGTATTGTGTGTAGCATGTGGAGATAGTACTGAGTACTTTTGAGGAGTATTGTACTATGTATTGTTACATGATTCAATCACTATAATATACAGATAGTTGGAGCTTTTAGCGAGATGCTTTCCCCGGGAAAATATTGTGTTGATATGTGTGATTGATGCTTCTATGTACGCCTGTGAATGTTTCTGCTTCTGTAAATTGATGATCAACGTAGAGGAGGTTATGTATTATGCATGTTCCGCTTATAAGTGTATAATCAGGATAATCTTTGTGAATATGTGTCATATTATTCAAAATTTCTACAGGTTATGCCAACACCACATGCACATGTATCATGGTTATCTCCAATTCAATATCATGAGTAAATACCACGAACATGTGTACCATGGTAATATCCTAGTCAATACCATGAGTAAATACCATGGTTATTCCAATACCATAGACACTTGTACCATGGTAATATCCAAGTCAATATCACAGGTAATACCATTGTTATGCCAATACCACAAATCGATGTACCATGGTAAGATCCAAGCCAATACCATAGGAAAATAACATAGTAATACCAATACATGTAATGTCAATACCAAGTGCCAACCTAGACCACACAAAAACATATAACAGTGAAGTTTGAACCAATACTAAGTGCCAAATACTAGGGTAATTCCAATAAAAATACTCATTACTAATCTAATAAATGCACCATCAACACATGTTTCCATTAGGAAACCAGGTTGTCATCAATGCCAACCAACAACACTACATCCAACAACTGCATCATCAATGCCAACAATCTCCCTCTTTGGCATTTATGGCAACCCTGGTTGAACGATCCAACCGATGCTGACCTTTGAAATTGATCTCATCGTGCACTCCTAATTTGAAATCAATGGAAAAGGGCTAGAAAACTCATCAATGGTGGCATCACTATACTGATAATCTAATGAAAAGAGAGTAGCTCCCCCTATACATGAGATAGATCTGACCATAATAGAAGTAACTCACTTCTCATAGAAACATACAAAAATAGAAAACTCTCCTGAAGTAACAACACACTCTCCTAACTCAAGAGTAGAAATAATAAAATAAATTTGATCACCATCATAAAGTAGCACCAAGCCACATCTATCATCAATAACATAGTGTGGGCTATTAGAAAATTATATATTACAGAGCAATGGAACACATAAAATATATTGCAAAAATATAAACACAAAAATTGCATAAAACAAGAGAGAAAAAGATATACGTGGTTCACCCAATTTAGGTTATGTCCACGGAGAACAGTCGGTCCTTCCTTTTATATTATCTATCAAAATTAAGAGATACAACCTACAACAGATCCATTGTAATTCCCTCTTTGCTCTCACACAATCTCCTCTCTCTTCCTTGCTCGGAATACAGATCTACATAGTTGCGATACAATTCCCTCATATATTGTGAGGGGTTCCCTTCTAGGGAAAAAACCCCTAAATTAGACATAACTTCTACCGTCATATTTTCGCCTAATCAATGGCCCAAATTGACTACAAAATTACAACATTTTACAAGGAAAATTTACATCTATTTTTATCTTCGGGAGCACTGCCCCTGATCCCTTGCCAGGGGGGCTCTAAAGAATCGTTGTCACCCCCCTAGCGGCATGCATAAATGGGTAGTGTTATCGCCACATTACGAAATGGGGTCCAATGTGGCAATACCTCTGAAAAAAGAAGATAATCAAGCTCCACACCCAAAATGGGAAACAACAACAACGTGCTCCTAAACAACATACCATAACCAACAATAATAGCAACAAGCATGTGATCAACATCAACATTAATAACAATAGCATCACTCAACTTAGCAAAAACAAATAGATATATCATAGCAGTAATAAACTCAATCAGCAACACCAACTACATCAATAAAAAACCTTCATATCACAGCAATAGCAGCAAAACAGATGTATACTAGCAATAAACTAAAGGAATAGCTCCATCGATATGAACAACACTATCAATACATCTCAACCAACACCAATAAACCATATCCATTAGTATAGTGTAGGTAGCAACAACATCATAACCATCACAACACATCATAATTAGTAGAAGTAGCAAAAATAACTAGCAACTCCATCCACATCTATATCACTCTCAACCACCTCTCAACAAAGCAAACAATAACATACATATAACTATCAACAACAGTAATATGTAAGTAGCAACAAATCATATGCATCAGTAGCATAATGTGTGTATCAACACTCTCCCTCTCTGTCTCTAGTAAGTGAACGATTATGCCATCATCATGTATTTTCTCACTGAACATACTCATCTTGAAGATGTACAATAGGCTACAACTATTTCCCCAAGTTGCTGAACAAAATACTTCTGGAAAAATCATTTCCTCCATGCCACATGCAAGAGAATACTCAAGAGAAATGAGGACTATCATTAGGGGAATTTTGAGGTCTAAAATGGGCCTCCTAAGAAAAAATTACAACCAAAATAAACTTTATAAAAACCAATAAGATTCAAGATGATGATGTCAACCATGGGGGATGATTCACCATTTTTGGAGTAAAAAAGTTAAGAGATTAAAAAATAACAAAATTACTTTTTCAACTTGTATTTTCAACTTATCTCCCTAAGGTTTTACTCAAATTTCAAGTGGAGTACTCGTTGGATGCAAAATTTAATTCCTCATCCATGGAGTACCCATGTTGTATACTTTCGATGGACCATGCTACACGAAAAATGAGAAATACATGAAAAAATGTGATTGCAATCACATTTTTCAAGTATTTCTCATTTTTCATGTAGTAGGGTCCATCAAAAGTATGCAACATGGGTACTCCTTGTATGAGGAATCAAATTTTACATCCAATGAGTGTTTCTGCTTGAGATTGGAGTAAACCCTTAGGGAGATCAATTGAAAATACGAGTTGAAAAATTAGTTTTTTATTCTTTCCGTCTAAAATTTGATGACATAATCTAATATTATTTTGTTATTTTCACCATTATTTTATAATTTCTTTAGGAGGCCCATTTTAGACCTCAAAATTCCACTAATGGACCCAAAAATATGTGCAAAAAACGTACAACGCTTCATAGACCTATTACATGGATACAATAATGATAGAATTTGATTATACATTACTTCCTAAAAGCTTAAATATAACTCCACCATGACTCAAAAGTGATACATGACATTACATGGCTACATAATGAATATGAAATCCCACACATGGTTGCAAGGCATAGCATAGACTAGCTGAAACAAGGCTAAAATGACTCTCAAATCTCTCTCTCTTAAAACAATTTTGACTCATGACCACACATACAATATGACCCGTGACTCACAATATGAGAGTAAAAAGCTATAATTGTTGCGATAATGTAAATAACAACCCATGGTAAAGATTTAGAAATGAATAAATACATGCCAAAAAGGAGTATACACAACTCCAAGAATTTTTCTAGCACATGTCATGAACTAGCAATCTGCAACATCAATATTTAGCAAACCCAACATTGCAAGCCTCTAAGAATAAAATATAGCAGTAGCTATCCATCAACATGTAGCAATAAGTAGTAAAATACTATTAGCCAACAACATGGACCAATCAACACTACAAGCTCCACCTGAAATCTAGTAGTAATAAGCCTCTAATCATCACACAACTATCATATGACAAAACATATATATATGTCATCAATACAACCTTTCTTTATCCAACACCATCAACACACATGCATCATGAGCGGTAACATCATCAATGACTCAACTTCAATAATCTAATATAAAAACAATGATGTAGCAGCACGATCTGCAAGTAATCCTCAAATAAAATCATTAGCAATAACCATGCAACCATATTTTTGTAGCACAACCTCTAGGCATAAGATGATAATCAACAAGGTGAGGTATCTACAATACAAAATCCATCCAAACTTTCTTGATATCGTATGTGCACCAGCAAGCATAATCCTCATCATCATAAGAAAAACTCATGGGAGTCCACATGCAATGTGGATTACTTTAGCCTTTAGTACCAATATCGTGTGTAAGAACAATGTAGTAATACTCCTCAAAAATTCACAAAATCAACTAGTAACTCCACATGCAAACTTCAAACATTTTTCCTTATAAGCATAATGAGTGAGGGTTCCAATGCAGTAATACTTATTCACTCAAATAATCACCAATCTTGCAAATAATTTTTCCTACATGATATAAGTGTTAGATCTACAAATTATAATGTCATATCAAACTCCCCCTAAGAATATGCCATTTCTCCATCAATAGTTGTAGATTGTTGCATAAACTTAGCTTAGTGTGCATAGATAGAAAAATGATCTTCTCACAACATGGATGCAACCATCAACAATCATGACACAAAAGGATAAAATGGCATGTAATACATCAAACCTTGTAGAACTCCCCTTGGACTCATGCACTCTCCTTCTATGCCTCATACTGATCTTATGAACCTTAAATGAATAGATGCATGAAGCTAAAATTTCCTCTTTTAACCATATGCACTATCAAGTTTGGCTTCTCTTGAAGCCATCCCCTATTGGGCACAAGATAAATATCTACTCCCCCTGAGTAGATTATCATTTTTTAAAACAAAACATCCTTCCTTGAAATCCTTTGAAGAGTTAGATCTTTGCAACTCATCTTTTCTCCTCCATACCTTCTTTGTCTTCAGTGGTGGGCTTGATATTTTTGTAGGCTTGATCCTGTCATATCTGCAAGCTAGAGATTTGTGGCCATATTTTCCACACTTGAAACAACAGTTATCCAACAAACTTTATTTTCTTGCAAAAAATCTACATTCTCTAGCACGATGACCATAATGATTGCAGGAACCATAAAATAAACTTGTATACCTTGCGTTATGATTTGTTGGACCATGAACACTTGGTTGTTTCCTTATCTTCATGAACTATTGGATGTTGTGATTGTGATCTTCTTTTCTTTGCTTCTATTTATAATCTATTTTATTCTTTGGCTTCCTTTGATGATGTTTCTTCCTAGGTCCTTGATTGACTTCAAAGGTGGTGGACTTGTGATTGTTTTCTACATGGTCATCCTCTACTTTCTCCTTTTCCTTCACAAGGCATGATTCTTATTCAAATCCCAATCTAGTTTTGATAAGCATAGATCTTTGACTCATGAGGATTGCATACAAAATTTTGGCGCTTTTCTCCAACGTTCAGTGCTTGATAGCTAATTATTTTCCTTTTCAAGTTCACATCTCAAATAGACTAATTCCTCTTCTAGTCTTTCACAATAGGCTTCCTGGTCTTGCATCTGATTTTACAAATTATCATTTTCCTTGATGACTTCCTCATATTGTATCTTTAGATAAATGATTTTCATGCCATTACTCTCATGGCTACTCTCACTATATTCTTGAGAGAAAATTGTATCTTCTACTGCTATGAATGTAGAGTCCTTTTTATCATTCTCTTTCTCTTCAAGAATGCAATGGGGGTTTTTAACAATTTCTGAATCTTGAACCCTTTCTCTTCAATAAAAAATATGCAGATTGCACATGATTTATTTTGCAGTCATGCAATGTCTCACTTTAGCCACATCATGATTTTATAATCCTTTTAAAATTATCTTCTTGGATTCCTCATTAAATTTATCCTGAATTCCATATTCAATTGAGAGAAAAATATTCACATCAAGAGTTAAAAGGTATGCTTCAAATTTCACCTTCCAAAGCATATAATCTAATCCATGTAGAAAAGGAAATCCATCTACTGCAAATATTCCCTGGTTACCCATGATCTACCTTAAAGTTTTAAAGATACACTAGAAGGGACTTGGATCTAATATCAATTGTTGGAACCAAGGTCACTACTTAGAAGGGGGCGTGAATCAGTAGTGATAATAATAAAAAAACTTAAAATAATTTCCTTTTCCAATATATTAATCAAATCATAACTTAACAAATAAGTAGTAGATATAAAATTGCAACTTCAACAAGAATTAGCACATGAGGGCCATAACATATGAAATAAACATTCACAATGAGACACAGATCATCACATCATAAAGGAACATAGGATATCTAGTGGAAAAACACCTCCGGATCAAAAGCCATTCTTGCTACTGTTGCGCTGCTCAATATATTTTATTATCTATCAAGAAAATGATTACGTAGAGAATACAAAATGGAAACTGTTTGAAAGTAACTATGATATCCATCTCACAATTATATGGACCACCATCCACTAGAAGCCTCAATGGCCAATGAGCCTCACCCAACTCTTACTGGACTTATGAAGAAATGTGTTCTCAATATTTATTTTCACGGAGCCCCCACTCCACTTCTCTATCTGGCTCATCATTTATGTATTTTCAAATTGGAACCCTTGAGTTCCTCAACATGAACATCACAACAACAATATCTTCATAGCACATAGTAAAAAACATCTCAAGACAACACTTTCTTCTCAAACAAAACATCAATCACTCGACGATCATCAACTCTGAAAATGCATTAGCTGCAAATCAACTTAATACATAGCTCTCTCTCACATCCACACACCATCCTCAACTCACATGGCCACAATACATTAACTACAAATAATCTAGATGCAAAAACCTAATCATGCACTCTAAAATAGCCATATAAAACATGAAATATTGCTACAACCATGTATATCAATTCTCTACCTCTATAAACACAAATATATCAGTCATATAACCAAAGAGTTATTCTCTCTTCATATTATCTATCATCAAGCTCTAAAACTCTGCAATAGTAACATGCTCTAAACATTTTTCATCTATCAAGCACTAATAACACATTCTGTTTCATATTTATCTCTGCTATAGCTGCTGAAAATTTTGTCATTACCAACAAATCAAACTATGCCATTCAATCACCAATTCTCGCCTCTCCATGCATCTTTCTATCCTCTAAATAATACCATTTCTCTTTTAATATTCTCCTAGTATATAATTTCAACCTCTTGGCTCTACACATACCTTAGCTCTCCAATATGTGTACTGTGTAACCAAAAAATGATAGAGATGCTCATTTATTTAAATAATTTTTCCATGAGAATACTACATGAAAATACCATGGTTATTCCTATACCACAAACACCTATAACATGGTAAACTCAAAGTCAATACCATGGTTATGCCAATACCACAGACACTTGTACCATGGTAATCTTCAAGTAAATACCATGGTTAGGCCAATACCATGAACACCTATACCATGGTAATCATCAATTCAATACCACAGTTAAATATCATGGTTATGCCAATACCACAGACACTTGTACCGTGGTAATCTCAAAGTCAATACCACGGGTAAATACCATGGTTATCTCAATACCACGAACCCCTCTGTTGCATTTAATTATGCAAGGAGATACTTCTCTGTGATCTCATGCATGATTGAGATCATGAGACAATAAAAGTAAAGACCAATAGATGTATAGTAGTGTCCCAACCCAAATGATGAAACATGCATCAGGAAGTCGGTTCTATATACTACAAGGAAATATGTGTGCACCTAGCCTCCTCTCAGGTTGGGGAAGGATTTTGGGTCTGATGTAGATTCACGTGGTCCACTCGAGAAATCTTCTTCGTCCACCCATGATCTCAATCCCTACACATAACCACAAACAAACAGAGACAACAAGTGACCTTCCTCGGAAGATTGTTAGATCAAAAGATCATATAAATGACTATAAAGCATGTTGAATACAAATAGATAACAGGAAGGAATATATTTTTCTATTAATCATATAAGTGAAAGTACATCAATATACCCTCAACAAATAAGATCCTCTCCTCCATATTGTAGTATGGTCTCCTCTCCTAATACAACATAGCTCTCGTGCTATATTTTTGGATACTCCCCCTTTCCTCTTGGTGAGATTATATAGGCTCATTCTATCCTCGAGGAGAATGTATCTAGACACCTAGGGGCTTGAGAAGTTAGGAAAATTATACTTTAATGGAACCCTAGCCAACTCATACACAAGTGGGTCAAGTTAATCTCCTTGGGAATGGCAAACTCTAGAAACTTTTTTCACAATTATGAGTTTTTTCTCAATTATCTCAATTATTAAATAATTATTATCTCATATTATAATATTTTGGAAAATAATTATGAGAAATGACTCAATCATGTAATTCCAGTCGTTTATCATGGAATAAATCTCACATAAGTAAAAGAAAATGTGAAAAGGGATGCATTTTAGCCAACAACTAAGGTAAGTTGATATTGGGTTTCTCTCACTATAATGGAGTGGAAAATATGGTTATAATAGATGTCCCCTAATGCATGAGGTCAGAAGAGAAACTGATGGCTGAAATGCATTACATTAATACTCAATTCTCAAAATGGGAGGAAGGAGCTAAGACTACGAAGCTAGATCAAAGGTGTTATATGCCATTTTTCACATCTGATTAGTGATCCTCTTAATGCGATCAATCAACATATTATTCCCCCTTGTCACCATCTTACACAAAGTCCTAATCATGTACAATTCATTTCCCATAGTTTCATCCATAAACTGCATCATCTGAGCTAGTTTGAGGACCAAGACTCCGTGTAAGCCTAGTGGGGTGTGTTCATCCACAGGTTGCTCCACTATGGCCTCTGTTGGTCACCAGTAGGTTGCTTCCCTTTTCACCTGCGTTGGCTTTAGAAATCTAGGAGAATGATCAGGATTCTAGAAGCTTCCCCTTCTAGGATTTTCCAGAAGTTTTTACAACTACGTACCTTGGATTAAACATTTGGATCCTATCCTACCCTAATTTGGAGTTTTCACCATTTATCCTTTGATCTATCCCTCCATCAAAGGTAGATCTCTTACCCTAGATTTGTAATTGGATAAGAACTCCCAACTTACCCTACTTCTCTATATATTCCCAGCCTTCTATGTGGTTGGGGGTTGGCTTTTGGAGAGTTGATCTGCCCTTATGTTTTTGTAGTGAGTGGTCACCATCTCATGCATTTAGGATGATTGGGGGTGCATATTGTGACAAGGAAATGATACGTCAACAGCTTGGAGGAGCTCTTCTACAAGATAAATTTCTATTTATGGTTGTAATGTCCTTCCATTTATAGTAATTCCAATAATTCATTGTTTTCCTATATGTGATTTTGTTATTTCACTTATTTCAATGCCATGTTTATCTATTGAATTAAGTGTGTAGGTGATACTGCATAGATCTCGTAGTTCTTGGCTTGTGTTATTTGACTGTGAAAGTTCTAATTTTGGCAATCAGAGATGGAATTGGAGCATCCAAGCTAAAGAAGGGGCAAAGTGTGTGAAGGATTCTATATAGGCCTCACTCCATCATCTATTTAATCTAAGGAAAATCATTGAGTTCCTTGTCTCTTTGGTGTTCTAGGTTAGCCACCGTCCTAGGGGAGATACTTTTGTCCTCAATCGTAAATCTTGTATAACAAATTGGAAACTCTGCTAGGGAATGAAGTATTCCCTTGGTGGTATCCTTGTCCATTTTGTTTGATTACCTCCTTGAAAGACCTTTGCTATATCATCCAACCAAGAACAGACCTAGGAAGTCATTTTGTTGAACCTTTTTTGAAATTTTTGTGCCAGAAATCTTTTTCCCAGGCCCAACACACCCCTTGTGCCTTTGACAGAGAATTGCACCTCACCCTAGCCCACTTTGCAGTAGTGTTTCAACACATTGGTGCTCTTCTACACCAGCGTTGGCCCCTATTTTTGCATAAATTTTGCCTTCGGTCTTGAGTGTGTCTTTGGTCAGCCTACTTCCATCTAAACCTCCCTGAGTCCTCATTGTCTTATGGTCTCTCTAAAGCCTTCATTTGGTTTGCATTCATGTTGTTTTCCTTTGGTAAGAATTAGTTTTGATTTTTCTTTGTTCCTATCAGTTAGTCGCTTACAAACTATTTTTGTTTGATTTTTGATCGCTTAGATGAATTTTTGTTCTAGTCCCCATTCTAAAAGTGTAATTGAATCAGTAATTAAAAATTTGCATCTTAGTTTTATTCATTTCGAAAAGTAAGTGTGGTGAAAATAAAAAAAATTACATTGACATTTAGGTTTTTGCATGTGCATTAGCATAGGAATAGTTGCATCAAAAAGTAAATTGCATCTTGCATCTTGTTTGTTACATATTATATGTTTCATCTTGATTGTTCCTTCCCTTATTTAGCTAGATTTTCATTAAAAGAGAAGGATTTCTATTTTCATGCTAGATTTGCATTTTAGGGTATTAAGGTGAAATTCATGGTGCGCCCTAAGACTGAAACATAATCAAATATAAACAATAAAATTTATTGAATCAACCTAACGATAATTTGTAACATTAACGCAAAAATTTAGAGGTCTAGGCTAGAGATGTGTTCTGACGTCCTTAAACATAGGAGTTATCGTTGTTTTCCAGCAATGCATCTTGGGGGTGAAATCTTGTTCCACCTATGTGAGTGTATAGGATCGTACTCCACATACCTTTGAGTATATTGGTGGTTCTCCATGCAAGTAAAGTATATGGGAACACTCTCATCGAATGGTTATGAATTAGACAACACTACTGCAGACTACACTCCCACATACGGTCACATATGTTTTGGGAGTCCCTAATAGGTTTCTATCCATCCATAGGTAACTGAGTTTGCCACCTTGTATATCGTGATACACCGAACACAACATTTGGGAGATTGGTTCTCGTATGTTAATTCCTTGGTTCACCAAGGTGTATATTATAGTTCACAGTTTCTTGGTAATCCTTTATACCTATATTACCCTATTTTTGATTTATTTATTTTTGTGTTAATAAAATTTATTATCCAATG
The DNA here is from genome assembly GCA_031772625.1 of Pinus tabuliformis. Lineage (NCBI taxonomy): Eukaryota > Viridiplantae > Streptophyta > Pinopsida > Pinales > Pinaceae > Pinus > Pinus tabuliformis. Next base: position 1,696,964,756 of record CM062819.1, on the reverse strand, counting down.
TGGAAGAACACAATCCCCCTCCTCTTCATTTGTGTAGAATGAAAAATAAGCCTCCTCTACCTCTAGAGGCTACTCCTAATCGTTGTCCAATACATAGGCAAACTACCAAATCAGGAACATTGGGTACTACTTCAGGCCCTCCTCCCGATATTTATCATCTAGAATCATGTGTCCATTTGAGTTCCAAACCCGAGGTTACATCTATTCCTGTTGGTGACACTAACACAATAGAAACAGAAGTCCCTAAAACTTTTTTACCTAAGGTGATTCAATTTTACCTTCCTGAGTCAGAAACTTTGTTTCTTGAGGTTATTGAACCTTCAGAGCTTCAACCATATTCACCTAATTCTTTGGGTTCTTCCTCCTCTCTTGCTTTGTCTCAAGAAGAACAAATATATCTTTGGCCTGACATGAACCTCTTCCATACAGACTTCTAAGTATTGAAGATATCCCTCAACAAGAGCCTCGTCCTTCTACTCCCGTTCATTGGGAAGGATTTAATTTTTATCAAACTGATCCTCTTCTATCTCCTCAACCTGAGAGACAATCTTCTTTACCTGATACTTTGGGCCTACCTGTGGATCTCTTGTGGCAATCTTCATTGGGATTGTTAGCCATGGCTAGAACCAATTCAAACTCCTAGCATGTGTCCACCATTATGGTTGATACATCAAGTGTCACTTCCTTATCCATGTTTGTGACACTACCAGAAACTCATTTTTATGGTGATTCGTCCATCCCACCTGGCTATTATTAGTCATTATTTGGTACCTTTTCTAGTGCGACTTATAGTCCTTGGACTTCCCCCATGTCACACAATTCAGGAATAATGTCTAGTACTTCTCTTATGAATGCCACATAGTCTGCTCCTCTTCCTCCATCTACACCTACAATAGAGTAGTAGGTTTGCCCTTATATCAGTGGGAAAAGCTACCCTTAACAGCCTAACCCTGCTTATTTTGGGTACCCTCCATTTGGATTGTAGTTGCCTCCATCATCCCCTCCTCCCATGGAAAGGGGGAAACCTATTGTTGGTATACCTCAATATGGTAACCCGCCTAGTTATAGTCCTCCTTATCTTGGAATGGTTGCCAGTGTTTAGCAACATAATTTTCATGTTCAACCTAATTCATATTGGGATTGATTGTTGAATCCTCAAACTATATGTTCTTCATAAAAAATTCCTACATATCCATTAGTGCCTCAACAAGCTCAAATACATGTGATCCAACCTTTACAACCTATTCGAATGGTGTATGGTTCCCCCTAGATCGTGATTAGTCAACCTGTACAAGGCCCCTCACCATCTCAATCCCTTGCAAAAGGTACTCCTCAAGTTTATATAGGTTAGATTCTTCAAAATTTGTCATATTATTCATCAAACCCATACTAGGGGGCAATGCAAACCCCTATCGAGCAACAATATGTATCATATCATGTGCATTTTCAAAGCTAGCAAATCCAAACCCAACCATTCCAACATCTTTATCACCATCCTAGGGCTGGGAAACAAAGTCACTTGTATGTTGGTTATCATAGCACACCATATTATGGTGACGAGGTTCCTTATTATCAGAACCCTCCTTATCCAGGAATACAAGTGCCTAAGGCCTAGGCTATCCCTTCTTATTGATGTCATCTGCCTCTGGACTTTAATCGATAATTGCCTTTTGTGGCTACTCTTGAATTGTTATATTTAACTCGACGTACTAATGATCCCATCACTCATTCGCCATGGTGGCTAATTATTCCCACTAAGTTTCCATCTAATATCCCAAAGTTCAATGGGAATCCTAGAGAAGACCCATCAATGCATGTTATGACGTATCATCTATGGTGTTCATCCATTTCACTTAATGATGATTCCAATTGACTCCATCTGTTCCAATGAATGCTTATGGGTACCATAGTTAAATGGTATATTTAGTTACGTATATCTTAGTTTCATGACTTCATCACTTTAGCCACTACCTTCCTCACACATTTTCATTTTCCCATCAGATACGAAACTGGAACGGAACTATTCATTGACTTCAAAAAATCAGAATCTACTCACATTTCAAATCACATTCATGAGTGGAGGTGTCATCGCCAGTTTGTCAAGACTTATGTTATCGATTAGTTGTTAGCATAATGTTTTGTCAAATCTCTTTTATCTCCCATAATAGAATATGTGGCCAAGGGTGGAGTCGTGACTGAACATCAAGTTATTACTCGTGCTCAGAATTTAGATCTGGTCTATACTAAATTGGGCATGTTGTATGATAAGGTACCAAACACTCTGAGGCCTTCGAATGATGTTCCTCCTCCACCTGGTAAAGAATATCATGTTTCTGATGGCATTATAGGTTTTTCCAGTTCTCATCCAGTGATTAAACCATCATTATTTCTCTTACTACTCCTGCACAAAACCCTCCATTCCATCTTGCTACATCTTCTTCTTCCGAAATAAATGTCATCTCATCCGAAAAGGAAATTCTCAATAGCAACCTAGAAGAAGGAAGAAATGTAAAGGTAAGAAAAAGAAATATTCCTCACCACGAGATAAAGAAACAAATTCATCTTCCAATGAGAAACAAAATCCTTGATACCCATGCTTGATTTATAATGAGGATAACTTTACACATGATTTTCCACACTGCACTAAAGTGAATAAATTTCTTAAATCATCCACTTCTCCTATTTTGTTGACCGACCCATTGCCCAATTAGGAGACTCATATGGTTTCCAGGGATGCTTCTTCCTTTAACACAATTTTGATGCTTTCTCCTCAAAGTTGAAATCTGATGTCATGGTAGCCACTCGGAATAAGGACTATGGTAATGTGAATCCATCGAACATTCAAGATACTGATCAACCAGCCAATTCGAAACTTCCTTCATATGATCCTATTCCACGTTCATTTCCTACGGAATTGACTATCAAGCCTCCGAAGGGTTATCAAGCCTCTGAAGGGTGTTATCCATAAGTCTTCTTTCAACCCTCTTTCGAGCACCGCTCAAAATTACAACACAGTTAAAGACTTGGCCCAGTCTCCATAAATTATGTTGACTCTTGGGGTGTTGCAAAAATTCCCCACCTAAAATAAGTCCTTACTGTCAGTTATTGGATACATGGATCCATAATATTCCAACCTAGTGATTTTATCTCACGAGAACTATACCCCTCGACTTCCACCTCAGTTATATTTTATGATTCAAGTCGTTCTCCATGGAAAGAACATTCATCATTCTATTCTGGACGAGGGAGCCTTGACCTGCATCTTGTCCTTGTCTTGCTGGAAGGCGATTGGTTCACCCCAACTGAGTCAATCAACCACCACATTAAAATCCTTTGATGGAAGGACATACAAACCTTGTGGGATTCAAAATTCCCTCCAAGTGGACTTAGGGGGCAACGTTGTCTCTGTTGAAGTAGAAGATTTTGACGAAAATTTGGATTATAAGCTTTTACTAAGATGTACATGGGTTTATGCTATGGCTATCGTCATTTCAATTTACTTCCACATGATTTCCTTTGCTCATAAAGGAAAGCTTGCGGCCATAGATCAACTCACCTTTGTCGCTTATGATTCTAATGTTACTAGAAGTTTCCCACTTGTAGGGGCAGATCTACATTCCTATCAGCATGTCTTAGTTAGTTTGTTGAAGGATTCATTGCTTATGGGAACCTTTTCACTCCCTCCCCCTCTCCTTCCCATCTCCTCACCTTCAATTGCTTATATCAACATGATACCATCATCTACGATGTTGTCTGATCCATGGATTGTGCCTGATGAAATAGACATCAAATGTTTTGGCGATCGAATGTCGCTTAGCCCTGTTGAGCAAGATTACGAAGCCATTTACTCAAATTGTGAATCTCATACTTTTTCTTCAATCAGTTGGGTAGATCAATCACTAGATCATGGCACACCCTCTGATCCTTTCTCACATACATTCTCTATTGACGAAAGCATCATGGAGATCATGATGTCAAACGACGCGTCGTGGGGCAAACATCATCATTGTTCCTCCTTCCCAGATACCATTGAAGATAATACCAATGGTGCGTACCTACGTTATTTGTCCAACCCTTTATAGATTTTGTTTCCATTCATGATATCAACTCTGAAAAGAACCTTTAAAATATCGAAGAAACCATTCCTTTTGAAATTTCAATTAAACCAAGAATAGTCGAAAAATTATACATCAAAGCGTCTTTTCATCTCAAATCGATATTTATCGAACCCTTTTTTGTGATTTCATAGATTCCTTTTCCTGGACATATGAAGAGATGTCCTGTATCAACCCAAACATAGTAGTGCATGAAATCAAGACGTATCATGATGCCAAAATCGTCTGGCAATGCCTCTATCTAGTCCATCCCAAGAAGGCTACTAGCATAAAAGCTGAAATTAAAAAGCTTCTTTGGATGGTTTCATATACTCCATTCCTTTAACTAATTGGGTATTGAATGTTATCCCTATCATGAAGAAAAAAGGCACGATCTGAATATGTGTGGATTATTGGGATGTAAATCGAGTTTGTGAAAAAGGAAACAACCTGACCCATTCATTGACCATATTATTGATGACTGCGCTGTTTGCGAGATTTATTCATTTATTGATGGATTCTCGGGCTATAATCATAACAAATTTATCCCAGTGGACCAAATTAAAACTACATTTATTTGTCCCTGGGGTACTTTTTCTTATAGAAATCTCCCTTTCAGTTTAAAGAACGTAGGGGCCATGTTTCAACATGCAATGGATTATGCTTTCCACAACATCAATCATATCATGAAACCCTATTTAGATGATCTCCCCACTCACTCCAAGAATCGGGTTGATCACCCCTTGCATTTACGGGCCATTCTTTTTTGTTGTAGACATTATAATATTCGACTTAACCTGCACAAATGTGTGTTCTATGTTGGTTCTGGTAAACTCCTTGGTTTTGTAATTTCGAAACAAGGAATTTGTATTGATCCTTTAAAAGTCTAGGAAATTATTGATTTTCGTGCACCTTCCTCCCTCATTCAATTAAAAGACTCGAAGGGTAAGATAACTTCCTAAGGAGTTTCATCCCTAACTATGTTGAATTGACCAAAGGATTTACTCACTTACTGAAAAAATGGATTCCCTTCAATTGGGATGAATGCCTTGAAATATGTACTAGTTTGGGCATCTCTCTTATATCCCCCTAACTATCAGCATGAATATTTCTATACCTTGTTGTTTCCATCTCTACTATAGCTATGGTGTTGGTCCAAGAAGATGATATAGGGACTGAACGTCCCATTTATTATCTAAGTAGGAACCTCAATGACATTGAGATATGGTATACTCATGTCGAGAAGTTTTCTTTCGCATCCATTCAAGTCATCTAGATATTTCGCCATTACATCCTGCTTCACAAAACTACAGTCATTTCAGATTGCAACCCTATGACATACATATTGTCACGTCAATTACTGGGGGGAAATAATTTAAGTGGATTGTTATTCTCCGAGAGCTAGACCTAGAATTTGTCAAGTCCAAGTCAAAGAAATCCTTGGTTTTTGTCGAGCTAATGTGCAATCTCCCTTCCCTTGATGTTGAATATACATCTGAAGATCCCATCCCAAACGATTCATTGTTTTTGATCTCATCATGTGGCCCCTGGTATGGAGATTTTTTTATCTATCTCTAGACCTATAATTTCTGACCTAATACCTCTCGCTCAGAGTAGCAACATATCTAGTACCAAGCCCAAAATTACATGATTATCGGTGACACTATTTACCATCATGGTATTGATACAATATTATGTAGGTGCCTCACTCTCGAGGAGGTCGAGAAAGTCATAAATGAATGTCACTCAGGGGCATGTGATGGGAATTTATCTGGTTATGCTACCATGCAAAAGATCTTATGCACTGGTTACTTTTGACCCACCATTTTTGCAACTCTATCCTCGCAGTCCAAAACTGTCATGCGTGCAAGAACTATGACTGTAAAATTCATGCCCTGCCTACTCCGTTGCATCATGTTATCGTTGTTATTCCCTTTGTGAAATGGTGTATCAAATTTATGACATGTAAACCTCATTCGGTTGGGGGGCATGGCTATATAATTGTCATTGTTGACTGCTTTACTAAGTGGGTCGAAGCGATGCCTACATTCAATAATATCGGCGAAAAGATTGCATACTTTCTTTTCAACCATGTGATTTCACTTTTGGGATCATATGATGATCGAATTAGCTACCAAATTGGGACTTTAACATGAAAATTCCACTCCCTAGTATCCTCAGGTTAACAAACAAGTTGAGGTGATTAACGAAGTTCTTAAGACTATGCTTCAATCCATGATAGAGGTCCATAAATCAGACTGGAATTTTCTTCTCTATGCTGCCTTGTGGGCATACCCAACCTTAGTTAAGACTCCTACTAGATTCACACCCTTCTAGTTGGTGTATGTTTTGGAAGCGATTCTCCCCATTGAAACTAGATATCAAACTTCTTCTTGCTACTTCCACAGAGGAGGAGCATATTTTACATCTAACTTGTTTGGATGAAACCTGACGCGATGTCACATTAGCCAATGAAGATCATAAAATATGCATCAAAGTGCAATATGACAAGAGTGTCAAGCCTAGCATCTTCTTGGAAGGAGATCTGGTTCTCTTATATGACCACGAGGCTGAAAAGTTAGGTTGAGGAGATTTCTAGCCTATGTGGTTGGGCACATACATTGTCAAGCGAGTCCTTGCAAAAGGGGCTTATGAGTTAGCAGATCTCGATGGAGTTCCACTAGCATAGCCTAGAAATGGGTTGTACCTCAAAAAATACTATGATTGATCCCATGCATAGTACATTGTGTCCATACTATCTATAGGTGTGTTGAGTGTGTTGGTAGTGTGTTTTTTAGAGTTTCATATGGTTTATGTTGATTTTGTTTAGTTTTGGATAGTATATGTCAACCTCTCTCAAACTGTATATTGGTTATGTCAATGGTGCTAGTTGTAGTACTCAGAACCTTTCCTCAGTAGCGTGGGCTATCTTTGCTCCAAATGGTGACCTAATGAGCATGCAAGGGATTTTCATTGGTCGCTCGACTAAAAACATTGTTGAGTATAGCGCAGTGGTTGAGGTACTATCTGATGTTATTTCACATGGTATCCAATGTATAGTCATCAGGCTTGACTCACAGCTCGAAGTGCTACAACTCGCTAATATCTATTCAGTGAGAAATCTCATCATCCTTCGCACAGTTTCGAGGGTGCATCTTCTATAAATACATTTCAATTTCATGCGATATGAGCATATTTCTATAAATATTAACACTTTAGCAGATGCTCTAGCTAATTTTGTTTTAGATCAACATTTGCAAAGAATGTAAATAACTTTCAATTCACATCACATCATATTGAAAGCAGAATAGGAACTAGGAAACACTATATATATATATATATATATATATATATATATAAAGTTTGGGTTTACAAAATGTGTGCCCCGACAAACATATGGCTACATCACCTGTATAAAAACTATAGGCAAAACATCTAAGTAAACAAATCAGTGATGTTCATGATAAAACAACATTGCTTGAGCTATCTTGCACAGTAATCGACCAATACGACTAGGAACTCCAATTGTGTGTTGTTGAAGTTGCAATGGAAGTTGATAGAGCACGGTCTCATCAATCTCATGTATCAGCCTCTCCATGTGGAACTCCACCTATGATAATATCTCAGGTACCTCAAGATCTCATAGCGCATCTCATCCTATCACAATGACCTGTATTGGTCCCACTTCCTCCTCTCATGGCTCTCTGTCTATACGACGGAGATATGTAGCACTTACTAGTCTAACAGGTCCAATCTCTGCATGAAAATATCAAATAGTTTAGTCTTGGGAACATCAAAAAACACAAAAAATTGTAAAAATTCCAAGAAAATTAATGATCAAAGTATCTTACCTCAAGCATCACATTGCTAACCCTCAGGAAACTCAAGCTCGGGATCATCATGGAAATCCATCCCTACGTAAGGATAATCATCAATAATGATGAACTGTTGGAATAGCCATCCAAATAATTTTGGTGAAAAGTTGATCACTAATGGGCCTGCATGTCGGCTCATGCGGTCTATCCACCTCCTCATCTATGGGGTCCTCAGATCAATGGGCTCATGTAAAATTGGCTTAGGCTGCAGTGATGGCACCTGTTCTAGAGAAAAAGAGACTAATCTTGTGCCATAACTGAAGTTTTTCAACTTCCCCTCCTTTTCTTTAGTAAGTTGCTCCTTCAAATTAACCAAGACACCCTCGCTCTAGATGAATACAGTCAGCTCTACACATTCTATCCCATACCGCATGTAAGATTTGCTATTACATGTAGCATTGATCTGCCTATCAATTTGCAATAATTAACAAGATCATTCTCAAAGGTAATTGGGTCACATCTTTTATGCTAATGTTCCCATTGCTAGTAGGAAGGGCTTGAGGTCTAAAATAGGTTGTGATATAGTATTTCATTGTCTCACTGCCACTTTTTCCACCTAGAGGAGATATGGGGGGACCTTTCTTTGAAAATCCTATCACGAAGTAAATATCCTCTACCTTTATCTAGAGAAGATTCTCCCCAAACCTGAACACCTGTGTCTAAATATCCCATGAATGGACAAGGTACTTCAACAACTCTATCTATTGCCTCATATTGAGAAGCCAGAAAAATTTCAATAACCCACATTTTTTGAGCCCCTGGATGGTAGAAGGGTCATTTGCTGCATTCAAGTTGTGTTCCTCATGTTCTCTTTCTCTCCAAATGAATGTCATTTTGTGCTAATGGGTAATTGAAACATCAACAAGGAATCCATTAGGTTCTTTTTCATGCAAAAAACTTGACTAAAGTTTAGGAAAAACTAGAAGAAAACTTAGAGAAATGTGCCCAATGCACCTCAACAATGTTTACCAGAGCATTGTACCTCTGCCTGCAGTATTCTTCTACCTAGGTGCAATGCAGTTTTCGACATAGGGGGGTGCGTTGGTCCCAGGGAATTTTATATGAACCCGAGGGACCTCAAAACCTTACAAATTTTTCATGAAAACAAAAAAATGAGATGTGGAATGATAGACAAAGGTTTCAATTCCTATCTGGAAGAAGTGGCACTCAAAATGGTTCCCTAGATTGGCCATAATTAGTTGTAGAAGATCAAGGGGAAAATGGCTCCAAATACTCACTATTCAAGGTAAAGTGTGAAATGGTAAAAATGAGAAGCCATTTTGAATGTTTATGGTCATTTTCTCATTATTCTATTCATTTTTAGTATTTTTACCTATATATTCTTCATTTTTACTTTGAAACGGGTATTTTTAATATTTCTTGTGGTGTTTTGAGTAGTTCGATAGTTTTTAGTAGGTTTTCATTATGTTTTAAATAGGTTACTTTGACCATAGAGTATACCTTTATCTCTTTTCCGGGTTCTATGAACCTACGAAAAAGGAACCCCCCTGGAGTCCTCTTTCAGCTCTTTTTAGACTCCAAAAATATGAAAATATTGTTGAGAACTTGTATTTTCAAAATCATAAAAGTAAATGAAAAGACGTCTACTAAGTATAAGTTTAACCCTTTTTTAGACTAAGATAGACTAGCTATGAAAAAGGAATACCTCAAACAAACATGGATAAGAGGTTCTCTTGGGTATTGTTTTCTACCTTTTCAGACCTAAGGGACTACCTACGAAAAGGGACATTTAGAGTTTTATTTTTCACCTCTTTTTCAAACTCTTTATACATGAAAAAGATGTCTAGTTTTACCTTCACTGGAATCGTTAAAACATCAAACAATGATGGACTTGTCAAACATGACAAGGCTGAACCACTCCTTCTTAGAGTCTGTTAAATATACTCAGAGGGATTCATCTGAAGGATGAACTTACAGATCAAACATATGTTATCATCCTCAAGCTTGTTAAAAAATAAAGAGGCACTAACCAGTATGGTTGGCAAAATTGGGAAAACAAGGGATTCCATTTTGCTAATGGAAGCGAGTTGCTCTTGAACGCAACACTCTTCCACTTCATCTCCAGGGATGTCAGGTTGGGTAATTTGCATGTCTTTTGGTTATCATACCATTTTCAGAGCCTGCATTTTGCTTTTGGGTCAATGCTGCCAACTCCTTTCAGTGTCATCAGTGTGTTCAAGAGAAATCATTCAGTTGATCTTCGCTACAATACTCTTAGGCCTTCATTTCATTTCTACCTTTCTTGATCAAGTTTCATGTCAACATCATTCTGATCATTCTGTCTCAATCATGATACCTATTTCATGTTATTGATGGGGGATACATCAAGGGCCTTCTGCGACAGGTCTCTTACTATCGACATCTACACATCATCCAAGAATTTGACTTAGAAACACCCCTTGGTACCTTGGTGCTTGCATACGCCAATGGAAAGTTTCCTCACTCTTGGAAATATGTTTACATCAATAGCCTTCAACCGAAATATTTTGTGTGGTGTTCGACATAAACTCATTTAGTCACACCATACAGATTGTACTATAGTACCTTGAGAGCCATTAACATAATTGGTGGTTTCTCTCATGTCTATTAACAACTTAAATCATTGGTTGGTAATCAGATGGTGTCTGCCATGTTCGACTCTAGATCATTGTTTCACATCGTTAGACTCGCACATTGGTTGGTCATGTGAATGAGATATAAGACCCCAAATCTAGTTTTATCCATTTGGGTTTTGATTTCAGGAGTTATACAAAGATCACAATGTATGATGGCCATGATCATATAGAGAGTCATCTAGTCATGGGTCCACCAGTTGCATCTATGGATGCATATTTTCATCATTGTACATGTTATCTTATCTTATGAGCTGATTATGGGTATGCCTCTCTCAGAAAGAAAAATAAATAAATAAATAAATCATGTTGTAAATGTATTGTAACAGATGAAGCTCGTCGGTTTTCCTTGACCCCTACTTGTCACGAGGTAAATCACTTCAATCATTAGTTATCATCTCTGACTTTGTACTTTAAGGGGCATTATGTTATATGCCATTTTGTCACATCTGATCAGTGAGCCTCTTAATTGGATAAATCAACATCCTATTCCCCCTTGTCACCATCTTGCACAAAGCCCTATGCATGCACCTTTCATTTCCCAGAATTTCAGCCCTAAACTACATCATCTAAGCCAATTTGAGGACCAATGCTCTCTGCAAGCCTATTAGGGTGAATTCACCTATAGGTTGCTCCACTACAGCCTCCGTTGGTCACTAGTAGGTTGCTCCCCTTTGCACCTTTGTTGGTTCTATAAATCCAGGAGAATAATCTAGATTGTGGGAACTTCCCTTTCGAGGAGTTTCTAGAAGTTGTTGCAACTACTTACATTGGATAAAACATTCGGATCCTATCCTACCCTACTTTTTATTTTTCACCACTTATCCTTTGATCCTATCCCTCCATCAAAGGTGTGTCTCTTACCCTAGAATGGTAATTGGATAAGAACTCCCAACTTACCTTACTTCTCTATATATTCCCAGCCTTCTATGTGGTTAGGAGTTGGATTTTGGACAATGATTTTTCTCTTATGTTGTTGTAGTGAGTGGTCATCATCTCATGCATTTAGGGTGATTGGGGGTGTATATTGTGACAAGGAAAGGACAAGTCAACAACTTGGAGGAGCTCTTCTACAAGATGAGTTGCTACTTATTGTTGTAATCTCCTTCCATTTATAGTAAAGCAAAGAATTCATTTTTTCCTATATGTGATGTTGTTATTTCACTTATTTGAATACCATGTTGATCTATTGAATGAAGTACTTAGGTGATACTCCATAGATCTTGTAGTTTCTTGGCTTGTGTTATCTGACTGTGTAGGTTCCAATTTTGGCGATTAGAGCCGAAATTGGAGTTTCCATGACAAAGAAGGAGTGTGAAGGATTCCAGCTAGGCTTCACTCCATCATCTATTTACTTTAAGGAAAATCATTGATTTCATTGTCTCTCTATTGTTCTAGATTATCCACAGACCTAGGGGAGATACCTTTGTCCGCAATCATAAATCTTGTATAACGAGAGGAACTCAAGTGTTGAGGACTCAACTTTGCTGATAACATCACTGAGGCGAGCATACCCATGCTCGGTCAAAAGAAGATGTTGAACATGGACGCCATAAAATACATTGCAGATCCATGACATGAAATACTAGAACATGGCCACAAAGACATACATAGTGGATTAATGTGACTCGATAAATAGAGCATAGCCACCAACAAATACAATGTGGATCTATGTCACAGTATACATCAGTAGGACTATGGACACATGATAGATAGAGAAGTGTCTCAAGATAGTCCTCAAAGTACATAAGAGATACATAACTCTAACACAACCTGGGAAGGATGCCATATAAGAGTGAGATGTCCCTAACCCTGTGTCTTCAACATAACCCCAATGGTATGAATCTACATCATGTGAATATATGAGTTGATGTCGAGCATGGTAGAAATCATCTAATTACTAGCTATTGAGGTAAACCATTAACAAATGCAAGGGAATCCACCAATGAGGAAAATGGACCCCAAGGTACCTAGTATAGTCCACTAAGTGTGAATAAATTAGCTGGAATCGAACACCAGTGAACTCGACCAATTAGGAGAAAATGATGTAAACTCATTTTCGATCATGAGGAAACCTACCACTAAGGTCTGCATGCTCCAAGGTACTACTGGTTCCTAGATCAAGCTCTTGGATAATGAGTTAAATTCGACAGGAGAAGATTCATTCGAAGGAGGGCCTTGATGTATCCCCTGTCAAACGACATGGAACATACTAGGATGATGTGTTGTGTGGATGAAGTCATGAGATGAAGTTTCACTGACATAGGGATGGCCAACTCAAAAAGATCAATAGGCTACTGTAAATGGCCGACACAGGCTGAGACTTCCCTTGAACACATAGTGGAATGACACAAAAGTGATTTGGAAGAATGACTAATGAGCACCATGTGCCATCATGCAATAATGCAGGAGGCATCGAGGCATGCTCCATATGACTGGAAGAGTAACCAGTTGGAGGAGTAAAGAGACTCATATAGATGGTATGGCTCCTAGGAAAGCTAAAACTCAACTGTAAGATAATGATATATACAGGTTCCATGTTCAAGGGTGACACAACTTACACTGCCATTTAATGACTAATGGAAATAAATGTTCTCTAACTTCTCTTTTTTATAAGTTATTTTTTCATAAAGTTGTTCCCCAAGCCCGAAAAAGAGATAAAAGTATCCAAGGGAGAACCTTCTAGCCATACTAGACTAGAGTAATATTTTTTCATAACTAGTCTATTCCAGTCCGGAAAAGGTTTAAACTTATACTAGTTATATGACCCTTCAAATAATTTTACGAGCATGAAGGAGACAAGTTCACTCAGAAATATTTTCTAAATTAAGGAGTTCGAAAAGAGCTTAAAGAAAAATCTTCCCGGAGGAGCAAGTGGTATAGAGGATCGCAACTCGTTCTAGTGATGATGGAACTACTCATGACATAATGAGGACAAGAGGTTGGCTAATAGCACTACTCATCACATCAGTTCCTCAAAGAAAGGGTAAAACACCAAGTGAAAGTGGATGATAGGCCATGTAGATAATGACGATGGAATGAAGAAACCAAGGCTTATCGTGCAAAGTAGGATGATAAAGAGTGGCAATCACAAGGGATAAAAGTGGTGGAATCCTCTTCGGGTATAGCCAGAAAAGAGATGAGGAAGAGGACATGAGGCTTAGATTTTAATTTATGGTGGGTCAAACTGAGGGATTCCAAGAAGAGAATAAAAATGACTGCATGGACACTAACACAAAAAGGAGGTGCTAACTAGGGTATCCATGATCAAGTAATCTCTACCGCCAAGTGATGACATGCATAAAGGAAAGTAGCTAAAGTCTCAACTTTATGGGGCCATACCTAAGGGACGATGATGGCACTGACGAGAAAAATGAAATAAGGATGATGATATTGCTCTACCCCTATATTCCATGTTCAAGAGAAATGTACCTAAGGTCCATAGATGTAGCAATAAAAATGCCACGTTGTCATGTAAAAACCATCTAGAAAGACTAGAACCATAGTTAAATCACATAATGAAATACGTAAACATGGATGAAGTAAAAACAGGACCATATGTTTTTGGTATTTTAAAGTTTTTATTTTAGGCATAAATAAGGCATGAAAGATACTCGTATCACACACCAAACCAAAAAAGGGTAGACACGAGACACTCAATATGTACAGATCCAGCTCAATCTAATAGGTCAAGTCAAAGTGTGCCCACATATGGGCATAGGACAAGGGTTTCCATATGAGAACTCATGGAGGATGAGGGGACCATATGGCTCACCAATTAGGGGCCATGCCAAAGGAAATAAAATTTCCCAATTTAGAAAGGTTGACCATGCCAAGGACATTCTAACATAGTCGGACTCTCGAAATTACCTGATGACATAATGGTGGATCAATACATAAAGGGGGTACAAGACACTCATCGACAAGTGGAGAGGAATTAGATAATTCATTAGCAAGTTTATTAGTAGAATCCCAAGACTTGACTCGATCCATGGGTGGCATTTCCAAGGAAGGTCTGTAAGGTTCCCCCTGGTTCGATTCAAGATTTAATTTTCCGAGCTCTACATGTTCCAATTTGGGAGACTAGAGGTGGGAAGAGGTGTAACCTCCCTATGATAATTAATAGGTGAATCCATGACCTCCAAGTTGACTAGATGGGGAGGTTCGTTATCAAGGGAGTCATGTGGAATAAGGGGATGGGAGGACGTGTGGGAAAAGTAACCTGGTGATATTATATATTGTGATGGACTTTTTGAACAACGTCAAACAGTACTGATGAGACTGCTAGAGAGGAAATCTCTTCCACAAAAGTTTTCAGAGGGTGATCACTAGCTTGATCAACTTCCATAATAATAGGTGATGCTACCCAAGGATCATGCGGTCTATGGGCTACACAGGTGTTGGAAGAGATCAGAAGCATAGGAGCTTCAGAAGATTTATTAGGTAGAATGAGTTGCAGCAAAACTCTCATAAGAGTTGAACTTTTAAATATTCCTGCTCCAAAACTCTGAAATTAACCAAGGTGATCTCCCATGAGTGGTATTGAATTCCTCGTAGTGGTAAGTTAGGCTGATGGCATGCAATAGTCAAGTTTTCTGATAGTGACAATCTTGCCTTCATGAGGAAAGAAAAGGACACGAAATAAGAATGAGACAATTGTTGTCATGGCATAGAACCAACTACAGATAAGGAGCAGGTTATAGTCCAAAGGACGGTCAAAAAATTCAACATCGACATAAACAGTTTTACCCCCTAACTCAATGGAAAAATTTATAAGAACCCCTTTAGGTACAAATTTGTGACCATCGAAGGCTTCGAGAGTGGTGTTGGATGTGGCAAGTGTCGGAGAGCTAAGAGCCTTCCAGCAGGATACTAACATAACACATGTGGAAGAGCCTTCATCCACTAAAGTGTGATGAATATTCTTCTGGAAAATGTGCACAATGATTTGAAAAGAAATATGATGGGAAAAGTGAGGAGCGGCCTTGTTGGCATTAAAGGCGATGAGACTAGAGTCAAATAGATTGACTCCACCAATGGTAGATAACAAGGCCTTGTGCTCCTGAGACATCTTTGCAAGACCTCCAAGGCAGACATAACACAAGGAAAGTGTGCAAGATATTAAAAAATATTGTAATGTTGAGTAGCCCTAGAAGAAGTATTGTGTTTCATCTTATGAGGAACACTCTTGGGGGCCAATAGACAGGTTCCACAGGCTTATCCAAAGTGAGAGGTAAATTCGAGGGAGGTGGAGTTGGTGAGTCCTTAGAGAGAGAACTTGACTCAGGAAAATCATAGGATTTAGCTCACGTATTGACATTTACATCTTCCTTGCACATAAAGACGGATTAACTATGGGCGGGATGAGAAAATGACCCCTCATTTCCCCCTTGCGGAGGTAGACAATATTGAGAAACCATATGTTGTTGAGGTTGTGTAGGGAATGGAAGAGTAAAAACAACAAGCTATTGAGTAGATAGGTGGTGAAAGGATCCTATGGAGTTCTTCCACTCAAGGTCACTCTTCAGTGAGGTGGTCATCTTGACAAATTTTATAAGGGAATTTGATTTTATGATGATGTTCACTGGTGCCCCCTCCATGATTCTGGGGGTTGGTTTGGGATTCCTCGGCATTTTGGTTATTTTTTTTTTTATTATTATTATTCCTTTTACCACCAGATTGTTGTTTGTTCTTCGATTGATTGGAATTCACCATCAGAACATCAGTGGACTGCTCAGGAGAGGGTGCTTTAGCAGATCCAAATGCACTTTTTGGGGCTTGAGATGTAACGATCAAGTGCCCAAGTTGAGCAACAATTTGGCTCACAGAATCGGAAACAGACCCAATCATGCCATAAGCATGTAGGCCAAGGTCAGGTTTAGGAGGGTCAATAGAAGGCTTAGAGAAAGTAGGCAACACTTCATATAGCATACCCTACTGTTAATGGATAAGATCTAATTGTTGGGCAGCTAAAATGGCTTGCTCCTCACTAACAGCTTGAAATGTGGACACATCCTTGGAAATATGGTGTCAGAGAAGGTAAATGAACCATTTAAGTTGTTAGGGTCCTATGATTCATAGGTTGAAATGATGATTAAATGTTTTCTTTCAGTATTTTCAATTGTAAAAAAATTGTATATTGAAAATGATTTCCACAAAAATATATATATATAAAAATAAAAAATGAAAAGAGGGTATATATATAAAAAATGGAATAGAAAAATAAAAAATGTGAAAGTGATGCCAGTTGAAGTGTCGTTGATAGTACAATAATTTTTGAAGAATAAATTCATAAGGTTGTGTGCAGCTTCTTCAACATGCCACAATCCTTTTTCTTGTTTGAAACATATTGTTTAATCATGTTTAAGCAATTTTCAATTTATGTCAATTAGATTAGAATGAATAATTTAGCCAAATAGTGTAATCTTGGCTAAGATTAGATTAGGTAGATTAGGTGAAGAAATTAATCCAATAGTGTAATCTAGATTAATACAATCGTTAGATTAGTTTTACATTTTGAATAGGTATTTAGTCCTTTAAATTGTAAAAACAAATAATGGTTTTCACTCCTAAAGGCACCCTAATTAGTTTTAGTTAGATTAGCTTAGGGAGGAAATTGAGATTATTATAAAATGTGCTATATGAGGTGTTATTTTTCTAAAGTTTGAACCTTATTGTAAAATTATAAGCACGATGGGACATTTTGTCATTGGCATTTTAAATGGCACACATCTTCCCACTCATGATCGCATTACCTATTTTATCGGACAACTCCTAAGCCTTTTTTCCCCACTCGCCCCCCCCCCCCCCCCCCCCCTCCATGTCTCCCTTTATCAGCAAGGGGGGGTCCAAAAAAGTAGTTTTCCCCACCGAGCCCCACTACTACATGTCCCTCTCACATTATTTCACACTCCCCCTTACTTACCAATTACTACTCCTACCGCCCTCCGAAAACCACTCATCCCACGCCCATTCCCGTTGATGGTCCTGTGCCCTTTTCCACCTATCACTTGGCACCACGTCAACTAATCGTTACACCATCCCATTGCCACTTCCTCCCCTTGCGGCTTTCCTATTGCAAAGTAAATTCTCCCCTAAACAAATATTTCATCTAATGATCCGACTCCATCACCAACTTATAAATCCCTGCACTCACCCGCGATCACTTTCTTTCCTCATTCTCACATATTCTTAGTAGTATCAATCTGAGCTCAGTTTTACCTTGTCTGCAATTCATTGCTGACAGAGTAATAACCTCCAAGTTGCTTTTCCTAGGAAATTAGCACTATCATCCTCTATAATTTTACCCCATTATCACAATGGCCCCCAAAACCAAAACTGATGCCACTGTGATAAACATAATCCTTTCTCCCTCTGTGGATTTAGACCACATTCCCTTAGCTGAAAGAGACTACAAAATTGCTGAAACATAGTGTGAATTCGACCTCTTTGAATTACACTGTTGGTTTCGAGACACCTATCTAGACCAGTCTGATGAGATTAGAATTTAGTAGTCCAAATTACCCCTATTTAGTTTTCCCCTTTCCTATTATTTCCCTAATTTTTTCGTCAAATGGCAGGCTTCTTATCTATCAAGCAAAAGAGTCATCATATCCCCTAATGGTGAAATCCTTTTCTCCATTACCCCTGAGATTATAAATCATATGTTGCAGATCCCACAGAGTGAGTCCCTGACACCCTTCTCAATTGATTCTCTCAAAGAGATTTAATGAAATATCGCTTTCCTGAGAGAGAAAAAATTTTGGAAGTCTTCCAGCCAAAAGATTCTCAATTTCCTAAGAAAAACCCACCTTATCCCTCTTCTATTTTCCCCCAAAGGACCATACAGATCATCTCTATCTTGTATTGTCTACTTGGATATTTCTCAAATGAATGGGTAGATGAGGCCATTTTAGGCGTTCTATCTGCTCTTTCCACAGAAGGAGGACTTTTAGTCATTTTTTACTATGGTCATTTTCTTACAGATGTCATACATGAACAATTCCTTCAATTTTTAACAGAAGGAATGTTTAGATACTTTTCTACTCTTATGCATACGTTTCTTTTCTTCTAGATAGATAGGTTTTCTTTTTCAGTTCAGAAACTCAATCAGCAGGGTGAACCTTAGTCCATAATATTTTGGACCTCAATTATTAGAAAGCATTCATAGGAGTACAAGTTTAAAGAATTTATTGACCATTTCATATATCCAACAACTTGTTTGTTGAGTGGCCAACAAATTCCTAGGATCAGTGAAGACATTCAAAAGGTATTGCATCTCAGTGAATAGGTGAAGGTAGGAGATTGGTATTTATACCAAAATTATACAAATATTAGGGTTTATGGATCTGAGCTGCAACCTTATAAACTGCCAAAATACCTTCCTGTGAGGATATTTTCCTTAGAATATATTAGGAAAATAATCCAATCAAATAAAATTCACTTTGTGGTAGCCAAGAAGAATTCCTGGTTCAGGATCAAAAAACACATAGGGTCATTTAACTGTAATAGTAGAGTAGCAGGAGAGGAAGCAGACCTCCTTCTAAAATAGATGAATTTTCCCCTCAGTTTCACATAGTCTTATGACCCCTTTGGGATAATTTCTAAATTGAGGTTGGAGCAAAAGACAACCCCTTATGTACATACCCAAAGACTAGAGATTGAGAAATATAGGAATCAAGAGGATTGGGTAGAGAAAAACATTGCAGGAAGCTGAAGAGAAGGTGTTGTCAGCAACTGCGTCAGGGACTCCTATCCCTAAAGACAAAACTAAGAAAAGACACAAGGAAGAGGATTCTTCTCCAGTCACATAATTCTTAGCAAAAGAGTTCAATATTTATTCCAAGAAAGAAAAAACTAGATCCAAGGTAGATTTCCCACCAATGGAGGAAATACAGGGTGCTATTGTACTCTCTTTCCTTCATACTTTAAAGTTTGGTAACAGTACCATTGATTCTCCATCATCCTCAACCACTAAAGAGAATCCATCAACAACACCTCATACACCAGAGTCATTTACAGAACAGAGGCAACTCGATATATTTCAAAGGTACAAAGAAATAAAACTGAGGAATGAAGCCCTCCATGACAACATTTATACTCAATTCAGGAAACAGTCTTCCTCGATTCAACACAAGCTCATTTCAGCCTATGATACAGAGCAAGGGAGAATGCATAGGGAATTCTTGCAAGCTCAAGTACCTCAAACTAAATCAACAGTTTATTTCAAGTAGACCACATTTTAGTTTGAGGCAAAAGATTTCCATACTTTGGATCAAATGTACATGCACAAGAAAATAGGAGAGATGGTGTATTCAACTTTCACAGAAACTGCCATTACTGCTTCTAAGTTGCAACTATCTTTGAACAATGTTCAATCACAGCTCAAATTGGAAAAAAATTCCTCTCTAGCCAAAGATAACATAATCAAATATTTAGAGGAGATGGTGATTAAAGCATGCTTTTATCCAGGTAATTCAAAGGCCATGGACGAGATTATTAAGAAGAAGAATGTTGATATAGCATCCCTGAGAAAGAAATTAAAAATTCCAGCTATTGAAGATCCTCAGGCAAAGGAATTAGGAGAAACAGAGATACAGAAAGAGGAAATGTTGAAGCTACTAGTGGAACAGAATGCACAGATTAAAGAGATGGAGATAGAGATGGATAAACTAATCAAATAAAAGGACCATATTTCTCATTTCTCTATGCTTCCTCTTCATGCAGTGTTTATTGCATCACTACTTCAAACATGCATTCCTCCACCATCTACAACTGTAGGAGCATCCACCTCTACAACACCCCCTACTTCAACTACGGATGATTCAATCAAACTGGCCCAATCAATGGAAAATATGTCGATGCAAGGAGAAGAAATAAAAAAAATTGCACGAAGATGTAAAGGTCCTACAATAATGATGGTTCCTTTAGTTAATGAAAATAAATAAAACTAATAATAAAAATAATTAATTATTTATAAACAAATTTATATGTTAAATAAAACTTGTTTAGCTTAATAAATAAACAAAATTTAACTAATTAAATAACTATTCATTTATTCTTTCCTATAATAATACGAGTCCTTATAAAGTTTATTTACTTTTAAGACAATAAATAGGATAATCAATTATTTAAGATTCAAGTTCTTAATTTAGGTTCATAAAAATTAGTTAAATATAATATTTATTTAGTTACAAATAAAAATAATAATAAATAAATTTAACAAACAAACTAATTAATTATTAATTAAATAATTAATATTATTTTCCCTGTCTCTTGGCCCAGTCAATTGTAGCAGTTGCCTAGTCCTTTCCTTGGTCAATTGTAGCCATTTATTTCTCACAGTTGAATGATAGATCTCTGTATTTAACTTGTTGACATGATAGATTTCTTCATCTTGTCTTTATGATGAACCACACTTTCTGGTTGGAAACGCGTCGAAAAATGAATTTTGATGTGATTATTTCCAAAAACCTTCTTGATTAAAATGAGAATTCTCTCCTAACATAGTTGCATAAATCCCAGAGACTTACCCAGAGAGTGCAACAAATAGAAAAGGAAACTTCCATGGGTAATACCCTAGCCCAGGTCAAGGAGAAAATTTGGAAAAGGATAAATGAAGCCATGATAGAAATCTAGCCATCTATATAGATCATATTTGAGTAGAAGGAATTAATTGAGAAACATAATGAAGCCATTAAAGAAATTAGAAAGTAGTTGGGTTATAAACCCAGTGAAGCTACAGATGTCATCAAGTTCATTAATTCCAAAATCAAGAAAGATCTAGAAGAATTAGATATTGAGGACAAGAATGGGACCATACTAGAGGTAAAAAAGCTATTGACCAAAAGGAATTTGATTAGGCAATTGGAAGAAAAATGTCAAGTTCTAGACATAGGTGTACAGAGGTTCTTCAACAAATTGGAAGTCCTCTACAAAAAGGGACTTCCTAGTTTATTAGTGATAAATGACAAGCTCAACACATGGTCAAATTACAGCCAAAAATTGATGACCATTGCTAAAGAAGGTTCTAAGTTTGTAGGAGTGAAAGGGAGCATAACATGGAAAGCGTTTTTAGAGGCATTAGCATATGATTTAGGCATCTAATATGAAATCAAGCACATATTTATTTCCAAACCAACATTTGCCAAATATACTGAAGTGGACGAGGTTTACAAGAAGTTTCTCAAAACGTCCATCCCTAGTGAACAACATTGGGATCAATTTTGCGAGTTACTAGATTAGAAGATGATTTTTTTGTACAACTCGGCATCAACAACATAGCAGGATTCAAAGGGCCATATATTCAGCAGTTCCACAAATCTAGTGCCACCAATTCAAGAAGTTTCAATTTTCTTAAATTATTGTAACAGTTAGATAGATTATGTTTAGAAATTCCTAAAATACATCCTAGTCAGTTTTGACAAGATATTTTGTAAATAACTGATAAATACTTCTCTTTTTGAAGAATGAAGGGTTGATTTTTGCATTCCAGAAAGCTATTGTACTATTTCCATTTGATGGCCTAATCAGTAACATAACGGACATTCTTCATAGGATTCATGTGTTTGACTATTTGGTGAAGTTCTTCTCTCACTGTCTATGTGTTTATTTCTTTGTTTCCAAACTTATGTGTTCTTAAATTTGAATTATTGTACAAAAAATTGATGAAAACAAAATGTGTTGAAAGATACACTGATTTTGGATGTGGATAATTTAAATGTTTTTTTCTGATATCAAGTTAAAAAATTCTTAACTGATCCTTAGCTTCAATTGAATCTATATCTTTTCTTCTATTACATTTGATTTAAATATAAAGGATCCAGTTAGTTCAGCTACCTTGCCCTGTGAAACTCCTTTGAAAATCTAAGACAGATCCCTGTTAAGTTTGTAGACTCCATAGCCCAATGGAAGTTTCAAGCATTTAATCAACCAAATCAATTTTAAAATCCAACCTCCAAATCTCAAAACTAGTCTAATATCTAAATACAACAAAGTTAAATCTGATAGAGAGATCCCTCTCTGAGTTTAGGAAGGCTAGATCCTAAGCTTCAAAGTGGTTTTGTGGTTACCTTTGTGATTTTCTCTTCACAACCTTAGAAAATTACAAAGTGCTATCATTCTGGAAACCATACTGAGGAAGAACAATCCTTCATTTCATTTTTACAAAATTAATTTCCCTAGTTCATAAAACTTTATTTGAGGAAGAGTAGTGATCCAAATTTTAGAAATAAAGGATTGGATGTTGTCTCTCACATTTAAGATCTAGCTCCAAAAATAATTTACACTAGATCTCTTCCTAATCGAGAACCTCCCGAAATTTTAGATGATCCTGAAAAGTTAGTTAGGAAAAGAAGTTTCGCTGAAATTCTAGGAAGTAATAGTCCACTTTCTAGGAAAAATTCTCTTCCAGAAAAGTTTGTTACCATACAAGATATTCAGTTTGACTTACCATTTGAGCACAGTCTATTTAGGACCAAATCTAAAAGTTGTTTCGATCAAACAATAATTGATAAATCTATTCTGTAGCCCTATAAATTTGTAGGACCATCTGTTGAACTTGATTTTGATTAGCAAGCCCTCCAAAACTTTGACAGATTATAGGATCTTGTCTCAGCACTTCATCAAGTTTTACATCAAGCCTATATCCAAAAATCTATTGAACTTTCTGTGTTCACTATTGCATCATCATCTCATTCTTCCCAATCGGTTCATCCTACATCAAGTAGCCCCATCCCTTTTGTAATATATACTACTTCTCTAGTAGTATCAGAGACAGTAACCCAACCTATCCAAACAAATCATATATCCATGCCTCCCATAAGATCACACATTACTAAACCCAACATGACCGCTAACTATGCTCCCTTGGTTTTACTTGCACAGCTGCATCCTATGCCCAAAGATTATCAAACCAGAATTCTTCAATTTGATGCCACTGGTGCTATCAATGTACAACAACATATAGATAAAATGAATGATATCTTTGATCTTCAGGAAGTGGATGAAAGTGATGTAAATATGAGACTTTTTTCCTAGACTTTGGGTGGAGAGGTAAGAAAATGGTTTAAAAATTTAGCAATGGCTAGTATAGCTAACCTTGATGCTTTTCATAAGTCTTTCTTAAATAGGTGGGAAACCAAAAAGATCCTGAAAGAATATAAAAAGCTAAATAGAGGACCTAATGAGACTATGGAAGAATATTGTGATAGGTTTAATAAAGTTTATAATGCAATTCCAGCTACTATTAAACCTCTTCGCCCTTATACATTTCCCTGAAAGATTTAATGGTGATATGGCATATCAGCTAAGAGAAAGAGACCCTACTACCTTAGAGGAAATGCAAGCTAATTCCCTTAAATTCGAGGCTAATTTATTAGCCAAAAAAACAAAATTAAAAACTGAAAGAAGAGTTACAATCAAAGAGGAACCTTACTCTTCTTCTCCATCTGATTATAAAATAGACAATATACTTAGAACCATGGAGAAAATCATGGATAGGATAAGCATAATTTATAGGGTTCCTCCTAGAGAAAACCAAACTATTCCCCAAATCATAAATCGAAATTTTAGAAGAAACCAATCCCAGATCAAACAAAGGGACCCAAAAAGTCCAGATCAGTAGGTAAGACCTCCTTTTCAAGAGAACTATACAGATGAGGAGGGAGAAATAGTTGAAGACATGAATGATACTCAAATCAATTTAATGGGAGTAAATGAAAATGATTCTACATTTCTTACTCAAGAAGAACAAGACCTTTTTCTACTATCCAAGATGAGGTAGATCCTAAGGAATCAGAAGAATATAAGAAAGGTTTTGAAAATGCAATTATGGAAGTCCATAAGAAATATGATTTGAGGAGTAGGAAAACACCTGATACCCCAAATAAAAAGCCAGCTGATACTCCTACTAAGAAAAACCTTGGGATTATTTTTAGAGAGAATATTGAGGTTCCAACCCCAAAAAGACATGATACTGCATTCAAACCAACTCAAATTGTTGATCCCTCCACTAGCTTGAAAAATGATATTTCCACAAGGGCTTGGCTGAAAAACAGGAGGCCATCAATTTAAACAAAACTCAAGCATCATTTAGTATAGAACATGAATTATCAAAGCTTAAAATATCCATTCCTCTAACAAAACTGATGAAAAAAACTAAATACAAATCACAAGTAATGAAAGCCTTAAGTATAGGAGAAGGTACAGATACAGTTAATGTATCTAATGATCAACCAGAAATATTGTTTGGACCTAAAGTCGATGGTAAACTACAAGATGGAGATGTACCTCCTTTATACATTAGCTTAAACATTCATGATAAAATTTTACATAATGCAATCCTTGACTCAGGAGCCTCTCACAATCTCATGCCTAGGGTTATCATGGAAAAATTGGGACTAGATATTGCTAGATGATATAAGGATTTGTATTCTTTCGATTCAAGTAAAGTAAAATGCCTTGGACTTATTAAGGATTTGTGTGTCAACTTGGTGAAAATACCATCCAAGAGCATGGTAATGGATATAGTTGTTGCTGACATACCCCCTAAATATGGCATGCTACTGTCTTGTTCATGGGGAGCTAAACTCCAGGGAACCCTCCAAATGGATATGACCTACGCTACAATTCCAGTTTTTGGTTAGAATAGGAGACTATATAGGGAAAAACTCATGAAATTTATGGTTACTACTTAGGATAGACCTCATAATTATCTCTTATATTTAGTCCATTCATAAATTGATTCTTTTATTTTGTATAATGATGGAAATACACATGAAGAAGTTCCCAGCGAAAACACTGAGTTATGTTAGACCGAGGAATGCAAAACAAATATCAGGAAACATGGTAAACCATATGAACCTTTATGGAATTTAAGTTTTGACAGAGCTTTTAGTAAAGAAGGATCAGGGGTCGGCACATGGGTTACAAATTCACAAACTTGTCACTTAGAAGGCCATTCTATAAATTAAATTTCCAATGTTCTAACAATGTAGCAAAGTATGAAGCCTTAATTCTAGGTTTACAACTTTTAAAGAAGCTAGGTGCTAAGTGAATTGCAATTCATGGAGATTATGAACTAATAATAAAACAAATTAAAGGCGAATATTCTACTAAACACCCAAGGATGAGGGCCTATAGGAATGTTGTTTTGTATTTTTTAGAATATTTCATTGAATATAGCATTTATGTGGTCCCTAGAGGTCAAAACATCCTGGCTGATGGTCTTTCTACTTTAGCTAGTACCTGTAAAATGCCATATCATCCTATTCACCAATATATTGTTGAAGTAAAGAACATACCTACTATACCAGACAATATTAGATATTGGCAAGTTTTTTGCAGTCAAAAGATGAGTTTGAGTATGCTAATATAGACAGAGAAATTGACCTAGAAGATAGTTTACATAACAGTCTGACTAAATCAGATTTGAAAGAAATAGATCAAGAAAAAGAAGAATCATAAATTTTACAGTTGAAAGACAATGTTTTGCCTATAGGATTACCCCCCTCAAAATATTTGTTTGACTTTAATGGCGTAGCTGAAAAGCCTAAAATTGAACCTACTAGAGCCAAAGTTGAAGAATGTAACATTGGAACTGAACAAGAACCTAACATAATTAAACTATCCAAATCTATACCCCCAACAGAAATGCTAAAGTATGTAGACTTATTCAAAGAATTCATAGATGTGTTTGCATGGAGTTATGAGGATTTGAAATCCTATGACACCAGCATTATACAACATAATATTCCCTTAAAAGAAGACCACAAGCCTTTTAAGTAGAAATTAAGGAGAATTAACCTAATGCTAATGCCTTTAATTGAAAAAGAGGTCAAAAGAATGTATGATGCCAAGGTCATAGTGCCATTAAGATATTCTAAATGGGTGTCTAATCTAGTTCCAACTAGGAAAACAATGGGAGAAATTTGACTTTGTATTGATTTCTAAAATCTTAATAAAGCCTCTTTGAAAGACAATTACCCTTTGCCTAAGATGGATCACATTTTGCAGAAGGTGGTTGGATCTAGTAGAATTTCTCTTTTAGATGGATTTTCTGGTTACAATCAAGTCCTAGTACATCCTGAAGACCAAGAAAAGACAACATTTACTACACCTTGGGGCATTTTCATGTACATGAAGATGTCTTTTGGTTTGATGAATGCTGGTGCCACTTTCCAAAGAGAAGTGGACTTTACCTTTGTGGATGAAATGGGTTGATTTATAGTCATATATCTTGATGATATCACTATTTTTTTTGAAAATAGATGAGGAACATTTACTTCACCTAAGGAGGGTCTTCGAAAAATGTAGGATATTTGGTATTTCCCTAAACCCAAAGAAAACATTGTTTAGTTTACAAGAAGGAAAATTGTTGGGACATATCATTTCAAAGGAAGGAATCAAAATAGATCCTAAAATATTGAAACCATATTAAAAATAAATCTTCCTAGAAATGTAAAGGAAGTTCAATCTTTCATTGGCCAAATCAATTTTCTGAGGAGATTTATTCCTAATCTAGCAGAGCTTCTAAAAAATATAACAAACATGTTGAGAAAATATACAGAGGTAAAGTGGAACATTGAGGCTAAACAATCATTTGATAAAGTAAAACATGCCTTAACTCAGGCTCCTGTGTTCATTAGCCTTGATTTTACAAAATATTTTCTCATTTTCTCATTTTCTTCTGAGCATACTATTGTTGCAATTATCTTGCAGAAAAATAATGAAGGACATGAACAGCCTATTTCTTTCTTTAGTAAAGCCTTAAGAGATGTTGCATTAAAATGAAATATCATGGAAAAACAAGATTTTGTCTTGGTAAAAGCAATAAAATATTTTAGAGTTTATATCCTCCATTCACATATAATTTCCTCTTTTTCAATGTTGTGGTAAAAGACATACTAACCCAAAATGATCCTAATGGGAAAAGAGGTAAATGGATTAACAATATCTTAGATATGAAATTGAAATCAAACCTACCAAACTTATTAAAGGTCACAAGTTAGCTAAATTGAAGGTTGAATCTAATTTACATGCTTTGGATATAAATTTTCTAGCTATACTCAACGAATCAGAAGAGCATGAGACTCCACAAGTAGCAAAGGCTTTTGCTACCTCTCCCTAGTATGCAGAACTTAATTTTGTTCTACATCATTTACAACCTCCTCCTGGTCTGGTCAAAACGAAAGCTAGATTTCTTAAACTCAAAGACATGAAATTTTGTATTTTAGAAAATAATTTGTATTGGAAAGATACTAGTGGAGTTTAGCTAAATTGCTTGTTGAAAGATGAGGCAGATAAAGTGATGCGAGAATTTCATGAAGGAGATTGTGGTGGACACCTGTACTGGAAGACCACCACCAACAAGATCCTAAGAGCAAGTTTTTATTGGCCAACCTTATTTGCTGATATCCAAAAGAAAGTCACCTCATGTCACAAATGCCAAATATTTTAAGGTAAAAGGAAACTATTGCCTTTACCCTTAAAACCCATATCAGCTGAAACTATTTTTTAGCAATGGGGTCTGGATTTCATAGGAGAAATTCACCCTTCCTCTTCTGCCCAACATAAGTGGATTCTTACAACCACCAATTATTTTACCAAATGGATTGAAGCTATACCTATTGGGCAAGCCTTTGATGCAGTAATCATTAAATTCCTAGAGAATAATATTCTTTCAAGGTTTGGATGCCCTAGGAAAATCATGGCAGATAATGTTGTAGCATTCATATAAAAAGGATGGTGGAATTTTCCAACGAGTATCAAATAACTTTGGGACATTCTATAGCCTATTACCCTCAGGGAAATGGACTAGCAGACTTCCAACAAAATTCTGGTTAATATTATCAAAAAATTGTTGCACGATAATAAGAAATCATGGCAAAATAAGCTTGTAAATGCATTATGGGTAGACAAACTTACTAATAAGAAGTCAATTGGCATGTCTCTATACCAATTAGTTTATGGCATGGATTTTTTTTTCCATCTTCATTGGGAATTCTTGTTTTGAAAATGCTAAAAGAATTGGAGGTTGAACCAAATGACCTACAAAGAAGAATAAATCAAACAATTCACTTGCAATAGTCAAGAGAGGAAGTTCATAATAGAACTCAATTGATCCGAGAAATTATTAAGAAGATATATGACAGAAGAACTAAGTCCGATTATTTTTAGATAGGCAACCATTTTTTGAAATGGGATTCAAGAAGAGAAGAAAAGGGAAAACATGGTAAATTTGATAATTTATGGATGGGACCTTACATAATCCATGCTTACAAGGGGAATAACGCATTTTTCTGAAGGACATGAATGGAACAGAGCTCCCTGGAGGACCTGTCAATGGAAAGATGTAGAAACATTATGTTTTTCAGGAATAGAAGAAGTTCTCATCACATTCATTGTAGATACCATTTTCTTTGTACTGTTATGATTGGGGTATATTATATTTGAAAGTTGAAGCCCATGGAGAAGGCTATGACCTTTTAGTCATCTTTTCCATCATAACTACAAAAAAATTAGATGCAGTAAAACACTGAAGAGGAGGATTCAAGGCTACTAGTCTAACATTCTTGACACCTCACACTAAGAGTTCCATCCCCAGTTGAAGCCACTATTAGGGTCCTATGATTCATAGGATCAAATGATGATTGAATGTTTTCTTTTAGTGTTTCCAATTGTAAATAATATTGTATATTGCAAATTATTTCCATGAAAATATCTATATAGATTAAAAAAACTATATGAAAAGAGGGTATATATAGAAAAAATGGAATAGAAAAAGAAAAAGAAAAAGATAAAAGAACCCCACAGAAAGGAAAAAAAATGTGAAAGTGATGCCATTTGAAGTGCCACTGATAGTACAATAATTTTGAAGAATAAATTCATAAGGTTGTGTGCAGCTTCTTCAGCATGCCACAATCCTTTTTCTTGTTTGAAACATATTGTTCAATCATGTTCAAGAAATTTTCAGTTTATGTCAATTAGATTAGAATGAATAATTTAGCCAAACGGTGTAATCTTGGCCAAGATTAGATTAGGTATTAGGTGAAGAAATTAATCCAACAATGTAATCTAGATTAATACAATTGTTAGATTAGTTTTACTTTTTGAATAGGTATTTAGTTCTTTAAATTGTAAAAATAAATAAGGTTTTCAACTCCTAAAGGCACCCTAATTAGTTTTACTTAGATTAGCTTGGGGGGGAAATTGAGCTTATTATAAAAAGTTCTATCTACGGTGTTATTTGTCCAAAGTTTTAACCTTATTGTAAAATTATATGCACGATGGGATGTTTTTTCATTGGCATTTTAAATGGCACACATCTCCCTGCTCCCAATCACATTACCTTTTTGACCGAACAACTCCTAAGCCTTTTCGCCCCCCCACCATATCTCCCTTTATCGGGGGGGTAAGAGAAAGCAGTTTTCCTCACCGGGCCCCGCTGCTACATGTCCCTCTCACATTATTTCACACCCACCCCTCACTTACCGCTTACCACTCCTACCCTTCGGAAAACCACTCTGGCCCCGCCCATTCCCACCAAGGGTCCTACGCCCTTTTCCACCTATCGCTTGGCGCCAAATCAACTAACTGTTACACCCTCCCATTGCCACTTCCTCTCGTTGCAATTTTCCCATTGTAGAGTAAATGCTCCCCTAAACAAATGATTCCACTAACAGTCCTGCTCCATCACCAACTTATAAATCCCCAGTCTCATCCGCGATAACTTTCTTTCCTAGTTCTCACATTCTCTTAGCGGTATCAATGCGAGCTTCGTTTTCGCTCGTCCACAATTCATTGCTAACATAGTAATAATATCCAAGTTGTTTTTCTTGGGAAATTGGCACTGTCCTCTACAATTTTACCCTGTTATCAAAATTTCCCCCAAAACCAAAACTGATGCCACTATGATAAACCTAATGCTTTCTCCCTCTATGGATTTAGACCACATTCCCTTGGCTGATAGAGACTACAAAATTTACGAACACAATGTGAATTCAACCTCTTTGAATTACATTGTTGGTTTCGAGACACCTATCTACACCAGCCTAATCAGATTAATAAATATAGGAATCAACAGGATTGGGCAGAGAAGACATTGGAGGAGGCTAAAGAGCAAGTGTTATCAGCAACCACTTCAAGGACTCCTATCCCTAAAGACAAAACTTGGAAAATACAAGGAGAAGATGATTCTTCTCTAGTCACAAAAGTCTCAGCAAAAGAGTTCAAGATTCATTCCAGGAAAGTAAAAACAAGCTCCAAGGTATATTTCCCACCAATGAAGGAAATGCAGGGTACTATTCTACTCTCTGGCCTTCGTACCTTAAAGTTTGGTAGCAGTACCACTAATTTTCCGTCATCCTCAACCACTAAACAGAATCCAGCCACAACACCTCCTACACCAAAGTCATTTAGAGAACAGAGGCAATTGGATATATTTCAAAGGTACAAAGAAATCAGACAGAGGAATGAAGCCTCCATGACAAAATTTATACTCAATTCAGGAAAAAATCTTCCTCGATTCAACAAAGGCTCATTTTAGCCTATGATATAGAGAAAGGAAGAATGCATATGGCATTCTTGCAAGCTTAAGTACCTCAACCTAAACCAGAAGCTGATTTCAAGCCGACCACATTTGAGTTTGAGGCAAAAGATGTCCATCCTTTGGATCAGATGAACATGCATAGGAAAATAGGAGAGATGGTGTATTCAACTTTCACAAAAACTGCCATTACTGCTTCTAAGTTGCAACTATCTTCGAACAATGTTCAATCATAGCTTAAATTGGAAAAAAATTCCTCTCTAGCCAAAGCTAATAGAATCAAATATTTATAGGAGATGGTGATTAAAGTAGGCTTTGATCCAGGTAATTCAAAGTCCATGGAAGAGATTATTAAGAAGAATAATGTTGATATAGCATCTGTACGAAAGAAATTAAAACTTCCAGCTACTAAAGATCCTCAAGCAAAGGAATTGGGAGAATAAGAGATATAGAAAGAGGAAATGTTGAAGCTACTAGTGGAATAGAGTGCATAGATTAAAGAGATGGAGGCAGAGATGGATAAACTATTAAAAAAAAGGAGCATAATTCTCAGCTTGCTATGGTTCCTCTTGATGCAGTGTTTATTGCATCACTACTTCAAACATGCATTCCTACATCAACTAGAATTGTAGGAGAATCCACCTCTACAACACCCCCTACTTCAACTATAGATGATTCAATCAAAGAGAAGAAATAAAAAAGTTGCGAGAGGATGTAAAGTTCCTACAAGAACAGAACACCAGATATAAAAATTCTCTCCTAACAGAGCTACACAAATCCCAAAGAGTGCAACAAATAGAAAAGGAAACTTCCACGGGTAATACCCTAGCCTAGATTAAGGAGAAAATTTGGAAAAGGATAAATGAAGCCATGATAGAAATCTGGCCATGTATACAAATCATATTTGAGTAGAAGGAATTAATTGATAAATCTAATGAAGCCATTGAAGAAATCAGAGAGCAGTTGGGTGATAAACCCAGTGAAGCTACAGAGCTCATCAAGTTCCTCAATTCCAAAAACAAGCTGGAGCTAGAATAACTAGAGATTGAGGATGGGACTGAGACCATACTAGAGGTAAAAAGGTTGTTGACCAAAAGGAATTTGATCAGGCAGCTGGAAGAAAAATGTCAAGTTCTGTACATTGGTGTACAAAGGTTCTTCAAGAAATTGAAACTTCTCTACAAAAAGGGACTTACCAATTTATTAGTGATAAATGACAAGCTCAGCACATGGTCATATTACAACCAAAAATTGATGACCATTGCTAAAGATGGTTCTAAGTTTGCAAGAGTGAAAGGAAGCATAACAAGGAATTCCCAATTAACATACGTTAGAATAAGTGAAGTTTAATAGAATCATCTACCAAAGAATTAGATGAGCACAATAAGTGATAGGTGGTAATGTGAGTGGATGGATTCTCCCCAGGCTTCCCTTTGAATTTGGGAATATCTAACGGTAATTTGGTAGACATGGGTGGCCACCAGGAATCATGATGGATGGGTTCATTAATAAATTTTCCAAGTTTGGTAAATCAAGAGAGGATATGAATGGATTATGGAGTTGACTAAATGGATCATAGGTAGGTGAATCCCCTGACCAACCTTGCAGTCCCCCCATGTAAGGAGTAGAAGGATGCACTTGTTGGTTAAATAAAGGTTCACCCCGGCATAAGACTGTTGCATGCTGGAATGACTAGTAAATGGATGTTGTCCCCTGGGGTATGTACCTCCAGAGAGAAAAGTACCCCCAAGGGCATGGATGCATATGGGGTTGTACCCAAGAGTTAAAGAAGGACCAATCTGTGTAGTAGGACTAACATAAGGAGGATAGCCTGTTAGGTCCATAAACTACTAGTGTAACCCTTTATTGTTATTAGTGCAACCCTCGTTTTATATTGTTGTGCCCATGTAGTCCCCATATTGTTATTATTTTACCCCATAGAAGCCCACTATTGTTATTATTATTCCCTTACATTATTATTGTTATGTTGGCTCTAATTATATTATGACCCCTTATACTCCTATACATAGAAAGGAGGTCTTGTCATTTGTATCATCCAAGAATTATTCATTTTTGTAATGTAAAGGAGGTTTCCCCCTCGAGGAGGCTGATTTTGAAGTCATTGATATATATTTCTATCTTTTTGTGAGCTGGTTTCATAACATTTGGTATCAGAGCTTTGGATTCTAGGGTTTCGCTGCTCCAAACAGGGCATCATAGAATTTTCTCTATAACATTTTCTATACGAAGTTTCAAATGCTAAAAAAAACCCCGTTTGAGCCGCAATATTTCTGAACCTCGGGTCCGAATTTTAGATCTTGTATCACTATATTTTCAGAGATATGATCTGAGGAAGTTAGGGTTTTTGCAAGCTCCATAATTCCATTGCAAACATGGCATCTTGGAATTGTCACTATCATTTTTCTTCTACGAAGGTTCAGACTCTAAAATTAAAACCCATTTGTGCAAAAATCTTGTTGAAGATCGAGCCTGAATTTCAAATATTGTTCCACTATATTTTCAGAGATACGGTCCAAGACATTTAGGCTTTCTGGAGGCTCCCGAATTACATCCCAAATAGGTTACCTTGGGAAAATCTTCATAACTTTGTCTCTCAGCATGAGATTAAAATTTCGTGAGAAGTTACAAAAAGAGAACGGATTGTAGTTTTTTGTGTATCAATTTTAGGTCCTAAGGTCGAAAAAATGACATATGGTACATCATACAAGTTATCTCCACTAAAAAATTATATAATCAGGTCATCTTGGGAGATTGGGTATAATGCTTTCTTGAACAATCCAATTTCGATCAGACTAGTGGCATTAGAAAGACGATGCAGAGGGCTACCATAGATCACGATTTCAGAATTTCAAGATTTGAAACTACAAAGTTACATTCGTTTCAAGAACAAGATCCTAAAAGCAAGAAAAAGAGATATGAAGAAGTTTGATGGCAAAGATACGGTAACATGGACACTACAAATGGAGCAATATTTTGATCTACATGATGTGCAATTGTTACAAAAGGTACATATTGCATATTTATATCTAGAACTGAATCATTTTGTATGGTATAGAAAGATTTTTTCTCGTAAAGCACTTGTCACCTGGTCAATTTTCACGGAGGAAATATAGCACATTATGAGGAGACAAAGAGAAAAACCTTCTTTAGCCAATTGATAAATCTCAAACAAAAGGGTTCAATGGTAGAGCACATTGAGGAATTCCAAAAATTTAATATAAGGGTAAATGATATTCCAGAGAAGTAGAGGATTGATGTCTTAATAGGGACTTTAAAATATAACATCCAACGTGAGGTTTGCCTTTGGGAACCTGATTCACTAGAGTATGCATACAAGTTAGCAAGAAAAGTGGAAAGCAAAATTATGGCAGCAAGGAAGTCTACCACTCACAAATATAAATATGGAAGTGTTGTTTCTCCTATCCTTCCACAACCTACAAGGTTGACACCACAACAATTGGAAGAAAAAAGAGCAAAATGGTTTTGTTACAATTGTGATAACAAATATATTAAAGGTCATAAGTGTGTTGAGAATAAATTATTTTACATAGATTGTGAAGAGGAGGAAGAAAAGGATCAAGAAACGTCAAAAGAAGATGATATACACCAAGAACCAACGCTAGAGAAAGATGAAATGAATCCGACCATATCTTGTACTGCATTGATAGGAATTACCACTCCTCAAACTCTCAAGATAGAAGGACATATCAAGAAGAAGAAGGTTCAAGCAGTGAAATATCAGGAAGAAAAGGATCAAGAAACTTCAAAATAAAAGGATACTCACCAGGAACCAACCCCAGAGAAAGAAGAAATGAATCTGACCATATCTTGTAATGCATTGGTGAGAATTACCACTCCTCAAACTCTCAAGATAGAAGGGCATATCAAGAAGAAAAAGGTAATAATGTTGATTGATTCGGGTAGTACCCATAATTTTATTCATTGTAAAAGAGCCAAGGAATTTAATTGTTTCCTATATCCAGCACCAGACTGTCAATTAATGGTTGCAAATGGAGGAACCATAAATTTCTCTGGAAAGTGCCATAATATCAAGCTATCCATGGGAGAATATGTATTTAATAGTCCAATGCTTTCCATTCCAATGGGTGGTGAGATGTTGTGCTAGGAGTCCAATGGCTACAATCTTTGGGTACGATAGCTTTTAATTTTCAAGAACTTTTCTTCAAAATTTTTTGGGAAGGAAAGGAAGTTGAATTAAGGGATATCGAAGGGAAACCAGGAAATTTAATAAGCTCTAACAGCATGACAAAGATTCTAAAGAAATAACAAGAGGGCGTAATTGCACAATTATGTTCACTAGAGGTTCCCACATCTAAATCATCTATTTCTCCAGATCTCCAAAACGTTTTGGAAAATCATTCCAAGGTATTTGAGACTCCCAAAGGCCTCACAGCTATTCATGATCATGATCATGCTATTCATTTGATTACAGGAAGTGTTCCAAACATCAGACCTTACAGATATCCCTATTGCCAAAAGAATGAAATTGAATGTATGGTTGTAGAAATGTTATAAGCTGGTATAATTCAACTTATTCAAAGTTCTTTCTCTACTCCAGTAGTATTGGTGCACAAGAAGGATGGGTCATGGTGCATGTTTTCGGATTGTAGGGAATTGAACAAGCTCACTATTAAAGATAAATTTCCCATTCCTTCCATTGATGAATTGTATGGATTAATTTACTTCACCAAGTTGGATCTTCATTCAGGATATCATCAAATGAGAAGGAATACTGAAGACATTCTGAAAACAACATTACTGAAGAAAGATGCATTTTCATGGACTCTAGAAGCAATAAAGGCCTTTGAACATCTTAAAGAGGCAATGTGCCAAGCACTGGTCTTAGCTATGCCAGACTTCACAAAAACCTTTATTTTGGCATGTGATGCCTGAGGAATGGAATTGTTGACGTTTTAATGCAAGAAGAAAAACCCATTACTTTCGGAAGATGTCCAATAAAAGGAAAGTATTTACATAAAGCTATTTATGAGAAGGAAATGTTGGCAAGATGACATGCACTTAAGAAATGGTGACCTTACCTAATGAGAAGATCCCAGTTCAAACAATATTTCCAGAACATGACGAGGAAGGAAAACTCATATTGGAACCTAAAGCAGTCACAGAAACAAGAACTCGACAGGTACAAAATCGATCAATTTCAGAGTATCTCATCAAATGGAAGAACTTACCCACTGAAGATTCCACATGGGAGGATGATAATTTGTAGTATACCTAGGGGGATAATATGGGGTACAAATGGAAGTACCCAAGGGAATAATGTAAAAATGGGATGGGCCATAGTAATAAATAAGGTGGTTAACCCGTATCATGTAAGGGACCACAAGTAGTTAGTAATAATGTAATGGGCCCATGGTATTAGATAGATGGTAAGGGAACCATGGTAATGATCCATGGTATTGTATGTATGAGGCCTATATAGAGGCCAGAGACTCCCCATCGAGAGATGTCAGGGAATATTGTATGAACAGGCATATGGCTTATGGAGTGCTCTCCTTCCTTAAGGAGTGAATGTATGGTATTGCCCTACATTAAGGGTTTGATCAATAAAGAAACATTTCTATCTATATTCATATCTTGTTATTTTTGGTGATTATTTGCAGTTATTGGGTCTATTGGTATGTTTTCATATATTTATAGGTTAGAGCTATAACATAATTTTATACAGAAGCATCCAGAACTACTCAAGCATTGAGTAAAACACTTTTTGAAGGAGAGGGGCATGTTAGGTCCCTATACTACTAGTGTAACCCCTTATTGTTATTAGTGTAACCCCCTTATTATATTTTTGTGCCCATGTAGTCCCCATATTGTTATTATTGTGCCCCATAGAAGCCCTCTATTGTTATTATTGTTCCCTTACAATATTATTGTCATGTCGGCTCTAATTATATTATGGCCCCTTAGACTCCTATATATAGAAATGAGGACTTGTCATTTGTATCATCCAAGAATTTTTCATTTGTGTAATGTAAAGGAGGTTTCCCCCCCAAAGAGGATGATTTATAAATCATTGATCTATATTTTCTATATTTTTGTGAGTTGGTTTCATAACATAACCCATGTGAGAGATGGTACTGGAAGCAGGGATTCCCCCAGGTAAACTAGCCCCTCTAGGAAAAGTACTGGTAGGTGGCACCCATCCAAAGAGTGAATTGTACCAAGCTTGTGACATACTAGAAGAAACATTGCCCCCAAGATGACCAGGAACAAATGATGATGTCCCCCACATATTTCCAGAAGTAACCATGCCTAAGTGAGGAACAAGAACTGTTGGTTGAGCAAAGTTAGGTGAAAAGACTCCTCATCCTACCGGCTGACTAGGCTGAAGCACCATGGTCAGCATAGGAGACTCTGGGCATGGATACATTCAAGAAATTTGTAGGAGCTATAGATGAGACTAGTGGAATGCCCCAAGAAGAAGTGAGAGGTGTGGATGGAGGAGTAGGTATAGCCATGCTAAGAGGCAATAATGATGACATGGAAGTTGACACTACTGATGTAGAAGGTAATGAGATATCATACTCTGCCATAGGATAGATAACTGAAAGAGGTATGTAAGTATAGGTAGGTGTAGAATTGTCAGGGTTCATCTGCAACAAAACAAGTCCTAATGGATCGGTCAAGGGTGGATTTGCAGGAGTAGTAGAATTGTCCGCCAAAGTCTCAATAGAGATCAGATCAGTAGTATAAGGACCAGGTATAGACTCCAAGACTATGTGTTGGTCTAATTCTTAAGCACCAATAGGCACTCTTCGTGCAGTAGTAATAAGTCCAACTTGTTCAATAGGAAAACCCTGAAGACGACGCGACTATCGATGAACAAATTCAGCCAAGGTGATAAATTATAAATTAAACATGATTATGTTAGTGAAAACACCATAAAGCCAAAACTAATGACTGGGACTGAACAACACACACTAGAAATTCCTTAGAAGATAGCATAAGCAAAGCAGAATACAAAAAAGTTGGTGGTGGAAAAGTGATACTAGCAACCTGCTTCCTAGCGCTTTTAGTTGTGGACTCGACACAAGTTCCCTCAAAATATGTGGAACACCCCCTAGAGGACTGAGAGGGGATGACTAATATCTTTCCCAGGTACAAATAAGATGACCCTAACCCTACACCTATGTATGAGACCTAAGATGATATGCCATTATGGTCACCACCAACAATTACATGACTTGGGGGGGTAGTCATAGGACAAATCCACATGCAAGAGCAAGACACTTGAACCCTAAAACAAACCAATACCAAAACCCCCTTGAGAGTCACCTCCCAAGTGTTCCCCAAGTGCTATAGAAAATGCTAATCACATATTTCATATGTGTGCAAATTATACTATATCACATCGCCCGAAACTAAGCGAAATGGGTCATGTCACCTCGCCTAGCCCAAGTGTGACCTCGTGCTTGACCCTTTTGTGAGGAGGGCTTCCTAGAACACACTAATGAAAATGGATTTAACTCCCAACTACATGTTTTTAAGTTGATTTTGTAGTCTTGGAGTATTCAACTCACACTCTTATCTCCAAGACCCTAGCCTAAGCTAGTGTTGATGTACTACTAGTAAAAATAAAATACAAATCTAGTTAATTGTATTATCGCGTTGATTTTAAGTGGTTGTTATTTACACAAATGGGATGCGGTGTGAAATTTAGATGGTGTGAATGACTCTTTGTTAGTCACCCTAATGCGGCTATCTAATGCAATTTTCATTTTCTCTTTGATGAATGCTAACTACAAGAGGGTAAGAATTTTCATAA
Organism: Pinus tabuliformis; assembly: GCA_031772625.1. Taxonomy (NCBI): domain Eukaryota; kingdom Viridiplantae; phylum Streptophyta; class Pinopsida; order Pinales; family Pinaceae; genus Pinus; species Pinus tabuliformis. The sequence continues at coordinate 1,696,925,784 of CM062819.1, read as the reverse complement.
CACAAAAATTCTTATTATGATGCACCTCTCACTAAATCTTGTTAAATGAAAATTATCCCAAATTTTTTGAATTAATGACCCAAAAACAAACCAAAAAGGAAAATCAAAGTAACCGAGAAGAGACCAAAGAATTGTTCCCAAGCAAGAATGCAAAGCCCTCCAAAAGCGTTAAATCTAGGAAAACAAAGACAAATAAACAAACACACTCAAAGTGATCAAACTAAAATCCAAAAGTGGAAGAAGGAAGACAATGTAAATAGGATAGGGTTGTAGCACAATGGCTCAACTAAGGCCAATGTTCTACAAAGGTCAAAACTAGACCCTAGAGGCAGGAATGCCTAAACAAGATCAAATGAGAGTGATATAAAGCAATAAAAATCACACTCAAAGGAACTTTTCTAGATGATAGTTGTACAACCAATCACAACACCACCAATTGTGATAAAAACAAACAAGAGAAGAAAGAGATCACTTAGAAACAAGTGACAAAATTCAAACAAAGGAAATTTAAATAAAAATTAGATCTTAGTTGTTACTTGATCAACTAAATAGATATGAAAAATTGGATCCAAAGATGAGGACAATAGCCCCAACCAAAGCACACCAAACCTCCAAGGAAAACCTTAGAGTAGCACCAAAGGAAGGATCCAAAAAAAAAACAACAACAAGAGTATGCTCAGATATGATATGTTTCACAGTTGAAAGAAACAATAAGAAACAGATCCAACAAATAACAGCAAGTTCTGAAGAAAAACACCTAAAAAATCAAGCAAATAAGTTGAAAGAAAACCCGAAAATTGGGAAAAACAAATAGAAAATAGGTTGATTTTTCAATTAGCCATATCTTCCTCATATGGACTCTGTTTCAGGTGGTTTTTTTTGAGGTAAAATTTAAAGAGGATTATAGATTTGTAATTAATTTTACTCAGTTCTATATAGAAAATAAGATAAACGAATAGAGAAAATAGTCATGCACAAGGGCAGAAGAAAAAGATCTTCAATTGGCTATCACTCTCCCATACAGAGTCCATTTTTAGTAAAAGGAAAAATTGGGGGGGTAGAAATCTTAGAGGAATCCAAATATATGGTGATTTTTATCAAATTCTATACAAAAAAGAGTAGAAATTGATAAAATAGCCGAGGCCTGTAATTCTCTCATTAAAAAAAGAAAAACAAAAAACAAAACTTCAGATCTAAGATCTGCTCAGATATGAAGCAAGTAAAACCATTGGAGATAAAAGAAAATAAAAAATAAAAAATAAAATAAAGTAAAATAAAATAAAAATAAAAATAAAAATCCACAGAGAACTCAATGAGAGACCGAAAAATAACAAGATCCAAAGCAAAAGAGAAGAGATATAAATACAAAGAGGGCAAAGGAAAAATGCTCTCATTCAAAGCACCATTTTGTTGCATCATTAATTATGCAATGAGCTATTGCTCCATGATCTCATGCCCGATTTACATCACCAAACTAAAAAAGGAAAGACCAATAGAGGTAAAATAATTTCCCAACCCAAATGATCAAACATGCATCAAGTAATTAGCTCTATATACTACAAGGAAATATGTGTACACCTGGCCTCCTTGCAAGTTGGGGAAGGATTTTAGGTCTAATGTAGATTCTCATGCACCACTCAATCGATCTACCTCTTCCATGCCTGATCTCGATCCCTACACAAAACTAAAAATAAACGGATATAATATGTGAGCTTCCTCAGAAGATTGTTAGATCAAAATATCATAGAAACAACTATAAAGAATGTTGAATACAAATAGATACAGGGAAGGAACATATGTTTCTATTAATAATTAAGTGAAATAACATCAATGTACCTTCAACAAATAATATCATATCCTCCAGCTTGTAATATGGTCTCCTCTCCCAATACATCAGAGCTCTGCCGCTATATTTTTGGATACTCCCCCTTTCCTCTTGGTGAGATGATATAGGCTCATTCTATCCTCCCGGAGAATGTATCTAGACACCTAGTGGATTGAGAAGTTACGAAAATTCTACAATAATCGAACCCTACACAACTCATACACAACTGGGTCAACTTGATCTCCTTGGGAATGACAAACTCTAAAAACGTTTTTCACAATTATGATTTTTTTTCTCAATTATCTCAATTATGAAATAATTATTATCTCATAATTATAATGTTTTGGAAAATAATTATGAGGAATAGCTCAATCATGTAATTCCCCCATTTTATCGTGGGATAAATCTAACATAAGTAAAAGAAAACGTGAAAAGGGATGCATTTTAGCCAACAACTAAGGTAAGTTGATATTGGGTTTCTTTCACTATAATGGAGTGAAAAATAGGGTTATAACACCAAGTGCCACGGTAATCTCCAAGCCAATACCATAGGAAGACACCATGGTAATACCAATACTTGTAATGCCAATACCAAGTGCTGACCTGGACCACACACAAACATATAGCAATCAAGCTAGAACTGATACCAGTTGTCAAATATTAGGGTAATGCCAACACCAATACTCATGACTAACATCATAACTGCACCCTCAACACATGTTTCCATCAGGAAGCCAGGTTGACATCAATTCCAACCAACAACATTGCATCCAACAACTGCATCGTCAATGCCAACACCATTTGGATACATGTTGATAGTGCTGGACCCACTAACATTCGAGGGGATTTTCCCGGTAGGAAGTCCCAACTAGACCTTGTTATGTTTGGAGTAGGAGTCCCAACAGTGGATGGTAATGTAGTGCCTTGACTACGGTAGTGCATAGGAATAAGTATGATGACTTTGGGTGGAAGCAAGTGTGTGACCTTGAAGTGAGTCAAGTGAGATGTGTGGTGGTTCTAACACATGGAGGGGAAAGGAAATGTTCCCCTTAGAAGCCTCTAATAGTACGCAGCTTGAAAGGAACACATGATCGGAAAGACATCATAGGTTAAGATGTGAAATAGTCCATAAGTTAAAGTGATGGGTTAAACCAAGAAGATGCATTCAACAAGATTCATATAGTTGCATATAAAGTAGTTCATAGGAAAATGCATAAGTTAAACAACATGCATTGCTAAAGAAACTAGAATATTCCAACTACAATAACAACATATGCATGAAAACGTATTATCTATGTTATTATTATTATTATAAGTGAAAGTTCCATCCATACATACACCGTTGAAATCCACTAGCCCCAACAGTGGAACATTATGGTCAAGAACACCTTCTCCTCCAAAGAAGTATAATCGCTCTATGTTGTGGAGAAGCCAAGGCTCGTCACAATAATCCCAAGCCTTTTCTAAGCCTAAGCCTAGCCAAAATCTTGGCTCCTAAAAGCATGTTCTATGAGTTATGAGGTTCTATTTATAACAAAGGGTGGGGTGACCCTTGACATTACCCTTTGTGACTCTTTGACTAGGTTCATAACTCTTCAACTCCTTTACAAATAACTCATTACATTACATAGTGATTTTTCACATTCCACTAGTGATTGTAGGTAGGCTAAATTGTCATATTTTTTAACCTCTATCCTACTGTAGACACATGACCTAAAGCTATGTTTTAACCGAAGAACCTTTTCATTCATGTACCTTTCTCTAAAATCATGCACATTCCTACACCCTCTTTGTATTTTCATATTTAAAGGCTTGTCATGGACTTATTTACTTATTTATGGATTTTATACCTTTAATTATCCTTGCAACTAATATTTGTCTTCCCTAAAGTATTTGATAAACAAATGTATTAATCGTTGTGATAGAATGGTCGAATCCAGGTAGGATTCCTGCACCAACTGGTAGATTCTTGCACTCCCATGACAGCTCATTGGTAGGATTCCTACACCAGCTGGCAGATTCCTGCACTCCCGTGACAGCTCACCAACTGACGGGTATCTTTAGTAAAGGATCAGTTGACCTCGAGTTGGGTTTGGACCGGGAGATAAGTCAGCAGATTGAAGATCAGGACCTCGGCCAGATATCTTAGATTAGTATTTTGTAAACAACCGAAAGGCTTCGTTAAGCTAGTGTTATGATTTCATTATGGTCGTAGGCCTGAAGGCTTGTATATAATGAAAAACTCTTATAGGAATTAAGGAGCGATGCTATGATAAAATTTTGCTAAGAGATTGTAATTATTTTGGAGTATCGCCCCTCTAGGCTGGATCGCAGATCCAAGATGTATTTTTGCTTTCGCAACTAATATAAAGGAATGCGCCAATACGTAGTTTCATTTTCCATTTTCATTGTGATGAATCTTTGACCGACTACATTTCTCGGTTTCATAATAGGGGAACGAGCTAGTTGGCCAGGACCCGACCAACCCAATTCATTCTCCCTTTCTTTAAAGGTGTGTTAACTTAATTTAAAGTGCAAGCGTGGATTTATTATTTACTTTTCTTTTCCTCACAAGTTAAATATTTTATTTCATTTACAGTTATTGTGTTATGGATCCGTGTTATGCAGGCCTAGAATTATTTGAATTCAATTTACATAAGATTTCCTTTTAATGTTTGATTTCATTTCTACAAGATCAGTACAAGCACGTTGCTTGCACTAGTGCATTTCTGGTTCTGCAAGTTGATTTCATTGGTTCAGTTTTGCAAGTCATTTGCTCCTTTCCTTTCGCAAAATTTCTTTATTTTTTCCTACAAGATTGATTTTTTTTTCTAAACTAAAGGCATTATTAATATCTGAGATTTCACTTAAGATTTAATTGTGCTGTGATGAATATGGAATAAATGCTATAGTAACTTACAGGTCTGTGCTTGCACTGAACACTTTCGAATAAAGGATTGAATTGCATGATTAATTATTGAATGAACCCTCTGAGTTAAAACATTATAAAGTAAAATCTAAATGCACAATTATCTCGAGAAAAGCCTGTTCACACAACCAGATAATTTCCGTAATTATATATAAGAGATTTTTTGTTTTAAAGAAAGGTTTACTTTAACTTTTGAAAATCATTTCCTATCTAGAATCTAAGTTTGGTTGAAGCATCTTTCTACTTGTGAGAATTTACTTTCAAATTTTTCTTGCTTTGCACTCTATTTCACTTAACACACTTTTTATTTTTCGAAAGTAATCTAGAAACCAAGCTCAAAAATATTAATTATCTAGTGCAGGAACCTCAAATCCGGTACATGATCAGAGTGTTCTAGCTCGAAGACTTAGAACTCTTGCACGAAGGTCAAAACTTCAGTACAAGTACAAAACATCCTTTCGGTATCTAAACTTCATTCCAATGTAGGCACAAAATTTTGGTATAGGAACGTTGTTGTAGTACAGGAATAACAGTTTAGTGCAGGAAATAATATCTCTAAAGAAGATAGATACATTGAATAACTTATTTATCATACTGTCTCACTAAAGGTAAATATAAAGGGTCATTTCATTAGTTAAGATTGTTCACAATGAATTAAGAATCCATTTTAGTTTTGGTAAAAGTACTTTTCATTTATTCCAGCACGAGACTTCCTTTGAGTATCAATTGTCACTTGAACATCATTTTTCTTTTGATTCTATAAATTTGTGATTTAAGAAGTCGGAATACAATTAGAGAAGGTTCATATCGTTTCTTGGAATTTCTTGTCCTAGGCCTCAAATTGTATGAAACCCTAGGTTGAAAAATTAAGTGTTGAAAGGACCTTGCTTAACTGCAATTCCTGTACCCAACATTTTGGCGTTGTTGTCGAGGAGGCGTTTCTAAATATTGGTAAGAACTTTCTTGTTTTATTTCCTTTGCAGTAGGGGTAAGTCTACTTTTATTTTTTCTGCAGTGTGCTTCTATTGTTGAAGGATTTCATAGTACTGATTTATTTATTCATTTGCAGCATTTGATTTAAGATTCCTTTTTTGTAAATTTAAAAGTTTTGTCATTTTTTTGGATTTTATTTTAAGATGAATGTCTAAAAGGGTTAGAGGACTGAATCCCAATAAGGGCTGAGGGAACACTGATAAATCAGAAAAAATTTCTCATATTGGACCTTCTTTTGCAGGCAGAAAGTCCAAACAGACACAAACTCATCATGCAGGAACTGTCAACGTGGATTCTGTAAACAACAGTTCAAGTGTGACACAATCCAAGAAGGGGAAGAAGGAAACTAGTGGTGCTCCAGAGAGAAATTTGAGCCATCTTCGGCCTTCTCACTTTACTGGGAGTGGTTTGATTAAGGTAACAAAAATGTCAAAGCACGAGGATCATGCTGAGGGGACTAGCAAGAATCAGGTAATTAATGAACAATCTAGCTTTGTATTCCCAATACTAGATCTTGAAACAATTACTCAAATGAAGAACATTCTGCCATCGGCTCTCCCTCATTTTTATGGTAAGGTGCACGAAGATCCTGATTCTTTTCTTTTTGAGTTTGACATCCTATGTAGAATTTATGATTACTCTTCAGATGCCAATAAATTAAAGTTATTCCCTGCCACTCTCAAGGACTCAGCCTTGCGTTGGTTCATGGGACTCGGAAGGAGAGCTATAACTTATTGGGACCAAATGAAGAGGGTGTTTTTGACTAAGTCCCAGGAATATTGTAAAACTAGAGATATGCAGGATGAGAGCTTTACCATTGTGCAAGGTGATGATGATACCTCAGAGGATTACTTAAAGAGATTCTTATACATCCTCTATAGGTCGAAACATAAATTTGACATAAGTACTATCAGGACCTTGTTCTTATGTGGGCTTACTGAATATTCTAGGCATAATTTGAATTTATTAGGACAATGGGATATTGCTGATGAGCCCCAATTTTGGTACAATTTGGGCTCATTTTTGGCCTATTTTGCTTGCTCAAACCATTCATTTTTATTTTTTATGCATACACTTCTTAGTTTATTCATGTTGTTTGTAGGAGAAAGGATAGGCACTTTATCTACGTAGCTAATGCATTGTGATTCCAGGTTTTGGCATTAAAAGGGAGCAAAAGACAACGAAAAGGTGGCAAGGAGACAATGAGTTGGCATTGCTGACGTAAGGAGAGGTTGTCCACGGTCTTGGGGGACATTCCTCGTGATCCTCACCAAGAACTCCGAGCCCCACTCCATCCTCTCTCCGAGCTTAATACACGGCCAGCTGTTCTACAGGAACAGCAGTTCAAAACTGCTCTACAGGAAACAGCATTTATGATCATCCTACAGGATCAGCAGTTAAACTATAGATTGAACAGCCGAGCTCCTAGAATCATGGATACTTGTTGGAGCATCATTTTTTATAAGTATAGAGGCCTTAGCCTTGGTTAGGTTGTTGAAACTCTCGTATTACTATTGTAATTTTGGAGCACAGCTCAAGTTTCGTTCTCTTTTGTAAGCCAATTTGGCATGTTATCAGATTATGAATAAAGAAGGCCACTTTTGAGTTAGTTCTGAGTTTTCTCAAGGAGCTATAGCTCTCAGGTTAGGGCCCAACCTGAGAGCCATAGACCTCCTCAGTGTTGTAATGCATTTACCATTAGTTCCAACACTTGAGTTTGTTTAGTTTCCTATGCAATTCGGATTTCCAGCTTGTTAGTTTAATTGTTTTCATTAGCATAGATAGGATTGGTATGATGCTTTGCTTTCAGTATTCAAGTTTGATAGGTTGGTAGAATAAATCTCTTGGAGCTCCAACAAAAACAGGTTGTAAAGGTTCACTACCATCTCACTGTTTGGGATTGGGGTGTAGACCATGATCAGCCACCAAAAAGAACAACAGTCGTTTCATCTCCACGCACGCTGCCACATGAACGTTTGTATTGAAGATCCATTCATACATTCTCGACATTGATCCATACTGCACTCTCACGCATTAGTTTCATTTCTTGTTTTCCATTTCGGATTTATAGGTTTCATGGCATAATAGGTTAATGAATTTCTTGTTTTGATGCACAAGTCATTTGTTTCATTTACACTGCTCTTTCTCAAGCCACTTCCTTCGTCGTTTTCTCCATCCACCTACAAGTTCTATTCACCTTCTATCTCACTCACTTGCCCTCCAACTCTCTCATTTCACGTACAGCTCCATCTCCTGCACTCTCGTTGATTCCACCTTTCCAAAACATCAACCCATTGCATGCACCCTTCCTTCGTCTGACTTTCCATTTCCTGAGACATCATCAGGTCCATCTCCATCTCCCTTAGCCTCCCACACCATTCCATTTCTCCTCCATCACTCCAACCACTCACAGTAGGACATCCTGTAGCCATTTGTAGACATCCTGTAGAAAACAGAGTATCCTGTAGGATCCCCTGCAGCCTTCCTGTAGGAGGCCACTCACTTCGTTGCCGAGCTTTTGAATGTGAGGGACCTCTGTGGATGGGTGCTAAGGATCCCTAGGGACCTTTCCTAGCCTCCCCAACCTGTCCCACACTTTCCTTCCTTCTACATCCCACCTGCACAATCAAACCCTAATTAGGCCAAGTTCACACTCATTCCACACACCTAAAGGAAAAATACAAAAACACATTTCTCATGATGCAAGTAGCTTAGACCCATGCATTTGCACTTGTTAGAGGTAATGACAGCATTCATAAGAGTTGCATCCACATTCTTTGCATTATAGAGGATAGACTAGTTAAATTAGGGTTTCATAGATTTACATGCTTTAAATTGCTTTTGATTCAGTTTGGCAAGTAGAGTAGCCTTCCTTTGAGTTAGCTTTCGTCCATCATTGATAAAGCTTCTTCTGTGAGCCTATAGAAGTTGGCTTAAGCCCTAGCGGACTTGTGCCAGCTGACCAAGTGACAGCTGCGACAAGGTCTAGTACTTGTGCATACAGCACCGTCGCTTCCAAGTTTGTACGAACTACCGGGTTGATAAAATTAAGAGACAGGAAGCCCCAGGAGTTGTAGAATTATTGCTACAATACTAGAGCTCACCATCTTTTTGGTGCCGTTGCCGGGGAAGCGTCAGAGTATTAGTAATTGTTGCTTTTCTTCTACTTTCGTACTCTTACTTCTGCTAAGTAGTTTGCTTCATTTCCATTCTGCAAAAGTAGCATAGACTTTCCTGCTTTCCTAGACTAATCTTTCCTGCTTTCTTAGATTAATATTTCCTGCTTTCCTAGATTAATCTTTCCTGCTTTCCTAGATTAATATTTCCTGCTTTCCTAGATTAATATTTCCAATTCCGCAAATTTCATTTGAGTAATCTAGTTAGTTGTAGATCACTTTGTTTCAGTTTTGCAGGTACAAGAAAAAAAAAACAAAAGCACTAAAAACAGAGAAGAGTCCTTTCCCTTTCATGCCTCGTAGGAACCGAGATAGATCAGGCAAATTCCTACCAAACACCCCCACCACATCACTTAGTCACCCTTCACTCTTCGGTGGTGACAGTGATTCAGAGGAAACTATAGGTGAACGTCCCAAGACATACCGAAATCCTATAGAAGAAGAAGAGTTAGAGACCACTCCACCTAAAGCTATGGCTGACAATAGAGAGGATGAGAGGATAGAAGGAGCTTTCCCCATCCGAGAGACCAATGGTGAGATGAAAATGAAAAACATTAGCCCCTCTGCTTTGCCTCACTTCCATGGAATGACCACTGAGGATCCTGATACCTTCCTATTTGAGTTTGCTATCCTCTGTAGGACCTATGACTATACTGAGGATGAACAAAAGCTAAAACTTTTCCCTTCTACTCTCAAGGATGCAGCACTACGCTGGTTCATGGGTTTGCCTGGGAATAGTATCACCACATGGGCTCAGATGCAGCAAGCCTTCAACACCAAGTACCGGGATTATTGTAGGTCCAAGGAAACAAAGGGGGAAATCTTTCGGATGACCATGGGAAACGATGAATCTTTAGAGGACTATGAGGAAAGGTTCCAACTTAGTTACAAGCGGGCCAGGTGCACACTTGACCCTGAATCCCTTAAGTTGGTTCTGCTCCGAGGAGTACCTGAAGATCTCTTAGATACCCTTCACATGTTAGCTGGGGGGGAAATTTACCAACTGCCTTATGAGGACATCAAAACTGTGTTTAGAAATCATTCTAGGGTAGCTAGGAAACGAGGTAGAGGAAACCTCCTCTCCACTGGTGTCCCTTTCTCCAAACATGAGTTTACAAACCAATTAGAAGACCTTAAGAGTGAGGTGAGACATACCATCGCCATGCAGCTGGACACATTCAGGATCCAGCAAAAGAAAGAAGAAGCTGAGAGAGCCCTGGTTGTCTTCTGCCCTAAGTGCACAAGAAGACATCCTAAGAACGAATGCCCATTGCATTCGGTTGAAGTGTGTTTTGTTTGTGAGGAGGACCATCCTACCAATCAGTGTCCTACCTTACCTGGGTTTAAAGCCATGTACCAAGGGACTGAAGCCCCCACTGAACCTCTCTACTTCATCAACCAAAGGAGGCCACAAGGATCTAGACCCTATCAGCAGGGAATGCAAGGGGCACCACAAGCCTATTACAACCCCAACCAATTGATTCCTATGCCTTCCTGGGGTCCCCCTGCTCATCCTTCTTGGTCCATGCCTCCGCCATGGTCTTATCCACCGCAGTATCCTACTCAACCCACTACTCATTCATATCACTCACATGCCCAGTCACAGCCTCAGTGGAGTGCACCTCAGTCGGGGTGGAGGCCTCAATACAACAATCCTCCCGCCATTCTGCCTCCACCTCCAGTTCAGCCACAACCATTACCTCCTGCTCCTCCAAGGCAACCTCAAATGCCTACTCAACCGAACCCGAACCCCAACAATAGACAGGCTCAGCAGGTATATACTGGGGAGACCTCATGCCCTACCTATGCTGTGGAGATCCAGGAGATCAATCTTAGATCTGGAAAGACTCTTCCAGATCGCCAACCTCCTCCCCCAGAGGATGAGGAAAACCATCAGGAGAGTGAACCAAAACCTATTCCACCCTTTCCTGAGAGACTTACAGCCACCACACAACCCAACCCGGAGGAAGATGAGCTTCTAGGAGAGCTCAAGCAATTGTGTGTGAAGATACCCCTTCTCCAGGCCATCAAGGATGTGCCAATCTATAACAAGCTGGTTAAGGAGAAGTGTTTCAAACATCCAGGCAGACGGAAGAAAGATGCTTCAACTATCAATGTCATAGGACAACTGTCTGACCTTATGCTAGGACAAGTCATCTGCCCAAAGTACTTAGATCCTAGAAGCCCTGTAGTAGATGTCCACATCAATGGCACCATCATACCCCACACCCTGATTGATCTGGGGGCTGCCACTAATGTAATGACCAGGGATACCATGTGCAAGCTCAATCTTCAAGGTTCCTTGAGGAAGACCTCGACAGTACTGCAATTAGCAGATCGCTCCACTGTGACTCCCGAAGGAATTGTGGAGGATGTCTTGGTCTCTATTGACTCTTGGGAGTATCCTGCAGACTTCCTGGTTCTGCAACCAAAGGCAAATCTTACTGGATATCCCCTCATTTTGGGAAGGCCTTGGTTAGCCACTGCAGATGCCTATATCAGTTGTCGTGCCAGAAATATGACCATCAAAAATGGTCCTATGTCCAAGCAACTTGTCCTATACCCTCCTGCCCAACCCTCTTTAGAGCATGACTTACCACTCTGGTTGGAAGAAGGAGAAGAAGACGAGGTGTATTCAGCACCTCTATGTACCATAGAAACCAATAGAAGAAATCCCCCAACCGAGGATGATTTGATCGAGAACTTGATCCAAAACCCACCTACCAGTGCACTACCTTTAGAAAAATTGGTGGAGGATGCCCAAGCCAGCACCTTAGTGGATCTTTGTACAACCAACCTTGTCACTCCCAGAGTTAAGAATGTGGAATTCGGCCCTGAGAGAGCATTGAAAATCAGCTCCTCCCTATCTCCTTCTCAGGAAAAGGAGCTGTGCAACCTGTTGGCCAGCCACTTAGATGCTTTTGCTTGGAGCTATAAGGAGATGAAAGGAGTCCATCCCTCGGTCTGTACTCATCATATATACATCAAAGAGGACTGTAAACCGGTTAGGCAACCGCAGAGGAGAATGAATCTAGCCCTTAAAGACATTGTCAAGGAAGAATTGCAAAAATTGTTAGATGCCGGATTCATCTACCCCATCTCAGATAGTGAATGGGTGTCCCCTCTAGTGTTGGTTCCCAAGAAGAATGGGAAGTGGAGGATCTGTGTAGATTACTGGGAGCTGAACAAAGCTACCAAGAAAGACCATTTCCCTCTACCTTTCATAGATCAAGTGTTGGATGGACTGGCAGGAAAGAAGTTCTTCTCTTTCCTGGATGGGTTTAGCGGGTACAATCAAATCCAAATCAGCCCAGAAGACCAAGATAAGACCACCTTCACTTGCCCTTGGGGTACCTTTGCCTACCGAGTCCTTCCCTTTGGGCTATGCAATGCTCCTGCTACTTTCCAGAGAGCTGTCCTAAGCATCTTCTCGGAGCTGGTCCATGATACAGTGGAAATCTATATGGATGACTTTACTCCTTATGGGGCCAACTTCCAGGAAGCATTGTCCAATTTGGGAAAAGTCCTCACCAAATGCATTGAGATGAACTTGTCCCTCAGTCTCGAAAAATGTGAATTCCTGATGACTGAAGGGACCGTGCTAGGCCACACCATCTCTAGCCAAGGATTACAGGTGGATCCTAGCAAAATTGCTCTAATCAAGAAGGTTCCACCTCCACAAAAGGTAAGGGATGTTAGGAGTTTTTTGGGATTAGCGGGATACTACAGGAGATTCATTAAGGACTTCAGCAAGCTCACCTCGCCATTGTTTGGCTTGTTGGCAAAAGATGTGGAGTTTAAGTGGACTGACGCTTGTCAGAAGAGTTTGAATGAGTTAAAGGACAAGTTGGTGTCAGCACCAATCTTGAGAGGTCCAAACTGGGCCCTACCTTTCCACATCCACACTGATGCCTCAAACAAAGCCATAGGGGAAGCTTTAGGACAAATTGAGGAAAAACTTCCATATGCCATTTACTTCGTTAGTAAGAACTTGTCCAAAGCTGAGCTGAATTACACTGTAACCGAGAAAGAGTTCTTAGCTGTAGTCCATGCACTAAACAAGTTCCGTCATTACATTACCGGATATCAAACATTTGTACATACTGACCATGCTGCTATTAGATATTTGATGAATAAACCAGATGTGAATGCTCGTATTATTAGATGGTTACTTTTATTGCAGCAGTTTGATCTAACCATTGTTGATAAACCAGGAAAAGAAAATGTTGTTGCTAACTTCTTGTCTAGATTGGATTTGTCTGCAGATGAAGATGGGACGGTGGATGACCAGATGCCTGATGAGCATCTGTTTGCTATCTCAGTACTCTCTCCATGGTTTGCTGATATAGCAAACTACCTTGTTTCAGCTCAGTTTCCTCTGCACCTCTCTTCAAAAGAGAAGAGCAAAATCATTAGAAAGAGTGACTCATTTACATGGATTGGGGGCAACCTGTTCAAGCTTGGCCCCGATCAGATCTTAAGGCGTTGTGTAATGGAGGAGGAAGTCTTTGACATTCTCCTCACCTGTCATGATGGGCCTTGTGGAGGACATTTTGCAGCAAAGAGAACTGCCTTCAAGATCCTACAGGCAGGCTACTATTGGCCCACACTTCATCAAGATGTCAGGAGATATGTTAGCCAGTGTGACCAATGCCAAAGAATGGGGAAACTGACCCAAAGGGATGAGATGCCTCTCCAACCTCAAGTGACTCTTGAGCCATTTGAGAAGTGGGGCATGGACTTTGTGGGCCCAATCAATCCCTCTTCAAGGCAGAGATCCTACATCATAGTGTGTACTGACTACTTGACAAAGTGGGCAGAGACTAAAGCAATCAAAGCAACAACTGAAGAAAAGGTGGTCGAGTTCTTAAGAGAGAACATCTTCTACAAGTTTGGCTACCCAAGAGAGCTGGTGACCGATCAAGGGAGCCAGTTCACATCCAACTTGGTTGAAGATCTACTAGCTCATCACAAGATCAAGCATAGGACTTCCACCCCCTATCATCCTCAAGCAAATGGGCAGGTGGAAGTCACCAATAGAGCATTAGAAGGGATCTTGACCAAAGTGGTGAGCAGCAGCAGAAAAGACTGGGCAGATCGCCTAGTTGAGGCCACATGGGCTTACAACACCACTTGGAAGACCACCACCGGCTTCACACCTTATGAGCTGGTCTATGGGAAGAAAGCTTTGTTGTCCATTGAGTTTGAGTATAACACTTTGAGGTTGGCAGCTCAGCTGGACCTAGATCTCAGCCATGCACAGCAAGAAAGGTTATTGCAGCTGAATGGACTGGATGAGCACCGCATGCAGGCCCTCCTTCACTCAGAAGTGGTTCAACTTCAGAGGAAGGTGTGGCATGACCAACATCTCCATGACAAGCAATTTCAGCCGGGAGATTGGGCCTTGTTGTATGACTCCAGATTCAAAGATTTCAAGGGGAAGTTGAGAACCAGATGGCTAGGACCTTATGTGGTGGAACAGTGCCATGACAATGGATCTGTCCTCATTCGAACCATTGATGAGGAATCCATTCCCATGCTTGTCAATGGGCACCGATTGAAGATCTATAGAAGACCTCTCTCAAGACAAGAGTTTATCAGCACTATGGAGAAATCTGTTTTGGTCATAGAGAAGGGTTCTGCCTCCACTTTGGGCATACCCTGAAGGATCTAAAGCACAAAAAAAAAAAAATAAATAAAAAATAAATAAAGATCCTTGGGTGAAAACCTCTCTGAGGCGCCCAAGGCAGGCAGTAGGGGTGAAAACCTCATTGAGGCGCTCCTATTGTCTTTCGAAAAAGAAAAGAGAGAAAAATAAAGATCCTTGGGTGAAAACCTCTCTGAGGCGCCCAAGGCAGGCAGTAGGGGTGAAAACCTCATTGAGGCGCTCCTATTGTCTTTCTAAAAAAAAAGAGGAAAAAGGAAAAAAAAAGGAAAAAGCAATCAGCACCATAAAAGGTTTGCATGCAGATGTTCTATGGAGGAGAAGAAGCCTCTCCACTCCAAGCCAGGGGCCTTCATCATGCTAGCAAAGGATGTCATCAGCACCACCTCCAAGAACAGCAATGTTTTTTAAGGTATGTGCAATTATTATCATGCTTTGGATCTTCTACAGGAGGATACAGTTTTTCTACAGGAACAGACAGTCTTCCTACAGGAAGACGCGGATCTTCTACAGGAAAGTGCCAATTTTCTACAGGAAGCTCTGTGTTCTACAGGAAACTTCCTGTAGAAGGTTACGATGGCCGAAATGTGTTTCAAATGAAGATCTAGCGACTGAGGAGTGGATTGAATGCATGCATGCCAATGATGGCACCCCTGAATATTGCCATTATCGTCCTCCACCATCCTCGTCGCCATGCAACCAAGATCCCTGCAGCAGCACAACAAAGTAATCAGTTCTCGTGAGAAAGCATCTGTCAAAGAAAAACTAGGCACCGAGAACCATACCACATCCACGTTGATACATCAGAAGCGCTGGGATCGTGATCGAGAAGCCAGAACCGCCAACATGCAGCATACACCCGAGGAGAAAGAACGGTGACAAGACCCCTCGCAGGGATCCTGTAACAGTTCAACCTGCTCAAGTGAAGACCGTTCACAGCACCGCCATCTGAGATCAAGCACGGGCGCATGAACGCAGAACCATTCACTCCATCGCCAGCATCCTGTAACCACGAGCCTACAGGAATGTGCAGCCACATGCGGCAGGTAGATCCATCGCTCAAAAAACGGGAAATCATGTGCAGCCGCGCGCAGGTAAGTGTTCTAATCCTTCTCTCCATCAAACTGCATGATTATTACTTCGATTTGTTTTGCATGGCATAAAGGTGAATGGTTGAGCGGCCTAAAGGCCAGTGATTGGCCACGTCGGTTAGTAAAGGGATAGTCAGAGGACGAGGTGGCAGCCACGACGAAAGAAACACGCAGCAAGCACGTGAAGATCAGTCCCGTCAACCGAGAAGTGAAGTTTAACCGAAAAGGGCGGCGGCAGATCTATGGGAATGAATGCGGCAACAAACGAATGTGCAGGCAGATGATGGGTGACGTCACCCAACGGTCCGGCGGGGACAGCTCACCCCCGCGCCACGAGCTGCACCGATTCAAAATCTATTCGGCTCGATTAAGCGTGTATCTCCATCAACCTCACTTCAAAACTCGAGTAGATCCTCTGCTTACCTCTGCATATTGATACGCCGAGCTCTCGGCTACCTGAACGCTGGTAAAGCACCTCTCGACCGCCAGCCAACTAAAGCTCTTCCCGAAGCCTGCGCACTGCTCCTACAGGAACAGTTTCTACAGGAACGCCGTCCTACAGGAAGCAGTTTCTACAGGAACGCATCTCTACAAGAAGGTGAAGTCTTCACGTAAAAAAAGGTGGCAGAAAAGAGGTAACCCTGCAACTCCTTCCGCAATTGTTTTTTAAAGGTGGCAAGGCCTTTAGTCACAGTGTGGTCATAAAAAATTGGATTGCCGTGCCTATACTATCGCTCCTACAGGATAGCTGTATAATCAACTGTGGTCTGAAAATTCATTGCATGTTCTGTCTTTAGACCGAATTTCCTGTGTATCCACCACCTCTGGTATAAACCACTGTGTTCATCATGCCTGGCGGGTTTATCAGGCGAGAGCCCACTAATTCAAATGCATTAAGGAGAAACCCGGCAGTGGTTGAGCTCTTCACTAGAGCGCAATGGATGCCTTTCTATGATAAACTACAGGGCTACGATGATGAAGTAGCCGAGGAATTTTTGCAGGCTCTACAGCCTAAATCACAGACATTGGCCACGGTAACCTTCAGAGGTCTCAGCCTCGAACTCACCCCAGAGCATATCAGTCGGATTACAGAGCTGCCCATGGGTCTGCCGTGGGACAAAGAAGAGCGGAAGATGAGCCAGCAAGCAAAGAAGGAGTTCTTCCCACCGGAAGAGTCATTCACCGAAGACAAAAATGGAGTCAAAAGGGCAAGCCTGTTGCCACCATGGAACGAAGTCAGTCTACAAATTATGAAATATATCACCTGTGAGGGTCGATATAGCATTGTATATGCATATCACTTCAGGCTGCTTAACGAACTAAGACACCAGATTGACCTCCCTGCAGCATAGAGGTTGAGCATTCCTTACTTTCTACTACAGTCCTTAATGGAGTGTTCCACCAAGCTCAAGGACGGAATTCCGAACCAGATAGCCCACCATGGGCTAGTCAAGCTCCTCGTGGAGGATGCTCTCCGCTCATATAAAGTCCCCCTTGCTTGGGAATCATTTAGGAACTTATCCAGAACGGGGAACATAAAAATGTTGCTTGAAGAAGCGGAATCCTCTAACGGAGAAGAAGAAGAGCCAGCAGCCGGGAGTAAGAAAGGAAAAAGCCAAAAAGTTTCGGCTCCAGCACAGAAAAGGGAACGAAAGAAGAAGGAAGAGGGAAAAGATGACAAAGTCAAAGAGGACACCCCCATCCTATCAGCAAGGGAACAGAGGTTGAAAAGCAGGGCAGTCAAAGCTGAGCTGGCCCCTGCCAGCCCAAGCACCTTGTCAGCTTCTGCAGTCAAAGCCAAACGCAAAAGCCACGAAACAAGGCAAGAGAAGGTGGTGAGAGTTGCATCTGCAGGAACGCAATCACAGGCTTCTACAGGAAGCCCGAAAACGCAAACTCAGGCTTCTACAGGAAACCCGAAAACAAAGACAAAGGTTTCTACAGGAAGCCCGAAGATCAGTAAGGAGCAGGCTTCTACAGGAAGCCCAAGAGCAACGACCAAGGCTTCTACAGGAAGCCTGAAAATTGTTGGAAAACAGGCTTCTACAGGAGGCCCAAAGACGGAGACAAAGGCTTCTACAGGAAGCCCGACAGTACAACCACAGGCTTCTACAGGAAGCCCGAAGACAGAGACAGGGGCTCCTACAAGAATCACAAGGCTGGAAAGAGGGGTTTCTACAAGAGGCCCGAAGGTCATTGCGAAACAGCCTCCTGTAGAGAGCCCGAAGACAAAGAAAGAATCTTCTACAGGAGGCCCGGAAGCGGGCAAAGCAGGGTCTTCCACAGGAAGCCTGAAATCAAAAAAGGAGGGACCCTCTACAAGGAGCTCCGAGGGAGCAAAACACAAGAAAGAGAAGGCTGACATCCTCGATAAGGAGGCAGCAGTGGCACTGGCTGCCCTCAGCACACCTCCAAAACCGAAAGAGAAAAGGGAGAGGGAGATCCCTCTGCCACCTGAAGCCAGGAGAAGCAAGAGGATGTCCCCGAGCAAACCACAGCCTTCACCCAGTGGCCATACCACTTCAGGGGACGTACCTACTTCACCCAGTGCAAGAACCCCCTCTAAACCATCAGCTACCCCCGAAAAGAGGAGCCCAAAAATAACTTCCTGGACACGAAAGATAGGCCAGTCGCCTTCTGAAGCCCGACTCAAAGAAATAGAAAAAGGGAAGGAAGCATCACCCTCATCACCATCAGGGGCAGAAAAGGCAGGGCCATCAAAAGCAGAAAAGAAACAGCCTGTTCCGGTCCCGAGTCCTCGGCCAAGGACGAGGAGCAGGGGCAAGGTTGCTCAAGGATGAGCAAATGGTTCAGTTGGGGGGTGATGATGAGCCCCAATTTTGGTACAATTTGGGCTCATTTTTGGCCTATTTTGCTTGCTCAAACCATTCATTTTTATTGTTTATGCATACACTTCTTAGTTTATTCATGTTGTTTGTAGGAGAAAGGATAGGCACTTTATCTACGTAGCTAATGCATTGTGATTCCAGGTTTTGGCATTAAAAGGGAGCAAAAGACAACGAAAAGGTGGCAAGGAGACAACGAGTTGGCATTGCTGACGTAAGGAGAGGTTTTCCACGGTCTTGGGGGACATTCCTCGTGATCCTCACCAAGAACTCCGAGCCCCACTCCATCCTCCCTCTGAGCTTAATACACGGCCAGCTGTTCTACAGGAATAGTAGTTCAAAACTGCTCTACAGGAAACAGCATTTATGATCATCCTACAGGATCAGCAGTTAAACTATAGATTGAATAGCCGAGCTCCTAGAATCATGGATACTTGTTGGAGCATCGTTTTGTATAAGTATAGAGGCCTTAGCCTTGGTTAGGTTGTTGAAACTCTCGTATTACTATTGTAATTTTGGAGCACAGCTCAAGTTTCATTCTCTTTTGTAAGCCAATTTGGCATGTTATCAGATTATGAATAAAGAAGGCCACTTTTGAGTTAGTTCTGAGTTTTCTCAAGGAGCTATAGCTCTCAGGTTAGGGCCCAACCTGAGAGCCATAGACCTCCTCAGTGTTGTAATGCATTTACCATTAGTTCCAGCACTTGAGTTTGTTTAGTTTCCTATGCAATTCTGATTTCCAGCTTGTTAGTTTAATTGTTTTCATTAGCATAGATAGGACTGGTATGATGCTTTGCTTTCAGTATTCAAGTTTGATAGGTTGGTAGAATAAATCTCTTGGAGCTCCAACAAAAACAGGTTGTAAAGGTTCACTGCCATCTCACTGTTTGGGATTGGGGTGTAGACCATGATCAGCCACCAAAAAGAACAGCAGTCGTTTCATCTCCACGCAAGCTGCCACATGAACGTTTGTATTGAAGATCCATTCATACATTCTCGACATTGATCCATACTGCACTCTCACGCATTAGTTTCATTTCTTGTTTTCCATTTCGGATTTATAGGTTTCATGGCATAATAGGTTAATGAATTTCTTGTTTTGATGCACAGGTCATTTGTTTCATTTACACTGCTCTTTCTCAAGCCACTTCCTTCGTCGTTTTCTCCATCCACCTGCAAGTTCTATTCACCTTCTATCTCACTCACTTGCCCTCCAACTCTCTCATTTCACGTACAGCTCCATCTCCTGCACTCTCGTTGATTCCACCTTTCCAAAACATCAACCCATTGCATGCACCCTTCCTTCGTCTGACTTTCCATTTCCTGAGACATCATCAGGTCCATCTCCATCTCCCTTAGCCTCCCACACCATTCCATTTCTCCTCCATCACTCCAACCACTCACAGTAGGACATCCTGTAGCCATTTGTAGACATCCTGTAGAAAACAGAGTATCCTGTAGGATCCCCTGCAGCCTTCCTGTAGGAGGCCACTCACTTCGTTGTTGAGCTTCTGAATGTGAAGGACCTCTGTGGATGGGTGCTAAGGATCCCTAGGGACCTTTCCCAGCCTCCCCAACCTGTCCCACACTTTCCTTCCTTCTACATCCCACCTGCACAATCAAACCCTAATTAGGCAAAGTTCACACTCATTCCACACACCTAAAGGAAAAACACAAAAACAAATTTCTCATGATGCAAGTAGCTTAGACCCATGCATTTACACTTGTTAGAGGTAATGACAGCATTCATAAGAGTTGCATCCACATTCTTTGCATTATAGAGGATAGACTAGTTAAATTAGGGTTTCATAGATTTACATGCTTTAAATTGCTTTTGATTCAGTTTGTCAAGTAGAGTAGCCTTCCTTTGAGTTAGCTTTCGTCCATCATTGATAAAGCTTCTTCTGTGAGCCTATAGAAGTTGGCTTAAGCCCTAGCGGACTTGTGCCAGCTGACCAAGTGACAGCTGCGACAAGGGCTAGTACTTGTGCATACAGCACCGTCGCTTCCAAGTTTGTACGAACTACCGGGTTGATAAAATTAAGAGACAGGAAGCCCCAGGAGTTGTAGCATTATTGCTACAATACTGGAGCTCACCAATTGCTCATAAATCTTTTGATCAAATTTGTGAAGTGCAGGAAATTTTCAAGGAATCAATCTAGATCCAATAGAGGAAATAAAAATAAAACTAGTAAACTTGGATATACAGATGCTATGATTATTGGTTTGGAGAAAAAAATTGACAATATGAAAATTGAGATAATGAATACCATTAGCAAACAAATAGACTCTTTGAAATTTCAGCAAAAAATTGAAAAGGAACAAGAGTCATTGTCTATTTTTTGTCCAAAATGTAGGAAAAATCATCCCTTGAAAGAATGTCTTGTTGATATTAAAGGAACTAATAAATTTGTAATTTGTGCATAGAACCATACCATCGAGAAATTCCCTTCCATACCAGGATTAAAATTTGTATTTACAAGGGAGAATTCTGAACTTGAACCATTACATGCTATGGGAGAAGAGAGAAATTAGCCTAGGGTAGGTGCAAGTATGGTTCCTAAACCTTCACCACATCTTTTTGGTCATAATGCACATACATATTCCTATTATAACACTCAACACTCTCAACCTTGGAAACATGGGAACCATTATCAGTATGGGCAACCCCCTCAATCCTGGCAACAATGATGGAGAGGGTCAAACCATTCACATCAGTCCTATCCTGCGCAAATGTCATCATATCCTCCTACATATGCACCTCACCATATGTCACAACCATCCTTTCCTCCCATACCTCAACAAAGTCAACCAATGCCACCATTACCTTTACCACAACCTTTTTGACCACCCAAATTACCTGCTCAACCAGTACCAAATCCTAATAATAAGGTGGTGCAATCGATCCATTCTGTTGAATCACCCCCTTCTCCTATTTATCAAACCTTGTCGGTTGGGATACATGAGCTTCATTTCAGATCGGGAAGGGTAGTTAAACAAAAAAAAAAAAAGCAACCCATGGTGATCGTTGAGGAGAAAAATGAGGAGGAAACTCCTATTCATTTGAAGAACAATGACACCATTCAGCCCATTCCCGCACCATCAGAGTTACCATCTAATTCAAACCATCCTCCCTACTCAGAGAGGCTAGTTATGGAGAGGAGTGACCCCGAGTCTAGTCTGGCTTCTAAGTTGAGGAATATTTGCATAAGGGTAACTTTGCTTCAAGCTATTAGAGAGATCCCCATCTGCACAAGGATCATTAGGGAACTCTGTCTCAAAAATCTAGGGAGGAAGAGAGCAGAACCTCAGACCATTCAATCTGTTGGCTGAGCAACTGAGTTAATGACAAGATGTGTACAAATGGAAAAGTATACTAACCTTGGAAACCTGGTTGTCTCTATTTAGATAGGTTGTATCATTTTCCCCAATGTGTTAATAGAACTGAGTGCGGCCATCAATGTCATGACTAGGAAAACCATGGATCATATTGGTTTGGTCCATATTCATCCTACCCCTACTGTGCTTGACCTTGCAGATAAATCAAAAATCAAGCCAGAAGGTGCACTGGATGATGTGGTTGTCTCCATAGACTCTTAGGAATACCCCACATACTTTATTTTCTGATGGGGCCAGCCCACGTAATACAATTCCAACGAATATCGATGCAGGAGTACAATGGAAATTAATAATGAACAACATATTTTTTATGCAAATCGATTCGTCGGTAGTTGAAATTAATGATAGGGATTGTGATTGGTACGTTTTCCTCTGGTCTTTTGACAACTATCCCTCCTTGGGATTCCTCGAGCCTGCCTTGGTATGGGCGTTTCAAACCCGCGCCCAAGTCATTCACTTGTTCGTTCTCCTGGTTCTGTGAGCTATGCGCTTTCGGCGGTTCCTCGTGGTTTCGATATGGAACTCTATGGTTGCGTCCTCCTAGTTCAGGGTTTCGATCTGGAAGTCACTCCCCTTCATCCGGCAAGGGCTGTGTCAACTTGGTGGGTTCAGTTCTTATCTGGTTTGTGCCAAGTCTTGACTGTTCGTAATGTGGTGGTAGCTAGTTGTTGCATCTCTGCATTCCTTTTTCTTGGTAAACAGTTTTGATGCCTGTATCTCCCACAGTTGTTGCAGTCGTTTGCTGGTTGGAGCTGCTTCAGGTGACAAACCTCCGGCTTCAAATCGACCTTCCACGAATCTGGAAAAATACGGTGTCAAACTTCTTCGGTTTCTCTGTCACTCACAGGGTAAGTTCACCTGGTTCCATGTTATCAATATCTACTCCTTTTCCCTCAGTCAACTTAATGTTTCAGTTCCTTTTGAGCAAGGTGGCCTGGTGGAATTGTTATCGTTGTGGCTTGCCTTCGTCAGGTAAAGAACTTAGACTTATTTGCTTTGCTATGTTGCAAGTCCTCGTTTCTTTGTACTGTCGATTGCTAACATTGTTTGTTAACTGATTACATTTGCAGGTATGGCTGCTCAAGAGTTTTGGCTCTTGGAAATTCGGTGGTTCCGGCTAGACACAGGTAGTGTCATTCTCTATTCTTTGGTTGCTTTTGTTTGGCCTTAGGCTGAGGTTGTTAGAGTCTGTATATTTATGATTTTTCTAGGTCGTTGTCTGTACACAATTTCAATGTAGGTTGACACTAGGCTCCTTCTCTGTCTGGTTACTGTAATGGGTCGAGGGTTTTAAACCCGTACTATGTTCAATTCCTGCTTGGTCATAGGCATGAACAATATAATTGTGGAACAATATTTTTTTCCTTTTGTTCGAACATGATATATATATATATATATATATATATATATATGAACCAGAATTCTATTTTCTCGTCTACATTAATTTAAATATGGAACTGTAATTGGTTGTTCATTTGCATACCTGGCAATTTTAGAATTTAGTTGCTTGTTTGGGCTCGCTAATTCCGTCTCCTTGACGTTCACTTATGTATGTGGTCTCGAGGACTATATGATTGGTTCCCACTGCATGTTCCTTGGATTTATTTGCAACCTGTGTGCTTACGTTCAATTTCTAAATTCGTTACGACTCCAGTCCCATCATAAGCCTGCAAGAAAATCACCAACAATCTATATTGTACATAAAACGAATGCAATTTCATATAACATAGATGGTCTTTGGGACGTTGGAGAGGAAATGTGCACAGAAATTTACAATTCTTTATTTTCTCATTTCTCTGACAATCGAACCCTGCACTCTGTTTTGTTTCTCTCTTAAAACAACTATTAGAAAATTGTTAGTTTCCCAACCACAGTTAGTTATGCCCGATCAGTTACATCAGTTTTTTTTTGTACAGAACTTTCCATTGTCATTTAGCATTATTACAAAGGTGAAATTAACTATATAAATCATTGACCTTAACTAATGATAATTCCTACTGTTCCTAATTATTGTTCATTAATTTAGCTTAGACAACTTAATGAAATAAAAGTAAAACATACAAGCACGTTATCCATTCAGCAAGTTTACTCCTTCGTCCCCTTCAGAGACCAAACTGCCTTCATTTTGTCTTTGTCCTATCAGCCAGATGCTCCTACATCAGGCTCCCGGGGTAAGAGAAAATCATGGCTCCATTCCATGAGCTCTTCCACAGAATAACCAGCCTTCTGTATCTGCGCCGCGTCGAGCCACAAACTGTCCTCAATTGGACAGTTCTTCCACTTGACGAGGTATCATAGATACTCCTTCCTGCGAGTCTTCTCAGCTACCTGTGTATCGAGAATCCTCTCAATCTCATGGGGCTGAACCGAAGGCATGTGCCTCATCCAAGAACTATCTCCAACTTGGGTGTCCCGTTCTGGCCGTACCACACTATCTTCCTCTGCATTGGCAGTATATGGGAACAGGTCCACCACATTGAAAATAGGTGATATGTGTATATCAGGTGGCAACTAAATTTCATAAGCGTTGGCTGAGAACTTACGTAAAATCTTGCAGGGACCATTCTTCTTAAATTTTAGCTTATTGTACGTGCCCTTAGGAAACCGTTCTTTGCACAAGTGTGCAAGGACCTCATCACCGATGTTAAATTGGATTTCCCGTCGCTTTAAATCTTCTGGTTGTTTATATTTATGCACACTATCCTGCAACTTTAACTTCACCCGTTCGTGTAGTTCACTCATCACTTCAGCAAAATCTTCTCCATCAACACTCCTCCGCTCCAACTTTCCCAAATCTCGCAGTTCATGTATCCCCTGAGGATGAATGCCGTACAGGATTTGAAATGGACTATGTCCGGTGCTACGATTTTGTGAATCGTTATAAGCGAATTCTGCCTGAGTGAGAGCACGATCCCATAACTGTGAATTTTCCCCAGTCAAACTCCGTAACAAATTTCTCAAACTCCTGTTCACCACTTCCGTTTGTCCATCAGTCTACAGATGATATGCAGAACTAAAGTTCAACTGTGTGTCCAACTTTTTCCACAAGGTGCGCCAAAAGTGTCCTGTGAATTTTACGTCCCTGTCGGAAATAATAGATCTTGGTAGGTTGTGTAATCTAACAATCTCTGTGAAAAACAGGTGAGCTACATGAGTGGCATCACTAGTTTTTCGACAAAGGATAGAATGCGCCATTTTTGAAAATCTGTCTACCACCGCCATCAATGAGTCATATCCCCACTGTGTTCTAGGCAGTCCCAAGACAAAGTCAATGCTGACTGAGTCCCATGGCCTACTCAGAATAGGTAGTGGTGTGTAAAGTCCAGTGTTTTGACTATGTCCTTTCGCTAGTTAGAAGACTTTACACCTGTTCACATATCACTGTACATCCCTGTGCATTCTAGGCCAGTAGTAAAAGTCTCCAAGCTGCTCCAAAGTTTTTTCTATGCTGAAATGACCGGCTAGACCCCCCCTATGTTTCTCTCGTATAATATTTTCCCTCATCGAATAGTCCGGGATACATAACTGTCCACCTCTGAATAATAGTCCTTCCTACAAATTCTAGTCCAACCATGGACTTGTATTTCTCAGCACGGGATTCTGACAGGCTTCAAAGGCTTCCTTGAAGTTTGTGTCGGTCTGGTACAAAGCTCTTATGCTCAATGTGTCTGCCACCTTATTGGCTTGCCCACTGATGTGTTTTAGCACGAAGGTGAAAATCTGCAAATACTCTACCCACTTGGCATGCTTATGGTTCAATTTGTGCTATTGCATTACATATTGCAGCACAGAATTATCAGAAAATAATACAAACTCATTGCCCAGCAGGTAGTGTCTCCAATGCTTTAAAGCTTAGACCAAGGCATAAAATTCCTTGTCATATGAGGAATATTTCTGCCTGCTCTCGTGCACTTTCTCACTAAAGGATGTCATAGTTTTATCTTCCTGACTAAGCATAGCACCAATAGCTGTCCCACTTGCATCACATCGAACCTGGAAAAGCTTGTTAAAATCTGGTAGCCTTAAAATCGACCTCTCTGTAATCTTCCGCTTCAAAAGTTGAAAGTTGTTCTATGCTGCTCTGGTCCAACAAAAAGGCTGGCTGGCCTTTTTTATGGTGTCTAGCATCAGCGCACAGATTTCACTAAAATTCCTTATAAACTTGCGGTAAAAAATTGCCAACCCGTGAAAGCTACGTACCTCAAACAAGCTCTTCGGTGACAGCCAATTGACGATTGCTGCGATCCTTTCTGGATCCATATTCAATTCATTTTCTATGATAACAAAGCCCAAATAGACTAGTTCTTTATGCAGGAAAGTACATTTCTTCAGGTTTATCAGTAGTTTGTTCTGTTGTAACTCCTATAGCACTCTTCAAACATGTTGAAGGTGCTCTTC
This sequence comes from Pinus tabuliformis, assembly GCA_031772625.1. Taxonomy (NCBI): domain Eukaryota; kingdom Viridiplantae; phylum Streptophyta; class Pinopsida; order Pinales; family Pinaceae; genus Pinus; species Pinus tabuliformis. Next base: position 1,696,899,462 of record CM062819.1, on the reverse strand, counting down.
TTTCATTCTGCTGAAAATCAAATTATCATCAAGATATACTATCACAAACTTACCGATGAACTCTTTCAACATTTCATTCATTAACCTCATAAAAGTACTAGGAATGTTACTCAAACTGAATGGCATGACTAGCCACTCGTACAGCCCTTCATTGGTCTTGAAGGTTGTCTTCCACTCGTCCCCTTCTCTAATCCTGATCTGATGATAACCACTCTTCAGATCAATCTTCATGAAATAATCTGCCCCACTGAGACAATCCATCATATCGTCCATTTTGGGTAAGGGAAACCTATATCGAATAGTGATTTTATTGATAGCTCGTGAATCCGTACACATCTGCCATTCTCCACCCTTCTTAGGCGTGAGTACTGTTGGTACTGCACAAGGGCTCAAGCTTTCTCTGATCAGCCCCTTGTCCAGCATCTCTTGCACCTATTTGCGAATCTCTTCACTATCTTTCGGGCTCATTTGATACGCTGCTTTATTTCGTAGGCTTGCTCCGGGTATGAAATCAATATGATGGCCAATGCTCCTCTTGGGAGGCAACTTGTCCGGTAAGTCATCAACTACAATGTCCTTGAACTCATCTAACATCTCTTGAATCTCTGTAGGAAGTTCAGACATTTCTGTGTGTAGCAACACAGTCTTAGTTCTCCTCACGACAGCATAATTCACTTCGTTCTCCTCAATCTGTTTGATAAACTGTTTTCCACCTACTAATAAGGCTTTTGTCCCACTCGCTTCTACTGTATCCTCCTCTTTGATGGGTACAAGCGTATGCTTGACTCCATCTTTCAAAAATTTGTAACAATTCATCTTCCCATCATGTACCTCCTTCCGATCATACAGCCACGGTCTCCCCAGCAGTATGTGGCACATGTCCATTGGCATGATATCGCAGACAACCTTGTCCTGGTACTTGCCAATGTGAAATTCAACCTTGCACTGTTCATCAACTAATAGCTGGTGGCCTTTCTGCAGCCACGACACCTTGTAAGGTGTGGGATTTTTAAGTCGCATCAATCCCAGCTTCTCCACCATCTCAGTGGCAACCAAATTATCTGTACTCCCACTGTCTATGATCAATTTACAACACTTTCCATGAGATTTGCAAACTGTTCGGAATAGTGCCTTCCATTGGGTCTGCTTAGCCGTCTCCTTGGCTGGCTTCAACAGTACTTTATTTAGAACCAAAGCCTCTCCTATTTCTGCCATATTTTCCACCTCCTGAGATGGTGCCTCAACTTCCTCAAGCTATGCAACAAATGTTCCCCTCTGGCCAGCTTGCTCTGCTTCCGGGCATTCGAAGGATCTATGCCCCCACTTGTGGCACCTGTAGCACTAGACATTAGCTCCCCTTCCTCAGCCATTCCCTCTTCCTCACTAATATGGCCAACCTCCTATCGTGCTATCTCCCTTCTCTGTTTTTCCTGAAGCCCTAGAGATGTTTCCCTCTTCGCTATTAGTGGCAGTTCTCCCTCTGCCGTAGGACTGTCCTCGTCCTCTGCCATTTCCTCGTCCTCTCCTATTATTCTATTTTCTATTAATCTTTTCCTCAGCCTTTACAGCACTCTGAAAGTATTCTTCTATATTCCGCGGAGAGAGAATACTGATCTCATCCAGTATTTCCAGCCTCAAACCATTCACATATCTCATTGTCTTCTCTGGAGTATCATCAGTATAACCATCCCTCAAGTTTACACGATAAAATTCTTCTGTGTATTCCTTTACGGTCATACCCTTCTGTCTTAAGTTTTGTACCCATCGGTAGAGCTCAACCTAATAATCTTTAGGCAGGAATCTGCCTTTCAGTTTTGCCACCATCCTTGGTCACTTCCTTATTGGTAGCTTGTTCATTCTCCTTCTGTCTTCCTGGACACTATCCCACCATAAAGCGGCGTGTCCATTTAATTTGGTTGCAGAAAATTTGACTCTTTTATCCTCACAGATCTCTTCGTTCTCAAAATACTTATCCAACTCACTTATCCAGTCCAGCAGAACATCTGCGAACAGACTGCCATCATAGTTAGGAATCTCCGGTTTGGGCTTGTTGCTGGCTAGCAACACCGATCTCAACAGTTTTAACTCTGGGGCTTCTTCATCTGATCCGTCTGTAGCAGCTATTGCCTCCTCCTCACTGTCATCCCCAAGTTCTGGGTCTCTCCTCCTTCCTGCCTCCACTGCCTCTAAGCGAGCAGTAAGGGCCCTTAATTCTTCCCTCAAGCCCTCATTTGCTGCTCTGCGCACACCTCTTCCACATCCTTGTCTTTGAACCTCCATATCCTGATTCCTTCAAAACCTGGCTTTGATACCACTTGATGGGGCCAACCCATGTAATACACTTCCAATGAATATCGATGCGGGAGTACAACGACAATTAATAATGAACAATAGATTTTTTATGCAAATCGATTCATTGGCAGTTGAAATTAATGATAGGGATTGTGATTGGTACATTTTCCTCTAGTCGTTTGACAATTGTCCCTCCTTGGGATTCCTCGAGCCTACCTTGGTATGGGCGTTTCAAACCCGTACCCAAGTCATTCACCTATTTGTTCTCCTCGTTCTATGAGCTATTCTCTTTCAAAAATTCCTCATGGTTTCGATATGGAACTCTATGGTTGCGTCCTCCTGGTTTAGGGTTTTGATCTAGAAGTCACTCCCCTTCGTCCGGCAAGGGCTGTGTCAACTTGGTGGGTTCAGCTCTTATCTGGTTTGTGCCAAGTCTTGACTGTTCGTAATGTGGTGGTAGCTAGTTGTTGCGTCTTTGCATTCCTTTTTCTTGGTAAATAGTTTTGATGCCTGTATCTCCCACAGTTGTTACGGTCATTTGCTGGTTGGAGCTGCTTCAGGTGACAAACCTCTGGCTTCAAATCGACCTTCCACGAATCTGGCAAAATACAGTGTCAAACTTCTTCGGTTTCTCCGTCACTCACAGGGTAAGTTCACCTGGTTCCATGTTATCAATATCTGCTCCTTTTCCCTCAGTCAACTTAATGTTTCGGCTCCTTGTGAGCAGGGTGACCTGGTGGAATTGTTATGGTTGCGGCTTGCCTTTGTCAGGTAAAGAACTGAGACTTATTTGCTTTGCTATGTTGCGAGTCCTCGTTTCTTTGTACTGTCGATTGCTAATACTGTTTGTTAACTGATTACATTTGCAGGTATGGCTGCTCAAGGGTTTCGGCACTTGGCAATTTGGTGGCTCCGGCTAGACACGGGTAGTGTCGTTCTCTGTTCTTTGGTTGCTTCTGTTCGGCCTTAGGCTGAGGTTGTTAGAGTCTGTATATTTATGATTTTGCTAGGTCACTGTCTGTACACAGTTTCGTTGTAGGTTGACACTGGGCTCCTTCTCTGTCTGGTTACTGTAATGGGTCGAGGGTTCTAAACCCGTACTGTGTTCAATTCTCGCTTGGTCATAGGCATGAACAATATAATTGTGGAACGGTATTTTTTTCCTTTTGTTTCGAACGGGATATATATATAAATGAACCAGAATACTATTTTCTCGTCTACATTAATTTAAATATGGAACTGTAATTGGTTGTTCATTTGCATACCTGGCAATTTTTAGAATTTAGTTGCTTGTTTGGGCTTGCTAATTCCATCTCCTTGACATTCACTTATGTATGTGGTCTAGAGAACTGTATGATTGGTTCCCACTGCACGTTCCTTGGATTTATTTGCAACCTGTGTGCTTACATTCAATTTCTAAATTCGTTACGACTCCAGTCGCGTCATAAGCCTGCAAGAAAATCACCAAAAGACTGTACTTTACATAAAACGAATGCAATTTCATATAACATAGACGGTCTTTGGGACATTGGAGAGGAAATGTGCACAGAAATTTACAATTTTTTATTTTCTCATTTCTCTGACAATTGAACCCTGCACTCTATTCTGTTTCTCTCTTAAAACAACTGTTAGAAAACTGTTAGTTTCCCAACCGCTGTTAGTTACGCCCGATCAATTACATCAGTTTCCTTTTTGTACAGAACTTTCCATTGTCGTTCAGCATTATCACAAAGATGAAATTAACTATGTAAAACATTGACCCTAACTAATGATAATTCCTATTGTTCCTAATTACTGTTCATTAATATAACTTAGACAACTTAACAAAATAAAATTAAAAGATACAAGCACGTTATCCATTCAGCAAGTTTACTCCTCCGCCCCTTTCAGAGACCAAACCACCTTCATTTTGTCTTTGTCCTGTCAGCCAGATGCTCCTGCATCATTTTCCTTCAGCAAAAAAATCTTATGGGTGGACATCCCTTGATCAGGGTGACCATGGCTTGCCACAACCGATGCTTACATTGGATGTTGCTCTGGTGATATGTATATTTCACATGGAGACTCTAGGAAGAAAGTCACCTTATACCTGCCTACTATATCTATTCAGGAGCTCAAGGACACTTTGTGGTTAGATTACGACAATAATGATGAGAAGACTCAACCTATTTCTTTGATCCACCATCATACAGAGTCTACCCAAGAGGGTAAATTACAATATTTCTTGAATAATTTGGACATAATGCCTAATTTTGACATGTTTCGTTAAATCTTTAGTCTAGATTTTCAAGGAAATTTTTATTCTCAACCCTCCTCATCACCAGTCTTAGTAGCATCTTCCTGCACTCTTGAGCTAGAGACTACACTTGTTGAAATTAGTCCTGGAAAATCCTTACATCTCAGTTTAGACCTGGACTCATCTCAACGAGAGTAGCTTGTTGATTTGTTGCATGATCACCTTGATGCCTTTGCATGGGGTTACGAGGACATGAAAGGCATACCTCCTGAATGATGTGGGTGAAGGGTTCACCGCTACAATTCATTTTCGACAGTGGTAGCCAAAAGAACCTCATTTCAGTAGAGGTCATGAAGCAGTTGGGCCTACCAACTACACCACACCTGCAACTATATAGTATCAGGTGGCTTCACCAAGGACGAGATCTCCGAGTTCGCTAGCAGTGCTACCTTCCCTATAGCATCAAACCCTTCACAGATGAGGTATTATGTGATGTTACACCTCTAGATTTTTGTGATGTATTATTAGGCTAGCCATACTTGTGGAGGCGACATGCTGTGTATGAGTCAAGGCCTCGTGCCATTATTATTTCTTTGGGTAATTCATTATACAGGATACTAGAGGTAGCCCCACCTACCACCACCTCTTTGATCACTGCTAAGAATGGTAGCAAGCTCATCTCACAGACTAGGAATTTTATTTTCTTTCTGGTTCACTCCCAAAGTAATGGGAAGATTGTTGCCACATCCATGACCCCCGCAAAGGGTTCCTCCACGCAGCAGCATCAAAAAAGGGGTACGGTCATGAAAGAACACAGGAACAACTTCTCCTCACCCATAGGGCCACCACACAAGTTTCAGGTGGGAGACAAATTTTGGTTACATATGCAGAAAGAACGCCTTACAAGAGCCCATTAGAAGATCAGACCAGTCCGACATGGTCCTTACAGCATACCAAGGCTGTGGGAAACAATTCTTTGGAGCACAACATTCCTCCATTCCTTCACTTGCACCGAGATTTCAATGTGGAATGCCCTCTACCATGCTTCCCACCATTACTGGACACATCAAAGGTTGCAGAACAACTCACCAGGGACCCAGCTCAGCAGAAGCTTCCTCATCTCAGGGAGGAACTCAATGCAATGGGGACCATTGCTTCCTAGGGGGGGGGAATGATCTAGGTGGATTTTGGTGGCCACCCACCTATCCCACTTGGACCCCCACAATTGTCTCTTTCAGTTTTTCAGTTTCTGTAATTGTAGCACAATTTACTATTTTTAGCAATTTTTTGGGTCCTGAACTTCCGGAGCTGTTTTGAGGCCCTAAACAACATTTTTTGGGAAATCTGGGTGCAACATGGGTCCATGGACAAATTTTTCTCTTCCCAAAGTTGTAGTTCTTGGATAGATCTTTCTAACAAGCTATTGTACGCATCAAACGGAGATCGGGTGCCAAAGTTACGACCCCGGGAAGTTGATGTACTAACTTACCCAAAATGGGGCCCACAATTTGGTGTTTCATCTTCTAGGGTTAGGTTTTGGGACGTGAAGGGTTTTCCATTGTTTCTCAACAATAAATAGGCCTTCGAGCCTAATTGTAACATAGTTCAGAGGCATGTAGCCGCCACATCTCTTCTCAAAGATAAGCTACCATTGCCCTAGCTGGTTTATTTCCATTTCTATTTGTAAGCATATTTTAGTACATTACAGTAATGAAATGAAGTATTATTTCCATTGCATCTATATGTTTATGGTTATCTCTGTAATTTGTTGCGTTCCTGTTTAAATCTGGATCACTGAAACCTGTACTCACCATATTTATATTCAGGAGGGAGCTCGACTTGTTCGTCAACCCCAAAGGCTCATGAACCCTGTGCTAAGAGATGCTGTGAAAGAAGAATTACAAAACTCTTACTTGCTAAATTTATATATCCTATATCTGATAGCTAGTGGGTCTCCCCATTGGTAATAGTCTCAAAAAAGGATGTGAGACAGTGCATCTGCATTGATTATCGAAAACTTAATAAGGACACTCTCAAGGATTACTTTCCCCTTCCTTTTATTGATTAGGTGCTAGATACCCTTGCTGGTAAAAAGTAATTTTCATTTTTATATGGCTTCAGTGGGTAAAACCAAATTTAGATTGCACCCACAAATCAAGTTTACATGTCCATGGGGTACATTTTCTTACCGATTGTTTCCCTTTGGACTATGTAATGCCCCAGCCACCTTTCAAAGGGATGTGCTGGCCATTTTTGTTGATCTCGAGCATGTTGAGATTTATATGGATGATTTTTTAGTGTTTGGTAACTCATTCCAAGAAGCCCTTAAAAACTTAGAAAAAGTTCTTTTATGTTGCCAAGAGGCTCACCTTGCTTTGAGTGATAAAAAGTGTATATTAATGTGAAAAGAAGGAATATTCCTTGGACATTTGGTTTCTGACAAAGGTATCCAAGTAGACCTGGCCAAAATAGAAGTTATTTTGCGTCTTCCTGCACTCAAAACATAAAGGGAAGTAAGAGGATTCCTGGGACATGAAGGCTATTAGAGGAGATTCATTGAGAACTTTTCTAGGATAGCTACCCCCCTTTTCAAATTGTTAGCTAAGGATAGTGAGTTTCTCTGGTCCATGGCTTGCCGACAGTATTTTGAGACATTAAAGGAAAAATGAGTGCAGGCACTGGTTTTGAGAGGTCCCAACTGGTCCCTTCCATTCCACATTTCCTCTAATGCCTCAGATATTTCCATTGGCGCAACTTTAGGACAAGAAGAAAACAAACAATCCTATGTTCTTTACTTCATCAGTAAAAATTTGTCACCGAGAGAGAGTATTTGGTTGTAATTTTTGCTATCAATAAATTCAGACACTACATCATAGGATATGAAGTCTTTGTGCATACTGATCATTCTACGATAAAATATTTAATGAATAAACTATTGACTAGCAGTAGAGTGACTAGGTGGTTACTATTGTTACAGGAATTTAATGTTACTATTGTTGATAGACTAGGAAAATCTAATGTTTTAGCTAACTATCTTTCTAGATTGAATAATGTTGGTGAAGTAATTCATGTTGATGATGATTTCCCTGACGAACATCTTTTTTGTTGTATCATCAAAGTCTCCATGGTTTTCTGACATAGCTAACTATTTAGTCAATTGAAAAACACCACCTCACTTATCCGCTCGTGAAAAGAGGAATATCATATTAAAAAGTGATGCATATTCTTGGGCCCAAGGAGGCCTCTTTTACACTGGATCAGATCTTATCATTCGTAGATGTGTAAGAGAGGAAGAAGTGTTTGATATACTAAAATATGCCCATGATGAACCTTGTGGTGGTTTCTTCGCTGATAAGAGAACTGCATATAAAATCTTACGCATTGGATACTTTTGGCCTTCTTTATTTAAGGATTCCAAATAGTATGTTAAGCGATGCGATAGCTATCAGCAAATGGGTCAACATGTTCAAGCTAATGAAATGTCTTTATGTCCTCAAATTATGATTGAGCCCTTTGAAAAATGGGCTATCAATTTCGTAGGACCAATAAATCCAACATCTATGAATAAAAATAATATATTTGTTTGCATTGATTTTGTTACAAAATGGGTAGAGGCTAAAGCTATTTCTTTTGCTACAGAAAAAGTTGTTGTTGAATTTTTGTTTAGTGAAATTTTTACTAGATTTGGTGTTCCTAGAGAGATTGTTACTGACAATGGACCGCAGTTTATTTCTAATCTGGTACAGGAAGTCATGGATCAATACAAAATTCGACATAGAAATTCCACTCTGTATCACCCACAAGAAAACGGCTAGGTGGAGTCTACTGACAAGGTGGTTGAATCCATCCTCACCAAAACAGTAAATCTGCATAGGAAGAATTGGTCCAGCTGGTTACCTGAAGCCTTATGGGCTTATCGAACCATCTCGCAGAATAGCACAGGACATACACCATATGAGTTGGTATATGGGAAACAATTTCTTTTGCCGATAAAGTTCCAGATAAAGGCCTTTCGAATAGCAGTTCAAATGGGATTAGATCTATCAAAAGCACAACAACAGTGTCTATTAAAGTTAAATGAGTTAGATGAATTTCGAAGAGATGTTGTTCAACAGAACATGTTAGTACAAAAGCAACGCAAAATGTGTCATGACAACTCTATCAGGAAGAAGCAGTTCCAACCAGGTGATTAGGTACTTCTTTATGACTCTAGATTTAAACACTTCAAAGGAGAATTCTACACACACTGGATGGGACCTTATGAAGTAGTCTGAATTTTTGAGAATGGGTTGTAGAGATCAAAATTATTGATGGGAAAAATTCAGTATTCCTTGTGAACAGGCATAGACTCAAGGTATATTTTCTACCATTCACAAAGGAGGACTTCATGCAAAAAGTGAAGCAACAAACTGAGCCATAGATGGTAGGGGGCCATGCCAACCTATTACAGATTTGATTTTCTCTTTTCAAAAATAAAAATAAAAAGAAAAAAATGACAAAAACTAAAAAATAAATAAAAAAATCCCGTGATTGTGAAAATTGGTTTGTTGACATGGTCATAGAAGGATCAGCCTAAAAACCAGCATGCTGGAAGAAAGATCAAAATTTTAATAAAATTGGAATGTTGCTTGATCTTTATATGTGCTAATTGTCACCAAGAATAAGCAGGTTTTTAAGTACAAGAACTGAGCCCTTATCCAAGTTTGGGACAGTTGACACAAATTTTTTTATGGAAGCAACACTCAATTCCCGCTGCATTTACTTTTGGTTTGGCACTATCCAGGCAGATTTTTGAGGTGTAATTATGCCCTTCTTCTATTTCCTTTTTTGTAAATTCCCTTCTATTTTTTAGGCTCCTTCTTCGTCCTATGAAAATGAACCTTCCCCTTCTTCCAAAGAAACTACCCCTATCCAACTTCGTTTTTTCCTCTTTTTCCTTTGAAATTATTTTCCCTTTCCCTTTTTCCATACTCCCTCTCAGTGGTTTCACACTTGAATTCCCTGTTGAATTTCCTTCCCATTCTAAAATTTACTCCTTTCCCGCTTCTTTTCTCCCTCATGGATCATATTGCAGAATCTGATTCAAGCTTATGAAGCATATCAAAAGGAATGTATTGATACAGAAAAGCTGGTGAATAAAACCTCGTTTATGATTCAACAAATCCTTCAAAATCCATCCTATGAATTTTATCAGAAATGTTTTCCCACAATATCCCTAGACCAAGTATATGTGTTTAGTGTAGGAATTTTCAGTGCAAGAATGTTCAGTGCAGGACTGTTCAAGTGCAAAAATGTTCAGTGCAAGAATTTTCAGTGCAAGAATGTTCGGTGTAGGACTGTTAGAGTGCAAGAATCCACACCGCTAAGCACTCTAGAGTACAAAACTACATGTCCTGGTGCAATAACAATGGTCTTTAGTGAAAAAATTTGTGATATGGTGTAGGAATACCTGGTGCAAGTATGCGCATCTAGAAAGTTTATTCTTATTTCATGAAAATCGTGTGTAGGAAGAATGACTGCACCACTTCCAGATTGATAGCATTCAATAATTTTTTATTATGATTAAGCTTTTTTTTATCATCTGCTAAAATAGGAAGGAAATTTTTTAAGTATAGGGATACTTAAGTTATGAAATCATATTTTTTTAAAAGTACCATGTACACCTTGTGTGAAATAACGAAGTGATTGCATGATGTGTATGATTTAACCCATCATCTCATACTCACCTTTTTGAAAAAAATCTCATTACCTGTTAATGATGACCTGACCTCATACCATACCATGCATGACTATCATATTAATCATGGCACCTTAACCGCTGACTTCACTAATGATTATCTCTACTTGTACCACAACCTATCCATACCACATCCATCCCAAGGTCTACATTTAATGATGGAGTGTGACCGTTAGGAGGTGGCCAATATGGTGGCGATCGGATAGCTCAGCCATCACAAGGTTTGTTTTAGACAGAGCTCCTAAATCCTGACCGTGTGATATTTCTAAAAAGATTTAGACAGAATTCAATGAATTGAGGATGGCACCTATGAGAATTGAACCCTATTCCCTGAAAGAATTAGAGAAATTTTTTGAATACCAGAAGAGTCTTCCACTGTTGCAAGAATCTGGGTTCCTCCCGTTTCTACTAAAATTTAATGGTTTTGACTCGACTATGGTGTTACAGTTTGCTTGGACCTTTGATGGGAACCGAGCCAATGTAGGATCACTGGAGTTTGAAGTAAATGAATAATCTATATCACAAGCCACGAGATTATTAGTAGAAGGTGAGCAGCGGTTCAAAAAGGAGAAAATCGAAAAGAAAAAGTGGCGCCAGTTTGTGGTTGACAGAAAACAAAAGTGGATTAGAAGAAAGGACTTCCACGCAGTGCCATGCAAGGAAAATGGAAAGACATGTTGTACATATTACAAAAGTTCCTCACCTATGAGGGTTGCTACTCATTGACCTTCTTGTATCATATTCAGTTGTTCCTACATTTTGAGTCAGGTAAGCTTATCAATTTCCCCTATTTTCTACTAAGAAGCTTGAATAAAATGTCAAAAGGAGTTCAGAGAGGTAAGATGAGCCAAGTCGCACACAATTTATACCATCATGGGTTGATTGCAATTTTAGTTAAGAATGAATTGAAGGTCAAGTATATAACCTAGGAAGTATTTTTGAATGAGTTACATGAAAGAGGTGTAGGGAAATCCTCCAGAAAGAAGAGTGTGAGCAAGAAGGGGAAGCCTAAAACCCTAACCCTGCACCCTACCAAGACTAAGAACAAATAAGAGTTAGTGCAGGCAGAGGAGAGAAGCTTGTTGTTGAAACCTCATCTACATCAAAAAGGAGGACCTGAAGCTCAATCAAGAGGATTTCCTCCTTGAAGCAAGCCCACATTCAATCGACTTCCCTAATCAATTTGGATGAATCCCCACCTCCTTTACCAGTTGCAGACAACCTTACACTACTTGCGGATGCTATGGCTCATACAATGATTAGTGAGGGGGATATTTATGAAGAAGACATCACACCCTTGTCGGTTTTGCTTGGAAAAATGAAGAAAAAGAAAAGGATGCCAACACCTAGTGTAAGTGGAGGTAAAGGCCCGATAGAGTATCCAATGTATGTTGAAGTGCAAGGTACTGAAACCCTTCATGATATTGAAATGTAGGAGGTTAATGACCAAGGTGATATCGACCTCGATGATGCTGGCACTAGTATGGAGTCAATTGTCGAGAAAACTCTTGCACAAGAAGAATTCGTTAAGGAAGACCCCACTCTCCACCTGAACAGTTAGATGGAAGAGCTTAAGTAACATATCTATGGGGTGGGGGTAGTGAACCACACTTTGAAAGAACAAGGGATAGTATAGAAACAAAAGAACATAGAGCTAGAAGGAGAAGTGAAGGAGAAAAAATTCCAAGTGAAGATATGGAAATTTCGAGCATAAAAGTGCTAGGTCATCTCAGAAAGGTGACCAAACAGCACAAGAAGGCTCAAGGCAAGAAGAGGAAGATAGTGAAAGTAGGAATTAACATACAAATACTGGACTAAAAGAAGGCTCCCTTATTTTGGTTTTTTTGCAGCAAGTAAAGGTTGTGTGAGGACACACAACAAAATAGGGGTGGGAGGATGTTGGTAGGCTAAATTGTCCTATTTTTTAATCTCTATACTACTCTATACACATGACCTAAACCTCTATTTTAACCTAAAATCCTATTCATTCCTGTACCTTTCTCTAAAATCATGCACAGTTGTTATAGACATTTTTGTGCCTTACAGCTATAAGCATGAAATGTCCATAAACCAAGGGATCCTAAGTCCCTAAAATTGTTGTTCCAGCTCCTAAAGAAACAAGGTCAACAAATTACAGCTTCTCCCAGAAGTTCTCCACCAGAAACTGCTCAAAACTAGTCAAATCAGGATCATTTCAAATGCTCCACTAGCTAGCTGCGTTGCAAAGCACCCAAATACACTGGCTAGGTGCGTTGCAATGCACTTGAATGCACTACCAGGGTGCGTTGAGTGGGAAATGACAAGTGGCAGAGTCATTCCGCGAGGTGGAGAGACAATGGAAGCTTCCAGAATCTTCTCCAATGACACTTGCCTCACTGAATTCGACCAGTGATGAGTAAGAGGCTCTCAGTCTCCAAGTGGAAGCAAGAACTGACAGAGAGAAGCCACTAATCAATTCATGAGCTGACTCATCCCTTTGCATACATCTATATATGGATCCCTCACCAAGAGATCCAGAGGCTGGAATTTTGTACATTGCAGAGAATTGCTGTTGGTTTTGTGATAGATATCAGAGTATTGGGTGATTTGTGCTTTGTTGGAGGTGAAGAAGGGATTCTATGCTGGGAGGTTGATGCTGGATTAGGAATCATCGGTTGTAACTCCTCCTGGATCTTCTTTTTTTATCAATAAAACTACTTGAGTTTCTCCTACATGCTTATATATCTGATGTGTGTTATATTTGTATGTTTAGCTTAAATCTGATCCTAAGCTTTTTATGAACATAAATCCATGTCTTTGTGTAGTTTCTCTCTTCTGTGAACTTGCAGGAACTTGGTGGCGCTGGGCAAGTGAGGGAGCCAATTGGTGGAAGCTGGCAAAGAGAATATAGATTGGATCGAACAACTAGCGCAAGACACAGGTTGGTTCATCTTAATCATCTTCGTTTATAATTCTTAAAGGAGAATACAAGAGTAGTTTTCCTTGTTTGTTTCTGAGGTCTCTGTCACAACCTTGTGGGATAGGGTCGTTCTGAATAGACACTTTTCCCAAAAACAAAATGGTGACTCCGCTGGGGATCGTGTCTAGTTAGTTTATTTTTGTTTCTATTGTTATTCATCTCATAAACTTAGGAGTAGCGAATCGAACTGCATTTTCCATTTACAAATGCAAAGTAGACATCTGCTACTCTAGTCCATTCATTGGACCTGTTTATGATCTGAACAGTTGACTCACAAATGATCTGATTACCCTTTGTGATAGCTCTTAAACCTCTTGTAAATCAACCCTCTGATTGTGCACTATTGATTGCTTTTACCCGGCCAAAAACCATAGATTAAACTGCAAACCGTGACCCAGAACCCAGAGAGAATTCTTGTTTCTGCTTCAGCGCAGGCTCTGTGAAGAGACTCTGCATTTCAGCGTAGTTCCCGAGAGGGCTACCTACGTTGCAATTCAGTTTCTCTGTGTAGCAAGTGCGTTGATCAGCCTAGCCTTGCCTAGCTGAGGTTCTTTGCTCACTTTTTCCAGTTTTTCCTCTGATTTTTGCAGCCTGTGATCAGTGTGTTTGTCTGTTTAAAAGCCCCTTTTCTTTGCCTTAATTTTGCCTCAGTTGTATAAAATAAACTATATTTGTTTTTGTGTGTTTGTTACGTCATTTACAGTTTCCCATTGCCAAAGTAAACTAGTCATACTGTCGCCGTTAGATCTAGATATGTCGTAAGTGTCGATTTTGATCTTAGGAGAGAGTTTATTTGCTATTGACAGTTGATTACGCTTTTACTTTTTGCCTTTGGCTTGAATTTGTGAATTTCTAGTGTCGAAACAAGTGTTTACTTCAAAATCATAAAGTGTCGTAATCGTCTCTACCTTTTGATTTCGAAAAGAAGCTTGTTTGTGTTTTTCACTTGAAATTGAATTCAAATTTGTACAACAACTTTCTTTTTAGGCATCAATATTAAGAAAGTGAAAAACAAATACATGCACAAGTGCATTTGCATATTGACAGTTTGTATGGCTTGATTTAGGAAAAGTGCATTTACAGTGTGCTCTTTGCTCTTTGAGAAAAGATTGTGTCTTTCTTTTCCCCTTGTAGCTAGGATTTTCATTGCTGAAAAAAGATAAAAGCTTGCTTATCATCTTTAGATTTCATTTTAGGAATTACATCTACATCTCGTGGTGAACCAAAAAGGCAAACTTCATAAGAAAGATCAACCTAAAATAAATTCAATTAACTTAACAACGCTTTGTAACTTAACGCACAACATCTAGAGGTGTAGGCTAGAGACGTATTTCGGCGTCGTAAAGCCTGGTAATGTTGTTCTCATTGATGGTTGGGTGATTCCTCCACTTTGAGATGATAAGTGCCAGTACGGACTTGTGCTCCCATGTACCGTCGAGTATATATTGGGAGACCCCTATAGGCATAAAACCTTTATCCATAGGAAGCCGTTTCGGTCGCCCTACTGATCGCAATGCACTGAACACAGCATTCGGGAAGATTGACCGCCGTACCCTAAAAAGTATTCTGCGGTTTTGCGATTGGTTTGGCACTCCCTCTACCTAGAGCTCCAGAGCAGTCCCTTTCATTCCTTTTCAGACTCCTTAACGGAAAAGGTCCATCTGAGCACTTGTCACTTCAGGCTCATTAAATATCGAAGGAGACTAGAGTCATCTTTTGTTTTTTCTCAACTCTTTAAAACTGAAAAAACAAAGTTGTGTCAAAGCGTGTTAAAATTTATTTTAAACGGAATATTCATACCCTTTTCCTGCGTTGATCTTTAGGTTGAGAAAATGGAGCCTACCAACCAATGAGTTCCCCTTGGTGGAAATCCTAGTCCTTTCTCCTCTTGGGGAGATGTTGGTGCGCCCCATATGGCCACATTGTCGCTTCCAGGACTGACGATTGGCTTGCTAGTATGGCTCTTCTCAACCAATGTCGTTCAGAACACCACTATTCCTGAACAGTCGAATCAGCAATTAGACGAGTCCAGAGTTACCCACCAGCCTTCTACTTCCTCTAATTCTTCCTCTCCTCCTTCCTCTTCGCTTGACGGGACTGGTAAAGCTAAAAGCCAAGTTCAAAAGAAGAAGAAAGAGAAAAAGAAGAAGGAGCCAAAGGCGAATAAGGGAAAACGAGTGTCGTCTAATGAAAATCCACACACAGCACCGACCAGGCCTAAATCGCCATGTGTCATTTGTAGAGGAGACCACTTTCACAGAGATTGTCCTTGCATCCCCCGGATACTAAGGGACTGGTCTCCTCGTTTGCACAATCTGGTGTCATCAACCTCTGGAGATCATGTTGAAAGCACACCGTCAACTAGTGAAAGTGAAGCCCCAGGACAAAAAGGGAAAGCTAGATTTCCCTGTAGACTGTGCGAAGGCGGCCATGCCCTCCACCGTTGTCCCTTCTTAGACGAGGCTAAAAGAGTTTTGGATGATCGTCCGGTTTCACCGTTACGACTTCCTCCTGGATATAAAAAGCTCTTGTCGAGTCCGTCATTAGTTGAGAACCCAGCTGGCCCACTCAAGTGGTTGGCTGAAGCGTCTATCATTGAGGATAAACCAACTGAATCCATACTAGACGAAAGTCAAAAGGTCGAGGCGGCAGTTGACCCAGTATTGCCTTCAGAGGTTTTATCTTCGAATGATACAGTCACTGAAGAGAATAAGGATGACACCATCCAAATTCTCTTCATCAACACAGACTCCGACGAACACGAGGGCAATCTACCCATTCCTTTACCGCAGGAAGGAAGTTCGTCAGAGCCATACCCGGCCGTCTACTTGGTCCCACCTCCAAGCAACCTAGTTGTCTCCTTCGACTGGAATCAACTAGGCAGACCCCGTTTGCCAGCAAGCATACTATTCCGAATTATCGTTCAAATATATAGAATGGTCATGGCTGGTACCATCATAGATGAGGGGGCTTCTGTGAGTATCCTTTCCTCTATTTCTTGGAAAGTGCTTGGTTCGCCATCGCTGTCGCCTGAGATGAGAAATCTGACAGGATTTGATAAAGGAACCAGTCGACCTTTAGGGATCCTTCCCGATGTGCCCATAACATTGAGAGGGAAGACAGTTCGCCTGAATGTCATGGTCGTTCAAGGACCCTTGGATTATAACCTACTCCTTGGATGAGACTATATTTATTGCATGGGAGCCATCGTCTCCTCACTCTTTAGAGTAATGTGTTTTCCGCACGAAGGAAGAGTGGTCAAGCTCGTGGACCAGCTTTCATTTCTCGGATCACGCATAGCAAATAGTCATATACCGTCTCTAAATGGTCTCTTCACGCAAGAAATGTCTCAAGTCCCAGTCCGTCCTCCCGATGAGCGCGAGTAATTCGGAAGGATATGACTGAAACCCAGGGGGCATGCATCCCGGTCTGCTTTGGCAGGAAAACTTCGGGTATAGGGTAGGTTTCCGCAGGAGAATATGACTAGTCTGTACCCCGTCCGTCGTTGGAAGAGGGGTTATTCTAGAATAAGATTCTCTTGTCAAAGTTATGAGAGTTGACAGATGGAGTCACTCACCTTTGTTTATCTCGGTAGACATCGCCGAAGAAGTGTTTTGTTTGCACCGCGAATAGAACAATCTTTGGGTAACCTCTAAGAGGTAGGCCTCTCCTGATAGAACAAACGTTTTGTCTGCAAATTGAGGGGTAACTTTGAAACTTTATACCTGGGGGCATGCAAACCTTTTGGCATGCAAGCAAGGGGCGGATATTTATTTTTTAAATTTTTAGGACCTCTAACCCTTTAAACTCGTAGGATTAGTCGTCACCAAACTTGCATAAAGAAAGGATGTGGGGCAAAAATCTAAAAGTTGCCGTTTTTATATGAGATATTCTTATCATATGACTGGCTTAATCGAGCAGTTTTAGCACATAGTTCAAGCTCGTTAAAAAATAAACATAAGATCGAGCAAATGTTTCCACCCGCATTTAAGCTCGTTAAAAAATGAACTATCCTCCAGTAAATAACCATCGTGAATGAAACATTTTCAGCCATTAAAGACTTGGTCGTGTTTGCACCGTCACCTCCACTTTTCCATTAGCCGATCGTTCACCTCCATTTGATTGTTTACCCATTTTGAGGAACAGCTGCGAAGAGTGATTTCACTAGCCATCCTTGTGACACTGCCGTGATTGGAAAATTCCAAACCTTACCTGGAATCAGCTGCTACCCGTTTTATCACTCATTCCTCAAAAGACGAGTCTTCTTTAAGCTCTTTTCATCTGACTCGTAAAATATGAAAAGATTGCCAAGTTTTGGCCTTCCAGCTCGTTAAAGCGACCGGAAGTGCTATCCCTCCTCTAGATTTTAATCTTTTTGGACCTGAGGGATTATTGCACAAAAAAATCGAGCGCTTGTTTTGTTCGGCTCGTTAAAATTATCGAAAATTCATCCCTTCTGTATTATTTTATACTTTTTCGGACTTAAGGGATCAGATGACGAAAAAGGAATTCCGGAGTTATCTTTACATACCTTTTCAGACTCCCTAAAAAGGAAAAGGACCGAGTTATCTTTGTCGTTAGACTCGTTAAAAAGATTAATAGCGACAAACTTGTCTTTAGACGAGAACGAGTTTCACTATCGCTAGGCTCGTTAAAACATAGCGATGGGTTTGCCCGAAGGGCAAATTATAGAACAAGCATATGTTATCCTCCTCAAGCTTAACAAAAATAAAGAGGTACTGGTCAGAAATGACTGGGGAAAAATTGGGAAGAAAACTCAAAGAAACTTTATTGGTAGCAAGTCGCTCTTGAACATGACACTTCCACTCCGTGCCAGAGTCGGGTTGGGTTGTTTCATTCACCGGTCACATCACCATGGTCACGCCATACCATCCACATTTGGGGTAAATGCTACCGATCCATCACATAAGTGTCGCTGACATGTTCAAGAGAAGTCATCCAGAGAAGTCACCCGTGTCCCATCCACTACCATACATTATACTTCACTCTTTCATGACCGCCACCCTGAACCGTCTGTCACAACCAGATCGTTTTCACCTCCATTAAAATCATTTGCTCCGTTCCGTGTCATTGATGTGGGATTCATTAAGGCCCTCCTTTGATAGATCGCTTCTTGTCGACATCAGCTCATTATCCAAGAAGTTGATCTAGGAACGCCCCTTCAGTACTTTGAAGCTTGCATGCCTCAATGGCAAGTTTCTCACTTCCGGCGACAGGTATACATCAATGACCTTCGACCGAAAGATTTTGCATGGTGTTCGACGCCAAGTCCTTTATTCACACCACGTGAATTGTACTGCAGTACCTTGAGGGTCATTATCATTATCGGTGATTCCTCTCGCGCTTGTTAACAGTTTACATCATTGACTGGTAATCAAGCGATGTCTTTCCATGTTCGACTTCAAAACATTTCTCACATGGATCGACTTGTACTTAGAGTGAAGATCGGATGAGATTGAAGACCCCGGATCTAGTTTCATCCATCCGGGATGCGATATATATTCAGGAAAAATAAAGACATTGAAATGTACAGCATTGCAGCACAGATAATCATCCTACCAAAAGGGATGATGACTTCATCAGAATCATCAGTCTACCATCAGACGATTGTCTGTCCTATGTACATGAAAATGAATTTATAAAGTTGAGCATGGGAATGCCCGCCTCAGCTAGCTCATGAAAACAGTATGAAAATAATGTATTGTATTGTATCTCATTACAGGTCTCCTCTCCAGCATTAGAAGAACTTCAGATCCTCCTAATAAAGCATTTCACTCGATAAACGACCTCATACTTTAGGGGGCAACTGTTATAGACATTTTTGTGCCTTACAGCTATAAGCATGAAATGTCCATAAACCAAGGGATCCTAAGTCCCTAAAAGTGTTGTTCCAGCTCCTAAAGAAACAAGGTCAACAAATTACAGCTTCTCCCAGAAGTTCTCCACCAGAAACTACTCAAAACTAGTCAAATCAGGATCATTTCAGATTCTCCACTAGCTAGCTGCGTTGCAAAGCACCCAAATACACTGGCTAGGTGCGTTGCAACGCACTTGAATGCACTACCAGGGTGCGTTGAGTGGGAAATGACAAGTGGCAGAGTCATTCCGCGAGGTGGAGAGACAATGGAAGCTTCCAGAATCTTCTCCAATGACACTTGCCTCACTGAATTCGACCAGTGATGAGTAAGAGGCTCTCAGTCTCCAAGTGGAAGCAAGAAATGACAGAGAGAAGCCACTAATCAATTCATGAGCTGACTCATCCTCTTTGCATACATCTATATATGGATCCCTCACCAAGAGATCCAAAGGCTGGAATTTTGTACATTGCAGAGAATTGTTGTTGGTTTTGTGATAGATATCAGAGTATTGGGTGATTTATGCTTTGTTGGAGGTGAAGAAGGGATTCTATGTTGGGAGGTTGATGCTGGATCAGGAATCATCGGTTGTAACTCCTCCTGGATCTTCTTGTTTTATCAATAAAACTACTTGAGTTTCTCCTACATGCTTATATATCTGATGTGTGTTATATTTGTATGTTTAGCTTAAATCTGATCCTAAACTTTTTATGAACATAAATCCATGTCTTTGTGTAGTTTCTCTCTTCTGTGAACTTGCAGGAACTTGGTGACGCTGGGCAAGTGAGGGAGCAGATCGGTGGAAGCTGGCAAAGAGAAGATAGATTGGATCGAACAACTAGCGCAAGACACAGGTCGGTTCATCTTAATCATCTTCATTTATAGTTCTTAAAGGAGAATACAAGAGTAGTTTTCCTTGTTTGTTTCTGAGGTCTCTATCACAACCCTATGGGATAGGGTCGTTCTGAATAGACACTTTTCCTGAAAACAACAGTCATGCACCTTCTCTGTATTTTCATATTTAAAGGCTTGTCATGGACTTAGTTACTTATTTATGGATTTTATACCTTTAATTATCCTTGCAACTAATATTTTTATTTCCTAAAGTATTTGATAAACAAATGTATTAATCGTTGTGATAGAATGGTCAAGTGCAAGTAGGATTCTTACACTCCCGTGACAACTCATTGATAGGATTCCCGCACTAGTTGGCGGATTCCTGCACTCCCGTGACATCTTACTGATCAACGCGTATATTTTTTAAAGGATCAGGTGACCTCGAGTTGGTCTCGGAGTGGGACAGAAATCAACGTATTGAAGATCAGGACCTCGGCCAAATATCTTATATTAGTATTTTGTAAATAGTCAAAAGGCTTAGTTAAGCTACTATTATGATATCATTGCAGCCGTAGGCCTGAAGGTTTGTATATAATGTAAAACTCTGATAGGAATTAAGGAGCGATGGTATGGTAAAAATTTTCTAAGAGATTGTAATTATTTTGGAGTATTGCCTCTTTGGGCTAGATCGCAGATCCAAGATGTATTTTTTCTTTTGAAACTAATATAAAGGAATGTGCTAGTACGCAGTTTCATTTCCATTTGCGTTGTGATGAATCTTTGACCGACTGCATTTCTCGATTTCATAACAGGGAAATGAGCTGGTTGGTGAGGGCCCATCCAACCCATCTCGTTCTCCCTTTCTTTAAAGGTGTGTTAATTTAATTTAAAGTGCAGCCGTGAATTTATTATTTACTTTTATTTTCCTCACAAGTTATAGATTTGATTTCATTTACAGTTCTTGTGTTATGGATCCATGGTATGTAATCTTAGAATTATTTGATTTCAATTTACATAAGATTTCCTTTTAATGTTTGATTTCATTTTTGCAAGATTGATACAAGCACGTTGCCTATACTAGTGCATTTCTAGTTTTGCAAGTCAATTTCATTGGTTCAGTTTTGCATGTCTTTTACTCCTTTTATTCCACAAAAGTTCTTTATTTCTTCCTGCAATATTGATGTTTGTTTCTAAACTAAAGGCATTATTAATATCTAAGGTTTCGGTTAAGATTTAATTGTGTTGTGATGAATATGGAATAAACGCTATAGTAGCTTACAAGTTTGTGCTTGCACTGAACACTTTCGAAGAAAGGATTGAATTTCATGATTGTTAAAGGATAAATTCCCCTAGGGTCTTGGGTTGATACCCTAGCAGATCAGAGGTTATTTATAGAGAGAAACACACATTCCATACAACCATGATTCTAATGTAAACAAACTATACGAAAAAGGGGTGCACCTGAGGGTCCTTCGTTTGAGAAGATCCAGTCAGGGTTCAAACCCTCTTGGAGTTCCATTTAGTCCTTCAACCTGCAAAACAAACAATTCCAGAAAGTATAGCAATATATTGACCAAGCATCATAAATAAATCGTCTTCATAACATAAGGAAAGGTAGTTAGTTATACAATTAAAAACAACCATTCACATATGAATTATAACATTGACATCATGAACATGAAGAAGATTTATATCAGGAACAAGACAAGTGTTTCTTTTATTATAAATAACTAAAGTACAGAAAGGAATGATTTCACCTAATTCGTCCTTTCGCAGGCTCCAAGCGGAACCATCCTTCGGATTCGTCCAGTCTCAAGCCTTCAACAAACTCCTTCCATGACTTACTCCATGATCTCTCAAGTAGAAATACATCATCACACAAGGAAACAAGGGTTTCCTGTAAATGGGGGGAAGTGTAGGAAGCACAAGGATATTCAGACCTGGTCAGGGAAAATCTCAGCAGAGTGATCTTTCTCTCTATTCTCTCCTCGCTTAGGCCTTCCCATTGAAGCCTTTTTATACTTCTCCCAAAGTATTTTTTTAGTTGGTAATTTGTTGGGAACAGTTGGGCCACGGGCACTAATAGGTAATCAGCAGGTAAAACCCGCGATCTCCACCCGAAATTAAGGACTTTTAATTTTTTTAAGTGTTTTGAGACATATACACAGGTTGGGTATACACAGACCCGTGTACACACGCATTTAGCTCAGGGAAATGTCGCATATAGGGAGTAAAACATTGTTTTTTGAATATTTGGACCAGGTCTGGAAGGAGGGGTTGCCCTAGGCCATGAGTGCAGCATCACAAACACCAAGAGCGAGGTTTGGAGCTATAACAATGATTAATTATTGAATGAACCCTCTGAGTTAAAACATTAAAAAGGCAAATCTAAATGTACAACTATCTCAGGAAAAGCCTATTCAGACAACCAAATAATTTCCATAATTATATAGAAGAGTTTTATGTTTTAAAGAAAGATTTACTTTAACTTTTGAAAATAATTTCCTATCTAGACTCTAAGTTTGGTTGAAGCATCTTTCTGCTTTTGAGAATTTAATTTCAAGTTCTGCTTTCTTTGCACTCTATTTCACTTAACACACTTTTTACTTTTTTATGTAATCTATAAACCAAGTGCAGAAATATTGGTTATCTGGTGCAAGAACCTCAGTTCTCATACAAGATCAAAGTGTTATATCCCGAAGACTTAGAAATCTTGCATGAAGGTCAGAACTTTAGTACAAGTACAAAACATCCTTCTAATATCTAAACCTCATTCCAGTGCAGGCACAACATTCTGGTATAGGAACGTTGTTGTAGTACAAGAATAACAGTTTATTACAGGAAAGAATATCTCTAAAGAAGACAAATACACTCAATAATGTATTTATCACACTGTCTCACTGAAGTTAAATATAAAGGGTCATTTAATTAGTTTATATTGTTCACAATGAATTAAGAATCCATTTTAGTTTTTGCAAAAGCACTTTTCATTTATTCCAGCACCAGACTTTCTTTGAGTATCAATTGCTTCTTGATCGTCATTTTTCTTTCGATTCTATAAATTTGTGATTTGAGAAGTCGTCATACAATTAGATAAGGTTCATATCATTTCTTGGCATTTCTTGTGCTACACCTCAAAGTGTACGAAACCCCAGGTTGCAAAATTAAGTGTTGAAACGAGCTTGCTTAACTGCAACTCCTGCACGCAATAGTGACAATTGGAATTTCACTTACAACATATTTACAAATAATATGCATTTTCCACATGTACCCATGTGAGACAAAATAGGTTAGATATATCCTAACAATTCAAAACACTATGATTCTAAAGTTTTTGGAAAGACGAACTTCAAAACCTCCACTTGATGCTTCTCGGTCACGTATTGATGCCAAGCTTGGTAGTGTTAAATGATGTCTCTAAACTACTTGACGATGTCTTTCTAATAGAGGAATCTTGCCTCCATATATTTTGGGTATAAGGTCTTGGAAACTTTTTCCAACTCATCCTGAAGCATGTGTAGCATGGTATTGACCATGACAGGACCACCAGTGTACTTCTACATGTTTTGTGCACTCATCTCCAAGTTATCATTGGTGGCCTCTCGCTTTAGCTGCTCCATGCACCTGTCGATCTCTAGTCAGACTTGGTTCTTATGCTTAGCTTCAGTGAGGGAACCGATTGAAAGGATCTTGTGCATTCTTACCATGACATCCAAACTCTTATACAACCATTCATATGAATCTTGTATGTTGTTGATGAATGGGGTGAGCTGCTCATAGTCCTGGATCAAATTCTGGACCTTTGCTTTGTCTAGCACTTCCTACGGCTTTGTCATCTTTGGAAAGTAAAGAGAGGCCCATTTGTACTGCATTTTCCATTATTGCACATGGACAATTGTAGCATGTATGTCCTTGAGAGTTTGAACCAAATTTTTTCTCTGCTATTGTAAGCCCTACACATGGACCACTGCCTTATGCATGGTGATGAATCCGTCATAGAGATTTTGTATGGTAGCCTCAAGTGTTGATACTTCAGTAAGTATCACTTTCCTCATCTCTGCCATTGCAAAACTTGTGCTCCTCTCTCTAGATTTTTCTTCCTCTTGCCTGGCTGCCTGCAAGTTCTTTTCCATTTGTTCATTCTTGGCTAGTGAGAACTTAACATTTAAACATGTGTCTCATGCATAAGCCAATGTGGCATTGGCCATGGAAACTGGATGCTTTTTGACATCTAACACTATCACCCTTTCCCTCATGAATGCAAGCGATGTGTGATCATCTGGAAAATTCTCTCTTTGCACATGTACAATCTTCTTCTACAACTCGTCAAGCGATAGATTGTAAACATCCATCACTGGATCATCATCAAGGAGAAAAACCTCTCCTTTCTTACTAGGGACTAGTTCTGACATTGGAGGTGGTTTAGACTAAGGTGTGACCTTGGGTGCTCTCGGCATACGGTGAGTGTCTTGATCTTATGGCTCCTTCCTTAACTCCATGTATGTCACTTCAATCAGTTGCTCAATCTATTGAGAAAGCTCCTGATCCTACATCTGTTCATTTTCTTCTTTATTTGTTGGTTGTTCTGAGCCCTCAACATATATGGGAATTTTTTTATTTGTCATCACACCTTGCCTTTCTTCTTCCTCCTATTTCTACTTCTCTTCCCTCTCTTCCCTTCTCATCTCCTGCTCTTCCTTCAACTTCTTTTGTGCTTTATACAACTTTCACATACTTCCTCCATCCTTTGCTTTTATTTCTTCCTTCGTTATGCTCTCTTTAGCTACTGCTGCCTCTTTGCCTTCGCTACCAAAGCTACTTTCTTAATGATATGATCTAATTTCATCTTGTAGCTTTTCTCTGCCTCTAGGTTCTAGGAAATCTTCCTCTTGCCCTTGTCTTTTGTTGGATTGTTGCTTATTGTTGTTGTTGTTGTTGCTTTCGGTGCTACTACTACCTGCAAAGTAGCCTTCCAAGTTAAAGTACCTCCAAGGGTCCTCCTCCACCCAATGACATGTCCTGTGGATCCATGGATAGTACACCTTCACGAAATGGTTCTTGAAAATACCATGGGGATCATATAGATTAAAGTACTTGGAGTCAAACTCAAAATTCACTATCTCCTTAGCTTCGGCATTCACATCCTTCGGGCTCTTAATCTCATACAATCCAATCCGCAAAGGAAGAGTGTGCAATGGTGCCTTCTTCCTCCAATGCAGGCCTACTGATAACCCCATGGAGATGTGATATGATACCTCTTGCATGATCAACTTATACGTGAAATACTTTGGTAGAGCATTAAGAGGATTCTCTCTGCCAAACATCATGGTGAAGGTGCCACCAGGTGAGGCATACCAATCTGCAATGTCAAGTATTTCGTCCATTTCC
The DNA here is from genome assembly GCA_031772625.1 of Pinus tabuliformis. Taxonomy (NCBI): domain Eukaryota; kingdom Viridiplantae; phylum Streptophyta; class Pinopsida; order Pinales; family Pinaceae; genus Pinus; species Pinus tabuliformis. Next base: position 1,696,874,137 of record CM062819.1, on the reverse strand, counting down.
TCTTGGGACATGCATGGTGGATCTTGCTCAAAGATCAACTTGTACAACGAGATGATGAAATGTTCAGTCATCCTTGCCATAACCCCTCGGTAAATACATTCAAAAAGAAACTTGCAATAAATGTTGATGAAAATCTCTTTTGATGTCCATGTCCATCTCATGCTAGGAAATTGATGTTGGGCAGAGATTGCATCAAGTAAATATGTGGACATGTAGAATCTTGCTTGCTCATCCTTGGACAGATTCTAGGCATTAGTCACATGGAATTTCAATTGAATATCCAGCAAATTTGACCAATTGAATGGCCTTCCATCTTTCACCAACTAGTCCAACACAACCACCCAATTTTTAGGAAAGGTTTTCATGCTCTTTTGACCGTGTAATCGGCATGCAAAGATTGTTAAGAACTGGTAGCCTTCTTGAGAGAATTTTTCTTGTAAATATGATTGGGTGTCCTTTTGAACTTCAACGTCTCTTTCACCCAGTGCTTGACAATATCTTTTGTGTTCACAAAGTTACGGGTGCAATAGAAAAGTGCGTTCATGTGTTGGGTAGGGGTCCCCTAGGTCTAATTTTTGTCTAAGTCATGTAAAGACTCCACATTTTTAGGAGCAGAGCATGATTAGTGAAGGGTTCTAAGAGTCAAAGCGACTTTAAGGTGGGTCAAAACCCCTTCTTTTGTAAAGGGACGGGATTATCTAGAGGATTTTGAGCTCCACCCATGGTTTGTGGACCATGGTATTGTAAGGGTAAATGCATATATAAATGGATGTTTAGCAAGTCTAAGAGATATAATCGAATTGATAATATACTTTTGAGTCCATTTTTTGTAAGATACTTTTGTAGTCAGGCGAACGAGAAGGCTCCTACAACTGTGTGCACGGAGACCTTGGTAAGTTTGTAGCTGAGTGCATAGGCCCCTATAGCTGTGTGCGCAATGTCAGAAAAATTGTAACTGGGAATACTTGACCAATAAATAAGATGTTTGAGCATAAATCTGTGTATTTCTGTATGTTCGCATATTTTCTTTGTTTTAGCCTTTTTATGGTTCATTTTGTATATTTCTTCTGCAATTCCATTGTGGAGGTTCAAATAATGTTTTAAATGATGAATAATGCATGTTAGTCTAGTTTCGTGCAATTCGCTAATATGTTAAAGTAGAAATGATTTACAACTGTAATGTTAAGTTTAGTGGTTCGCGAAGGTCTAAGTAAGCCTTAAACTATTAAAAACCTCACAGGTACACTGCATAGTCCCTCTAGATGTAGAAACCTGGTTCTATCAACCTCCTATATCGCCTCGAGTGAGACTGTGGTTTGCCCAAGCACGTCATTGCTGAAAGGGCCGATGGTATAGGGTTTTGTTAGTTAGTGTAGCTAGCTCTGAACCTAGCTCTAAGCCCCTGAAGCCAACAAATGGTTCCATTACTAGGACCAGGATCTATCTGATGGATGTGTGATGTGGCATCTAACTAGAAAAGAGATCCAAAATTGGGTAGATCGGAAGTTGCACGAATTTGCAGCACAGGAGAGAAGATATCCACGTCAATCGAAAGAAAGGTGGTTACAGAGGCATATCTATACAAAATAGCACGAGATATTTTTCGCATCATTCACTAACAAGTTTCATGAGTGGCTCTCAAAGCTAGCGGAAAATGAACCCTACTGGAAACATGACAATCCTATTGTGTGGACCCCAGAGCTGATTAAGAGACTTAAGGAGTCTAAATATAAGCTCGCAAGAGCTATTGATTACTGGATTGATAGTATCCATAGAGGCTTTATTACTGATATTTCAATTGACACAATAGTGTCCTACAGTGAAGCTGAGCGTAGATTTTTCGAAGGTCCACGAGGTAAGTGTCTGAATTCCTTGAAGCTATGGATTAAAATTTTGTTATGTGATAAGGGAATTATGCCTATAGATTGATGTTTAAAAGAAGCCAGACTAGATCTGTGGGAAGAGGAAAAAGATTTAGATCCAATCCTAACAAGTATATTGAGGGTGAGTATAGTCCACTATTGGGTGAATCAGACAGTGAATAAGAAAGGAGTAACCCTAGTACACCTAGAGGTGTAGCACAGTCAAAAAATCAAGGCACTTATGAGCTTCCTCACCAATCCACTCGACCTCCACCTTCGCCTCCACCTCATACACCTACACCTACACCTACACCTCCAATTCCACCTCCACCACCACTATTCATCATGGATAATGCAACAAAGATGTCTATCTTTAAGGGTCAAGGATTAGAGGATTCTAACCAATTTTGGTTTGTCATTGAAGTTGTGTGGAAAGTACAACCTATTAATGATTATGATATGAAGAAACTGCATCTTGTCACAATGTTGTAGGACAGATCATTTTCTTGTTATATCAAGTATAGTACGTTGAGTCCAGCTGCTTCACTAGCTCCGACGAAGAACACACTAAACGCGGAGTTTAAGAAGCCCAAGTCACAGTCATAGTGTATTACAGAAATAAAAGAGATTAAGCAAGTTGTCAATGAAAATGCCTAAGATGTACATCAAAGGTTAAAATGTTTGATGGGACAAGACAACTTCTATATCTCTGATGAATTTCACAAAGAGTGGTATATAGCTACATTATTTCCACTCCTCATATTACCATTATCACAGAAAAAGATTGGGACGCATGCGGAAGAATTAGAAATCACGATGAAATTGGAAGCCTCATTGGTACAAAACACTCACATAGGGGTTCAGCAAATACAATCCCAATTGACAAGTTTGCATATGGAGCTACAAGACCTAAAGAAAGGAAAGGGCGTTCAGTCTAAGATGTGCTAAGAAGTATGGCACCTAAAGTGTAATAAGGAAGGTCACTATAAGGAGCAATGCCTTGTCTACCCTGATTATTTGGTGGGCAGAGGTCCCAACCCTTTGAAGCCAAAACCTAGTGTTGAACAAAGTATCGGACCAAGTGTATGGTGTAGTATTTTCCAAGTCGCAGGCCAGCACCTGACTAATCACTACTATTTTCTACATAAATATGTGCAGTCACCGCAATAATTATTTTGCAAATTTTTTCGATCAGTAGGACATGATGAGAGCCATCGTCGCAACCATGACTTGATGATAAATTGAACCCCAACATATAGGATGCAGGCTAAAGGCCATGTGCATGAAGATAATGCTTCACTTGTGGTTCAGGGAGAGTTTCAATGTCGTGCACGTGGTCGCGGAGGAGGCACTGGACGAGGAAGGGTTTAGATCATATGCAATAATTGTGGTGAAGCTGGACATTATGCACAAGATTGTCAAAATCCCACTCACCCCTCATGTCAGTATTGTAGACAGTTTGACCATGTGATAGAATTTTTCCCTGTTTTAATGGCTAAGATGTATGAAAAGAAGAATCAATAGCCTACGCACAATATCCAAATGATGTGATCAGAACCGCATGAGGATGATCCAAGAATTAATATAGTGACACGAAGTGGTGCGACTACCAGAGAAGATAAGGCAGAAGCTAAAAAGCCTGGGTCCGATACATGGGTTAGGAAAGTAGGAGAAAAGAATATTGGGTTCAATCTACAAAAGGAGAAGGTGACTTTCTTGGAGAAAAAGAAGAATTTCATGGACATAGGAGCTTCGACATCAAATAAGTAGATGCAACTAGTACCACATAAGAATGCTCTTCAAGTAGGTACTCTGACGAAGAACCCTGAATCGACTATTCTGAAGTCCTTTTTGCAGACGTGTATGAAGTTGTTAAGGGACCAGAAAGTAGTGGAAGGGTTACAAGAGTTTATTAACAACTGGGCCACTAAAGAGAAGTTGCAACCTAAACAATGTGTAGTAAATAAGGTCAACAAGAATAAGAAGAGGATTGGCTAGGAAATGTGATTAAATGCACAGATTGGCGAATTTGAAATGGATCAAGTAATTCTGGACTTGGGATAAGATGTGAATGTCTTACCAAAGAAAACTTGGGAGAAGATGGGTTAACCAAAGCTACAATGGTCACCAATTCAGTTATGCATGGCCAATCAATAGAAGATTATCCTAATGGGATAGTTGCAAGGAATTATGGTGGATATTGAAGGAGCAAGAGTAAGGGTGGACTTTGAAGGCAATGAGATTGTGGATGATAGTAATCCATATCCATCTTTTCTTAGAATCGATTAGGCTTTTGATATGGATGCCATAATCAATATAAAAAGGAGGAGTATGGTATTTGAAAAGAATGGTACTAGGGTCGTTGTTCCTTTAGATCCCTCTAAAGGAGCACAATATACAAAACCCATCTGCAAAGAATATGGTGATGACGATATTGGCCACATCTATAAGTTCACTGCACACAACGAGGATTGGATCAACCCCACCACAAATTGATGGATAAGCTCGGAGAAGGATAGTTCATGTCATTCATACTCGGATGAAGAACTGGAGAACTGGCAGAACTAGTGGCACGAAGTTTCTACTATGCACTGTAATAGAATGAAAAAATATCTTTGCTGCATATCTACTGAGGTATGTAACTTACCATATTATGATGAAATAGGTGATGTCATCATATTTATTGATAAATTTGAAAGGGGTGTACCAGAAGAACATTGATTCCAAGCCTTGGATTTGGATTTAAGGGATACACCTATGCATTGGTGGGGTACACATAAGGATAATATAGGAGATTGGCGACAATGTTAGCAATTGATGACGCTCAGGTTTGGTCTCGCAAACATAAGAATCACAGAGAAGTACAAAGGCCAAGATGATCCTCGAAAAAAATTGTCTCGTTGGACTAAGGCATGGGGTGAAGAACATCTACACGAATAGGTACATGTATTTGTCCACATTTTGGATGTGATACCAATGAATTGGTATCTTGAAACGGAGTTGTGCCATGGTACCACCAATTCGAATGATATGAAGGAAAAATTTATTTTTACCTTTATCTTTGGGAGTTGCTTTCAGTGTATTGATGATGCTCTTCAAGAAATTAAAGTTGTAATTTTTCAAACACTTAAGGAGTCAATGACTTGGGTATAGCCTTATTGGAATGCACAGTTGTAGCTCACACTAGAGTGTTATAATATGTCTGCTGAGGAAGGCAAGGAAGATTCACGAAGCATTATTCCTGAGTCAGAAGGATAGTGGGAAGTAGCAAGACCAGATGTTAAAATCCCTGATGTAACACAGCATGTTAAGACAAGGCATGTTAACATAGTCTCAGAGGAGGAACCCAAGTTCGCGTGCATAGGAGATTACTAGGATGAAGATATAGTAGGAAAGGTCACCAAGTTACTGAATGAGTACCAGGAGCTATTCCTAGTGAATTCTATGGAGTTAAAAGGCATCGTGGGTGACCTAAGTTTCATGAAAATCACTTTGAAGCCAAATTCAAAGCCTGTAAAATAAACACCATTTAGGCTCAACCCAAAGTACAAGGAGAAGGTAAAGGAGGAACTTGAGAAGATGGTCACAGCTGGCATAATTGAACCTGTGGAAGAATCTGACTGGGTGAGTCCAATGGTAGTACAAGAGAAAAAGACTAAGGGAGAAATAAGGATTTATGTTGACTTAAGGAAGCTAAATGACGCATGTGTACATGACTTGTTCCCAACACCATTCACAGATGAAGTTTTGGAAAATGTAGGAGGATAAGAGGCCTAGTCCTTTACAGATTGGTTTTCTATGTACCATTAGATTAAGATAGCACTGAAAGATAGGAGTAAGGCTGCCTTTGCTATTGAATGGGGATCCTTTCAATATACAGTCATGCCATTTGGGTTGAAAAATGCACCGACGATATTTTCCAGAGTTTTCATTGCAACATTTAAAGAATTCATTCACAAATTTCTAGAGGTGTACTTTGATGATTAGACAGTCTTTGGGTTGTTAAAGAAGCATGTATCGAGCCTAAAATTGATGTTGGATATCTACAAGAAGTATCAAATCTCATTAAACCTGAAGAAGTTAATTTTTTGTGTAACTTATGAGATTTTACTGGGACATGTTGTCTATAAGTAAGGGTTGATGGTAGATCTTACAAAAATCATTGTTATTATTAATTTGGATCCACCGAAGAATGTGAAGCAGCTCTGCACAACTCTTGGACACACTAGATATTAACAGAAATTCATTAAGATGTATGCATGGATCACTGCACCGATGGAGAAATTCCTAAAGAAATATGCCACCTTTTGTTGGGATGATGAGTGCCAGAAGAGTCTGGACATCTTAAAAGAGAAAATGGTCACTGCACCGATCCTGGTGTTTCCAAACTGGAAGAAGGAGTTCCACGTTCATGTGGATGCATCATGTATAGCCTTGGGATTTGTCTTAGTGCGGGATATTGATCACCCCATTGCATTTGCAAGTCACAAAATGTCTAAGGCGGAGAGGAATTATTCCACAACGGAACGAGAAGGCTTGGCTATAGTGTACGTGCTGTAGAAGTTTAGGAATTACTTGTTGGGTGCGCACTCCAAGATGTTCATGGACCATTCCATGCTAAAATACTTGGTGAACAAACATGGTTTTTTTGGGGGGGGGGGTATTTGCAGATGGCTATTGTTTATTCAAGAATATGATTTTGAAGTAATCGTCAAATCAGGACGATGTAATGTTGGGCCAGATCATCTATCTCGAATTCAGAATGATGAAGAACTGACCAAGGTTGAAGAAGGATTTCTTGATGTGCATCTATACATATTAAGAATTGCTAATGAAAATTTTGCAGATATTATCTATTTTTTGACTACTGGACTAGCCCTTATGGAGTATACTATGTAACATGTTGGAAATTTTTATATTACAAAGAAATGGTACACATAACATATATTGCAGAAATATAAACAAAGAAAACACATAAAACAAGAGAGACACAGATATACGTGGTTCACCCAATTTGGGCTACGTCCATAGAGAAACAACCAGTCCTTCCTTTTATATTATCCAATGAAATGAAGAGATACAACCTACAGTAGATCCGTTGTAATTCCCTCTTCGCTCTCACACAATCTCCTCTCTCTTTCTCATTCAGAATACAGATCTACATAGACGCAATACAATTCCCTCATATATAGCGAGGGGTTTCCTTCTAGGGAGAAAAAACCCTAAATTAAACATAACTTCTACCTTCAGATCTCCGCCTAATGAACGACCCAGATTGACTATGAAATTATAACATTTTACAAGGCAATTTTACATCTATTTTTAGCTTTGAGGGTACTGAGGGGGGGCTCCAAATAATCTTCGTCGCCGCCCCCCTGGACCCCCTTGGCGGCAAACATTTTATTGGTGGTGTTTCTGCCACATTACGAACAAGGTTCCAATGCAGTGATACCTCTGAATAAAGAAGATAATCATTCTCCACACCCAACAATCTCCCACTTGGAAACTGATTATAGCAACTCCATCGCTGCTTCATTTGCTGGACAATGACTCTACTTTGGACCTAGTTGTTTCTCATATTCTTCTTCATACTTGAAGACCAATTGAAACTTAGTAGAATCTTAGTTTCTCCCTGGTTACAACTTTTGTTAACATATCTGCAAGATTCTGGCTAGTGTGTATATTTTCTGGCTTCACCTGTCCATCTTCCAACACTGACCGTATGAAATGGTACTTTAGCTGTATATATTTAGTCTTGGAATGAAATTCAGAGTTCTTTGTAAGATGTATGGCACTCTAGCTATCATTGTATAACCTTCCAATCTCTTGCTTCTTACCCAATTCATCCAAAAACCTTTGTAACCAAATCATTTCTTTACTAGCCTCTGTAGTAGCAACATACTCTACTTCCATTGTTGAGATTGCAACAACACTTTGCAGTTTTGAAACCCAACTGATAGTTGTTCCACCTACAATAAACACATACCCTGTTGTGCTCCTCTTGTTATCTCTATCACCTGCCATATCTACATCAACATATCCTTGTAGAGAAATTTTTGAACCACCAAAGGACGTAATATGGGAGGACATTTGGAGAATAAATGCTCCCAAAAACTTTGACATAAGTGAACATCTCTTCACCGAACCATCTGGCCACTAGTAAGATGTTTACTTTGGCCTCTTCAGAAAACCTAGGGGTTGTTCTATCAAAAATGGTTTTATGAATAGGCAACATAATACCCTGGAAGATTTTGTAAAAATGGGGATGGAATTGAGATTCCCACAAAATTTTATGGTATATATGGATGGGGAGTGGGTTCTATACAATCCACTTCCAACCCATGTTTGGAAACTGAGAACAAAAACAAATTGCGTCCATAACAAAAGCACTCATAAAGAAAGGGGGAAAATTTATTGAAGAAACACTTCTCTTTTGTCTATATTCCATGATGACCTTTGCTAAATTGTTTGATAAAATCTGACTCCAGTTCATAATAGTTGCATTAAATGTTGCATCAATTAATGGGAGCCGCTCCATAGAAAATTGTGTGTTATCAGGTTTACCGAATAACCTACACATCATTGCTGCTGTGAAATTATGAGGGGTAGAGAGGCATGCTATCAGGTACATACCAGATTTATCCCATTTGAATTTTCCTCTGCCTAACCTCCAAGTCTATGTAACGTCCAACTGGTCCTCGTTCTCTTTAACGAAATGCTCAAGGAACTCTTTTTTATAGAGCTTTTGAGGCTCTGGTAGTTGGTACATTAGTCGCAGATTGTCTGGTGTGAAAGACCCCATGACCTCTTTCCTTTTATTCCTGAAAGTCTCGTCCGAGACATCTACATCATCAATTACCTATTTTACCATAGTTGTGTATGGTAATATCTTTGGTCTCATAGCTATTCGGTGCAAAAATGAACATGCTGCTTCAAAATAGGAGGCGTTGGATGATTCTTGGGCATCAGCAGTTGCCTTTGTTACCAGTGGCCTAGGCTTCTCTTCTTCTAATAGGTTATACATGGCTTCCCACGATGTGGTTCCTCCATCTTTGTTGCATGTGGCATCGGATAAAAGTGGTATCATGTCTGATTTCTCAGATGCAGTCGCTTTTCCCTTCTTCACCATCCTTTCCAATGTTGTTTTCTTCAGAGGTTTCCTGAAATGGAGCAATGGAAATTATCGGATAAACACAAGGCGAAAATGACAATGAGAATTCAATGACACAGTTAACTCCGAAAGGTGACAAGAAAGGAGATTTTATTCGAAAATGTAGATGAAAGATATCAAATCACATCAAGTTGTTTTTAACATAAATGCCATTAAAACTTATTAAATATGCACTAATATCTTTTATCATGGCTTTTATTACTCATTTAAGCTATCACATTGCAAAAGGGAAAGGGAAAACTTTAAGGTGACGGGTTTAAAGTGCGAAATGTCGATTATGAAATTGTGATAAGATTATTGCAATATCACATTTTTGGTTGTGCGTTTTTCGGAGATGTTTTATAATTCTGCGAGATGCGGGGTTAGCGGCATACCTTTTAGCATTAAAAGCGCATTTTGATTAAATGAATATTTAAAGCGTAAAGTGATCTTTTAGGAAGCGCTGGACTTAACTGCGGTTTATAATATTTATCACATACTTTCATTGGGTCTGGGTCACATCATGTTTCACAAACTTTTCATAGTTCAAAAGATTGGATTTTAATTAAAGCATTGTGATGCGATGAGTGTTGGCTTGTTATGCCACAATATTGCAATTTGCATATTCCAAAAGGCTTTATTAGTTGTGCTTTTCGTAAATGCCGATATGCGATTGCGATAGGTACTACGTTTTACAATAAATGCCTTAAGTCTTAGTTTTAAATGGAAATTTCAATGATATTCTAAGTTTATTATGGTGATCCTTGCTAGTTTATCAAAATTCACAAATCCTGGTTTGCTAATTAATCTTTGACACACATGATCCAATGATATATGAAAAAGCGAGAATTGCTAGTTGTAAAGGGATTTGACTTGATACCTTATATTATTTAGCAATTTATAATTAAAAAAGAAAGGCCCTTAAGTGCTAAGTTTTTTGGAGTATTTTTATAAAGGGTCCCCATTTATTAATAAAATATTAACTATTAAATCAATAAATTGGGAGGGTTGATGAATAGTATAATAATTGGCGATTCACTGGAAGAACTAGTTATCTCTGATAGTCTTTTGAAACTTCTAAAACTTCCAAAGTAAAGGTAGTTCAGAAAATAAGAAATACTTGAAATGTAAGGTAAGTAACATTTCTCTGAATAAGAAAACAAAACTCACCTAATTACCATCCACTTGATATCCTCTTCAAAATGAAAATTCATTTGTCTATATCAGTGTTTACTTGGTTTAAAGATAAAGCAAGGGGCTCTTGCAGATTAGCTTTTTTAGATGTACTCATTTGTCATAGGTAGAACCTCTGCTACTAGCAGGCGTCCATAGCCTTGAAGGGGTTACCTTTTAACCATCAATGATTTAGTATCCCATCCAAATAAGAGTGCAATTTTTACAGATAAATTTTGACTTATATACTTATTCTGTTCTCTTTCTTTTTAAACAGTTTATTTTTCTTCTAAAAAATTTCCTTTTTTCTACTTAGAGGTCATTGTCTTGGTTTGGTGGCAAAAAAGTGACAATGCCATTCATTGGTTGTAACTCAATTGAACAAGTTGTCTCGTGATAAGACCCCTTGTCTTTTGATTAAAATAATCTCGAGTCATTACCCTGTTTTGATATGTAGTATTGGTAATGTCAGTTTATTATTTCCCTATGAACATGGTAAGTCAACTCTTAATGAGACCTCTTATCCTTTAAGTTTTAGTATATTTTAGAATTACACTCTAAAAAGAGAAAATTTTACTAGATGGGGAGAATCATTGACTCCTTAAGAGTTTCTGGATGACAATTATAGAGTTAAAGGTTCTCATCTGCAAAGAGTCTTTGCTTTGTTAAAGATACTTTCCTTGACTAATAATAGAACAAAGGTCTCTTTATAAAGTTGAAGTTTCACAAAGGATAACTGATTTTGGTGGAAAACAAGAAAATTTCAGAGAAATAGAACTTAGATTATGTCTTGAATGTCAAAATTATCTTCTTAACAATCTCTACTTATACAAGAGAGAAACCAAAACATAAAAGAGATTTTTATTGAAAGGAAAAAAGTAAATACTATTTAACTTTTATTTTCCTAGGAAAAGTAAAGGCAATGTGTACAAGGGATAGAAAAGATTATCTTCTATGAAAGATATTTCTTTAAAGTCTGCCCATTAACAGGCAGAGAATCTCTCTTGCCTAATAAATCTTGCAATAGAAAAGTTGATGGGCCGATTTGTTCCGCAATCTGAAATGGGCCAAGCCACATTCTATAGAATTTGTTATTCTTACCTTTTTCCTCGTGTGCTTTATCCCAATTCAATACAATGTCTCCAAGTTGAAAGGATTTAGAACTCACATAATTTGCATCAAATGAAGACTTGACCAACTATTGATGACGTGCATGTATGATCTTGGCTTTATCTATTTCTTCTTCAACTTTGAGGATTTGTGATTGCCTTAATTGCATGGAAGAGGGAGTTTCTTCAATAAATTGAACTAGGGCTATAGAGGGAATAACTACATTTATAAGGAGAAAAACCTCTTTCACATACACAAAATTAAAAGGAGAAGTTCCTATTGAGGCCTTTTGTGTTATTCAATCTACCCATAGAGAAAATGTTAAAGATTTATGCTAGTTTTTCTAACTTTGATCAACAGTTCGTTTGATGATCCTTATGAGATTTGTATTCGTAGATTCGGCCAAACCATTTCCCTGAGGATAATAGTTAGCAAAATATTTGAGTTTGAAACCTCTTTTAAGAGAAAATTTTGTCATAGCATTTCCTGTGAAATAAGATGCATTGTCAAACATAAGGGCAGTTGGTAGGCCAAATTTGGTAATAATAAACTGATCAATAAATTCAATGATATTTTCAAAATTGGCTACCTTAAGTGGAATTTCTTCTACCCACTTAGTGAAGTAATCAGTTTCTATAAGGATATATCTATGTTTCTTTGAAGAGTGAGGAACAATCTCACCTATTATGTCTAGTCCCCATTGCTCAAATGGTTGTTCAATGTTGACTGGTTGTAATGGTAATGCAGGTTTCATATGTCTTCCAGTGGTTGTTTGACAAATTTTACATTTCCTTACATGTTCGTGTGCATATTTTAATAAGGTTGGAAAATAATAGCCAGAATGCAGGATCTTATGTGTTGTTTTGTCTCCTCCAAAATGTCCACCATGGAGCTCCTGCAACACCTTTTCTACCTCAGATTTTTTTAAGGCACCTAAGTAAAACAGAATCATAGTTCTTCTTAAACAAAACATCATTGATGATTTCATATTGCTTAGTTTCTAACCTCAAAGCCCTTTTTCTTTTGTAGATGAGTTTCATAGGGGCATATCCATTTTTCAAATAAAAGATGATATCAGCATATTTAGATTTAGCATCTTTGAGGCTTACCTCACATATTTGTATATCATCACCTGAATCTTGTAGTACTGGTAAGTTGGATGCTCTTGCTAACATTCTGCAAAAGCCTTGACGTATAACAATTTTAGCTGGTCTGATCTCAATTTCATACTCTTGTAGTGTTGTTACCCAATTTTCTCTTTTCTCACCTACTTCTCTTTGCATTAGTAAATTTCTCACCGCTGAGAATGGAACTATTACCTTAGTATGAGTTTTGAGAAGAAAGGGCCTGAAATGTTTTATTGATTTGAAAACAACAATAGCTTGTTTTTCAACATCTAAACAATTTAATTCAGCCCCCTACAAATTGGAACTAAAGAAAGAAATTGGTGCTTCGACTTTCTCATCATTTACCTGTGTCAATATAGTTGCATATGATGTATTGAAAGCAAAGCTATATAAAATAAATTGGTTAGAAAAATTTGGAGTTGCTAAAGAGGGAGCATTTAAAATTGCTTGTTTGATAATATTAAAAGCTTCATGCTCAGTGTGTCCCCATTTAAAAATATATTTTTTTCTTAATCATATATTGGAGGGGGAATTCGTGAAAACTCGAGGACAAATCTCTTGACAAAATTTATCTGACCTAGGAAAGATTACATGGATTTTTTATTATGGGGCAGAGAGATTTCAAAAATTTCTTTTATCCTATCAGGATCAATGTGAATACCATATTTAGATATAATAAATCCAAGAAGGTTGCCTTCACTCAAAGCAAATAAATATTTCTTGGGATTTAGAGAAATTCCATATCTCTGACAACATTCAAAGATTTGTTTCAAATCCTTTAAATGATTACTACGCTTTTTGAATGCACAGTTATTTCATCTAAATAAATTACCATTGTTTTATTTACCAAACCTTTGAAAGCTATATCCATTGCTCTCTGAAATGTTGCACCAGCATTGATTAATCTAGATGGAATCTTTTGGTAATCATATGTTCCCGATTTGGTTCTAAATGTGGTCTTCAGTCGATCATTTAGATGTATGAGAATTTGATTTAACCTGAAAATCCATCTAGAAAAGACACTAGCTCTAAGCCTGCAACTGATTGCAGTGTTTGTTCCATAGGAGGCAATGGAAAGTTTTCCTTCTAACAAGCTTTGTTGAGATTGTGAAAGTCTATACAAATTCGAATATCACCATTCTTTTTCCTGACTGGGACTAAGTTAGAAACCCACCTTGAATGCCTGACAGGAAAAATTATTTTGGCTTTGAGAAGTTTATTCAATTCAGATTTGATCTGATTTTCTAAATTTTGGTGAATCTTTCTCAACTTCTTTTGTACAGGCTTGTTAGCGGATATCATAGGAATAGTATGTTGAATGATGGAAGTATCATATGTCTTAAGATCTTCATAATTCCAAGCAAAAACATTTTTGTATTTCTTTAACAAATGAATAAAGGCTAGTCTTTCATCAGATGTAAGACCAAGTCCTAGATTAATATTTTGAGGTTTAAGGTCAGTTCCAAGATTAACTAATTCAAACCTAAAAGTTGAAATTTGAAGCTTTAGTTAGTAGGTTTCTTGAACCTGTCTTTGAGATCATATAAATCTTCCAGCTTAACCAAAGATTTAGGTATGGAATTTGCAATTGTTTCTTGCTTAAGCTGGCTATCATGTTGATCTTCATCTATTATTTGGTCATCATAAGAGCCATCAGATGTTAAAAAAATTATGATATCTGGATCATTATTAAAAACTCACCAATTGGTGATGTTATCAAGAATAGAAGGCCTAAAAATTAATTCTATAGAAAATCGATCAGGACTATAATATCCTGGTGGAATGAGCTTGGATGCAACATTAGCCAAAAGATTAATGCTTGCATTTTGAAGTCTTGGAATTGGGGAAATGTTGAATGTTGTGAAATGTGAGGTGAGGTCCTGGACTAGTGATTGATAATGTTTCAAATGTCCAAAAAGACAATGAATAGTATTCCTCACCTGTTTGATTACAATTTCCGAATCTCCAAATACTTGAAGGTATTTGATAACAAGGCCAACAACTTTATACAACCCTTCAACTAATGCTTCATATTCAGCATTTTTATTTGTGCATTCAAATTCAAGTCTGCATGCCAAAATAGTTTTTTCCCCTTCGGGGCTAACTAATATGCAACCTGCTCCAGCTCCATCGTTAGATTTAGATCCATCAAAGAATAATTTCCAAAACAAAGACTTGACTACAGGTTTATCTACAAAATTGATACATTTAGAAGAATCTATTTGAGAATAGTTTTCAACTTGTGATGTAACAAAATTTTCCAAAAAGGGTGATGTATGGGCATTAAAATTGCCTAGAAATGATTCAAATGAATAATTTCCAATGATATTGCTACTGTATGCGACGGACTCATTTTCTCCTTCCAGTTCTGTGACGATATACTTTAAATGTTTTTCATGGTTGACCCTGATTTGATTTGTTTTACCATTATAAGAAAGCCACATATGGGACCAGTCTGTTGCAAAATAGCCATGGAGCTTTTCAGACCAGTCTCTACTGAGGATCAAACCGTAAAATTTCGGGATATCAGCCACAAGAACGTCAATCACTTGACATAATTTTGGATTTGATGAGAGTCTAATGGTGACCTGATTGATTTCTCCTATGACTTCGACTTGAGATCGATCTAGCTGCACAATGCGAACAACATATTTTTGGGGTTCCACATTCAATTTTGCACAAACAGTTTTTGGTAGAATGTTGGATGAGGCTCCAGAATCTACTAAACAATTGTGAAAATTCTTATTGAAGACTTCAAAAGTCAAAAGAAATGGAGGTGTATGGGATTTAGATCTACCACCTATTAAAGCAATATTAGTTGAACTCATTTTGTCTGATGAAGTACTAGGAGGCCTACCCATTTCTTGAGCAGCTTGAGAAATTAAAGCAGCGGGAAGAGGAGAAGTGGGGTCTGCTTTTAATTCTTTGAGAAATAGTTTATGTTGATGTTTTAGCTTACTAAGCTCGTGGAATGTGATATTATCTCTAGTCTTCTTCATATCTTCTACGATGTTGTACTCCATTTCATTAGATACTAGCAAGCTTTTGGCTGAAGGCGCAGAGTTGGATTAGAGAGGAGTTGTTTGAGTGGATTTAGGAGAAGATTTATTACCTATTGCTTTATCTTTGAGAGTGGGAGTTGCTGACTTTTGTTTTTGATTTGTTTTTGGCAAATCAACAGTGCTTCTACTTCTAGTTGCGACAGGTAGTGCTTCTTGTGATTCTTCATTATCTGACACAAGAAGAATGAAATCCCACATTCCTTGTAATTCAACTATCTCTTCGTCATCGATTTGTTCTTCAGTTATAGACACTTCTTCTTCCTCCACATCTAATTCAACATTTGATATTGTATTTGGAGGTTTAGGATTAGAGGAAGGATTTCTTTTGTAAGGTCTAAAATTTTTCCTTGAAGAAGTCTCAGCTACCTGCTTTTTAATGTCGACCATTTCATTGGACATAGTTTTAAGGACCTTTTGCAGACCTTCAAGATCAAAAGGATATTTAGGCACTTTCTTCTTTGATTCGTCCCTGAAAGTGACCTTCTTGGATTTTCTTTCTTCTAATGCATTCTTCTTATCTAAAGCTAAAATGTGTTTTTCTATAGCTATGGCTTCTTTCATGTTTTCTGCCAAAGTTGGTTTGGCAGCCCTATCGACAAAAATAGTTGCATTCGAGGGAAGAGCAGAAATGTACCATTCATTTTGAACTTCATCACTAGGTTTGGATGCGATTGGGATTTTTTTTCAATACCTTATTAAAATGTGAATTGAATTCCTTAATTGGTTCTCTAGGTTCAGCTTTCAAGTTGGAGAGATCATTGAGAAGAGTAGTTGTTGATCGGTCATCTCCAAACTTGGTTAGGAACTGCTCTTGAAAGGCATCCCAACTATTAATGTAACCAGATGGCAATGAAAAATACTATGATCCTGCTGATCCTTGTAAAGTATAAGGGAATAATCTTACAACTACATCTTCTTCTACAACTGCATTCTGATTGATGGACAACATGAATTTATTTATGTGTTCTTTGGCAGGAAGACAATCATCAAGGTTGAATTTTGGCAACCATTTTTCTAGATGTGTAGGTAGTGGATGTAATGGTCCTACCATTCGAACGGCCCATAGATTTATCCATGGTCTTTGAGCCATTATGTGTATATCTATGTAGAGGAAGATGTGTTGAAAATGGCAACAAGAAATGCTAAAAATAGAAGTGCTAAAAATAGCACTACTATAAATAACAGTTCGAGTACCAGTGTTCGACATAGCAACAAGGAATGAAAAATGGAAGCGCTAAAAATAGCATTGCTATAAATAGCATTTCGGGATGGATTCCAATTTTAGTTAGTCCCTGAACTAAAATTGAGAAGTAAAATTTGACTTTGATCTTAGCAGCTGTTTGTAAAATAATTAATTAATTCATCTTGAGTTAATTAGTTGTAGAAAATCAAACATGAAGCCTATGTGGGGACATGCAACAGTTTCTCCATTGATTGAGGAATTTATCCATCATTTAAAGAGATAAGGATGAGTTGTAATTTGAGTTGTAATTAGTTAGCTCAGTTAACTGAGTTAAGTCCAGTTAGATTAGTTCCAATAGTTTTTGGAATTAATTGTGAGTTAAGTTAGTTAATGCTTGCATGAATGTAACTGCTGCCCTTCAGATAATTGAATATTCTCTCATAAATAAATCATGCATGCCAGTTTAATCAGAGACCCATTTGAGATCAGAGGAAGGGACAGGGTACTATTAGTTGGAGGACTTTTTTCCTATATAGGAAACTCATCCATGCAGAAGGAATTATCTCCTTCAGGTTTGTGCAGTTATTTCTGAGCCAAGTGAGCAGTGTGAGGTGGGAATTCACACAAGTGGAAGCACTAGACCCCAGGAAAAACCATGCAAGGAAATAGGAGGCTTGGAGGGCAGAGGAGAAGGTTGTGAGAGCCTTTGACTGTCTATAAGCAGTATTGTTTGATTGCAGAGAGAGCAGGATAGATTGTGAGCTTATTCTGTTTGTAATCTGAACATATTTTCCACTTGTATGATAATACAGAGATTGGGGTTTTAGGTTGAGGCTTTTCCCAGGTTATTCTTCTGTGTTTCATGTGTATGATTTATTCTTCACTATTATATGCGTTCTAATTGATCTAGCTCACATTTATTAAGCTTCCGCAAAGTTTGATAGTAGAAGTAGATCTTGTATTTTTCTTTAGTATATTGCATTATCAGGTGATCTACAGTGGGAATTTCTACATGGTATCAGAGCAAGGTTTTGTAGAAAAAGTTCTACATGGTATTAGAGCAAAGGTTATCAAAGGAGAGAACAGTATAGAAGAAGGGAGAAGTTTGAAGTTTGTGGTTCCTAAATATAGAAATCGAGTTCTTATCACATCTCAATTTCACCAATGGCGTTCAATGATTTAAGACTCGAATATGTTCTTGATGGCAGTTTGAATTATATAGCCTGGAAGGATCACATGGAAGCAGTATTAGAGGATAATGATCTAAAGGACTTCATTGATCAAGAAGTCCCCAAGCTTACTGATGCTATTGAATTAGTGGAATGGAAGAAATGTGTGGCTAGAGCAAGGAGAATTCTTCTAGAGGGAGTTCAAGACCACATAGTCTCGAGTCTCCATGGGAAGGAGACATTGTTTTCGATGTGGAAAACATTGAAAGATCTATGTCAGAATAATAGTGATTAGAGTAAGCTGGCGCTGAAAGACAAGCTTCAGAAAATCAAGTGTGAAAAGGGTGACATGATCTCTACATATCTGAACAAGCTCACCACCTACAGGGATGAGCTTGGAAGTGTAGGGATCATGACAGCCAATGATGACATGGTGAGTCTTTCTCTCCTCGATCTTCCTAAGAGCTAGCATACCTACCAAGACTCAGTAAATGGAAGAGAGAAACTGCCAGATTAGGAACGACTTTGGTCAGATCTGATGTAGGAGGAGATAAGAAGAAGCACCAGAGATGGTTCTTCATCCAAGGAGGATGAAGAAAATTTTTCCTTAGCGAGTAAGGAAAAGAAAGGGAAGGAGAAGGATTCTCATCCCAAATCGAGTTCTTCCTATGGTGGGAGGAAGTTTCACAAATCGAAAGTGTGATGCTTTCATTGTCATGAGGTGGGCGATTTTGCTACAAATTGTCCATTGAAGGAATCCAAGATGGGATCCAAGGAAGGATATGAAGGTGAGGTATTGGCCTCACAGTTCGAGTTGGATTTCACCCTCTTTGCATGCATGGTTTCATCCATGGTGGGATGTGTTTGGTTTCTTGACAGTGGAGCTTCATTCCACATGACCGACGACAAGAGTTTGTTTAGTTCCTTGGAGGAGAAAGATCTCCAGATACTCATAGTGATGGGTAATGATGAAAATGATAGTGTCTCAGGTGTAGGCATGATTGTTTTTCAGAGGGAGCATGGAGCTTGCATTACCTTGACCGATGTCAAGTATGTACTAGGACTGAGGAAAAATTTGGTGCCGATCACAATGCTGGAAGACAAAGGCTATGATGTAGTCTTCAGTAAGGGAAAGGTTTTCTTTCGACACATCACCACTAGACAGGTGAAGTAGATGGGTTCATGAGTTAAGAACCTGTATGCTCTTGACGTTCCAGATGCATGAAAAGCCTTGAGGAGCAAGGAAATTGATGGAGACTTGGTGGTTGAGAGGGAGAGTACATTACCTCTCAACATGCAACACCAAAAGAAGTCTCAGAAAATTGTGGACGAGCCACAATTGCTGAAGCAGCTTCAGGAGGTTATGGAGCAGCCATAACTAGAGAAGTGTTGTGGGGAAAAATGCCTATGTAGGACGATCCTATCCACCTAAGGTGTGATAGTACCTTAGCAACAAACGAACACAGCTACTTCGGTTTCTTCCTTTATGAAATATGAAAGAGAGGAGATTGGTAGACTTACCGTTATCTTTCGGTTGTCCCTCGATCTAGATCCTCTCCTCTTTGTGTGTCCACAGCTACTTGCCTCTTCACTTTGGCTCCCACGAGATCACAAAAGAACAGCTGCCTGTGACAAGAGAACAGCTACATGCAACAAGAGAAGGACACAATACAAAGGCAAATATACATATTCATAAATGATTCAGGATTAGAAGTAAATCAAATACACTAATGAAAATCATACAAAATACACCAGCATATAGGAAAGAACCAAGAAGCTTTATTGATTGATAAACAAGGTTCAGGAAGAGATACAACCCATAAGGTTCCAACCCAGCATCTCCTTCCCAGCAGAATGGAATTCCTTCTTTAGCCCCTTTCAAAGCATAAGCACCCAATGATCTAACCACAATCCAATAGCAATTCTTTGCAATTACAATATTCCAGCCTCCCATGACCTCCTGAGAGAGATCTATATATAGGAGTTTTGGAGAAAGGATGAGTCAGCTTGAAGCTGGCATGGAGCTGACTAATGTCCTCTCCCACTTCAGTTCTTGAGTCCACTTGGAGGTTCTTGCTTCCACTTGGAGATTTGGAACCTCTTACTCATCACCAGTCGAATTCCCTTATCCAAGTGTCATTTTGGAAGCTTCCTGGGCATTGACACCTTGAGAAATGAGTCTGCCACTTGTCCAGTTATGCTCAGCGCAGGTAGCCTTCTTTGCAGTTGACATTCAGTGCAGGTAGACAGTGGATCAGTTGACATTTAGCGCAGATGCTCAGTGGATCATTTGACATGATCCAGAAATGGCCTGTTTTTTAGTGTTTTCAGGTGGAGAACTTTTGTGAATTGCTGTGGTTTGCTGGCCTTGTTCCTCTAGGGGTAGGAACAACATGTTTAGGGACTTTGGGATCCCTTAATTATTGACATTTCATGCTCGGTGATGTAAGGCACAAAAATGTCTATAACAGTTGCCCCCTAAAGTATGAGGCCGTTTATCGGGTGAAATGCTTTATCCAGGGGAGTCCGAAGTTCATCCATTTGCTGGGAGGAGACCTGTAATAAGATACAATACAATACATTATGACTCATACAGCTTTCATGATCTAGCTGAGGCGGGCATTCCCATGCTTAGCTTTATAAATACATTTTGGTACATAGAACAGACGATCATCTGATGGTAGACTGATAATTCTGGCGAAACTATCATCCTTTGAGTAGGATGATCATCTGCTGCAATGATGTACATGTCAAATGTCTTTATATTTCCTGAATATATATCGCAGCCCGGATGGATGAAACTAGATCCGGGGTCTTCAATCTCGTTCGATCTTCACTCTAAGTACAAGTCGATCCATGTGAGAATTGCGCTGAAGTCGAACATGGAAAGACATCGCTTGATTACCGGTCAATAATGTAAACCGTTAACAAGCGCGAGAGGAATCACCGATAATGATAATGACCCTCAAGGTACTGTAGTACAATTCACGTGGTGTGAATAAAGGACTTGGCGTCGAACACCACGCAAAATCTTCTGGTCGAAGGTCATTGATGTATACCTGTCGCCGGAAGTGAGAAACTTGCCATTGAGGCATGCAAGCTTCAAAGTACTGAAGGGGTTGTTCATAGATCAACTTCTTGGATAATGAGCTGATGTCGACAAGAAGCGATCCATCAAAGGAGGGCCTTAATGAATCCCACATCAGTGACACGGAACGGAGCTAATGATTTTAATGGAAGTGAAAACAATCTGTGATATATGATTCAGGGTGGCGGTCATGAAAGGATGAAGGATAATGTATGGCAGTGGATGGGACCTGGTTGACTCTTTTCTGAACGACTTCTCTTGAACATATGGCGACACTGATGTGATGGATTGGTAGCATTACCCCAAATATGGATGGTGTGGCAAAGACCATGGTGATGTGACCGGTGAATGAAACAACCCAACCCGATGTGGTACGGAGGAAAAGTGTCATGTTCAAGAGCGACCTGCTACCATCAAAGACTTCTTGATTTTTTCCCAATTTTTCCCCAGTCATTGCTGACCAGTACCTCTTTATTTTTGTCAAGCTTGAGGAGGATAACATATGCTTGTTCTATAACCTGCCCTTCGGGCAAGCCCATCGCTATGTTTTAACGAGCCTAGTGATAGGGAAACTCGTTCTCGTCTAAAGACAAGTTTGTCGCTATTTAGTGATTTTAACGAGTCTAACGACAAGGAAAACTCGGCCCTTTTCATTTTTAGAGAGTCTGAAAAGGTACATAAAGTTAACTCCAAAATTCCTTTTTCGTCATCTAATCCCTTAAGTCTGAAAAAGTATAAAACAATACAGAAGGGATGAGTTTTCGATAGTTTTAACGAGCCGAACAAAACAAGCGCTCGATCCTTTTGTGCAATAATCCCTCAGGTCCAAAAAGATTAAAATCTAGAGGAGGGATAGCTCTTCCGGTCGTTTAACGAGCTGGAAGGCCAAAACTCGGCAATCTTTTCATATTTTACGAGTCAGTTGAAAAGAGCTTAAAGAAGACTCGTCTTTCGAGCAACGAGTGATGAACAGGGATAGCAGCGGATTCCAGGTACAGGTTGGAATTTTCCAATCACGGCAGTGTCACAAGGATGGCTAGGTGAAATCACTCTTCGCAGCTGTTCCTCAAAATGGGTAAACAATCATATGGAGGTAAACGATCGGCCAAATGAAAAGTGGAGGTGACGGTACACAAACACGATCAAGGCTTTTATGGTTGATCAGGTTACATACTTCATGGTTATTTACCGGGATGGGTTCATTTTTTAACGAGCTTGAATGCGCCAAAACACTGCTCAATCTTATGTTTATTTTTTAACGAGCATGAACTATGTGCTAAAACTGCTCGGATCTTCACTTTTCTATTTTTTAACGAGCATAAATTCCGCGGTAAAACTGCTCGATATACCAGTCATATGATACGAGTGTCTCAATGGAGATTGCTATTTTTTAAGGAGCTTCATCTCTCTTGCGCTTTACTCCTCATCCTTTCTTTATGAAAGTTCGGAAACGGCTAACCCAAAAAGCAGATAAATAACCGCTCTTAGCTTGCACTCCAAAAGGTTTGCATGCCCCCAGGTATAAAATACAATTTCAAGGTTGCCCCTCCTCCTTCTCACCTCTGCTTTTCTTTGGGTGTTCACAGCTACTTGTCGTCTTGCTAGTTTAGTTTTAACGATACTTGTCTTCTCGTTAGTTTTAACGGGTCTATAGATTTTTCGCAAGATCGCAAGAGAACAGCTACTTGCGACAAGAGAGCAGCTACTTGCGACAAGAGAAGAACACTACTCAAAGACAAAACATTTGTGTTACTGAGGGAGGCTTACCTCTTTCTGGTTACCCAAGGATTGTTTCGTTCGCGGCTACGAATAAAACACTTCCCTGGCAATGTCTACCGGAATAGACAAAGGTGGGCGAAAAGTAGATTATTTCACTCACATAACTTTGACAAAAGAATCTTTTTCCAGAACAACCCTCTTTCCTCCACGGACGGGGTACGGACTAGTCATATTCTTCCGCGGAAATCCTATCTTATACCCGAAGTTCTCTGCCGAAGCAGACTAGGACGCATGCCCCCTGGGTTCCAGTCATGTCCTCTCAGATTACTCGCGCTCATCAGGAGGACGGACCGTGGGTTCAGACACTTCTTGCGTGAATAGACCATTTAGGGATGGTATATGACTATTTGCGATGTGTGATCCGGGAAACGAAAGTTGGTCCACGAGCTTGACCATTCTTCCTCCATGCGGAAAACACATTACTCTAAAGAGTGAGGAGACTACCGCTCCCATGCAATATATATAGTCTCGTCCAAGGAGTAGGTTATAATCCAAGGGTCCTTGAACGACCATCACGTTCATTTGAACGGTCTTCCCTTTCAATGTTATTGGCACATTGGGGAGGATCCCTAAAGGGCGACTGGTTCCCTTATCAAAGCCTGATAGATTTCTCATTTCAGGCAAAAGCGCAGGTGAACCAAGCGCTTTCCAAGCAATAGAGGAAAGGATACTCACATATGCCCCTTCATCAATAACTGTACCAGCCATTACCATTCTGTATATTTGTACAATGATTCTGAATGGTATGCTAGCTGGCAAGCGGGGTCTGCCTAGTTGGTTCCAGTCAAAGGACACAACCAGGTTGCTTGGTGGTGGGACCGAGTAAACGGCCGGATAGCGCTCTGATGAACTTCCTTCTTGCGATAAAGGAATGGCAGCATTGCCCCCTTGATCATCAGAGTCAGTGCTGATGAAGAGAATTTGGACGGTGTCGTCTTTACTCTCCTCTGTGATGGTGTCATTCGAAGATAGAGCCTCTGAAGGCAAAACCGGGTCAACTGCCGTTTCAACCTTTAGACTTTCATCAGGTATGGATTCAGACGGTTCATCTTCAATGACAGGTGCTTTGGCTGACCACCTGGACGGGTCAACCGGATTCTCAACTAGCGAGGGACTTGGCAAGAGTTTTTGATATCCAGGAGGAAGATTCGCTCGTAATATCGGGCGATCTTCCAGAAATCTTTTTGCCTCGTCTAAGAAGGGACAACGGTGGATGGCGTGATCGCCTTCACACAGTCTGCAGGGAAATTTAGCTTTCCCGTTCTGTCCTGGAGCTTCACTCCCACTAGTTGACGGTGAACAATCGACATGGCTATCAGAGGTCGATGCTACCGAATTGTGCAAACGGGGGGACCAGTCTCTTAGTATCCAGGGGATACATGGACAATCTCTGTGGAAGTGGTCTCCCCTGCATATGACGCATGGCGATTTAGGCCTTACGAGTGCTGTGTGTGGATTTTTGTTAGATGACGCTTGTTTGCCCCCAGTCGCCTTAGGCTCCTTCTGCTTCTTTTCTTTCTTCCTCTTCTCCTTCTTCTCCTTAGGAACCCGGTTCTTTGAACGACCAGTTCCATCAAGCGAAGAGGAAGGAGGAGAGGAAGATGAAGTGGAAGGCTGGTGGGCAACTCTTGTCTGATCTAACTGTTGACTCGACTGTTTAGGAATGGAGGTATTCTGAACGACATTGGTTGAAAAGAGCCATACTGGTAGGCCAATTGTCAGTCCTGGAAGCGACAATCTGGCCATGTGGGGCGCACCAACATCTCCCCAAGAGGAGAAAGGACTAGGAGTTCCATCAAGGGGAACTCCTTGTTTGGTGTGCTCCATCTTTTCAACCTAAAGATCAATGCGGGAATAAGGGTGATTGCTCCGTTTAAAATAAATTGTTAACGACGCTTTTAGACACAACTTGCTTTTTCACTTTTAAAGAGTCGAGAAAAATCTAAAGATGACTCTAGTCTCCTTCGATGTTTTAACGAGCCTGAAGTGACAAATGCTCGGATGGAATTTTTCTGTTATAGAGTCTGAAAAAGGCCAAAAGAAACTGCTCTGGAGATCTAGGCAGAGGGTGTGCCAAACTTTTCGCAAAACCACAGAATACTTTTTACGGTACGGGTGGTCGATCTTCGTGAATGATGTGTTCACTGCATTGCGATCAGTGGGCGGCTGACACGGCTTCCTAAGGATAAAGGATATATGCCTATAGGGGTTTCCCAATATATACGCGACGGTACGTGGGAGCACAAGTCCGTATTAGTGCTATCGTCCCTCACGAGGAATCACCCACCTTCTTAGAGATCGACAGTCACTACGTTTAACGACGCCGGAACACGTCTCTACCTAGACCTCTATGTTGTGCGTTATGTTGCAAAGCGTTGTTAGGTTCATTCAATATATTTTAAGTTGATCTTTTTAAAGTTTGTCTTTCAGGATCACCACGAGATGTATTGGTACAAATTCCTAAATGCAGTCTAAGATGATAAGCAAGCTTTATAATCTTTCAACTTTGAAAATCCTAGCTACTAAGGGAAAAGAGAGCGACTATCTTTTCTCAAAGAGAAATCAGCACACTCTAATGCACTCTTCCTAAATCACACATGCAAACTTATCAAAATGCAAATGCACAATGCAGGTGTTTGTTTTCACTTTCTTAGTATAAATGCCTACAAAGAAAGCTTTTTGTACAACTTTGAATTTGCTTTTAAATGACTGAAAATAAACAAGTTTACTTTTTCCAAAATCAGCAAGGGTAGAAGAGATTACAAGCACTTTGCGATTTTTCGAAAGAAATACTCGTTTCGACACTTAAAAGTGACAAATTCAAACCAATAAGCAAAAGCAAATGATAATCAAATTGCTAACAGCCAATGAACTCTCTCCTAAGATCACAATCAATCAATCAATCAGATCTGAATCAAGGCTACAGGATGACTATTTCGCTCATGCAAAGGAAAACTGTAAATGACGCCACAAACACATAAAAACACTTACAGTCTTTTTGTACAAAAATGAGGCGGAATTCAAGCAAAGAAAAGGGGTTTCAGATGTGGTACCTATGTTGGTTAAAGGCAGCAAAACAGAGATCAAAACAGGGAAAAAGACAGCAAGGAACCCCAGCTGCACAAGGCCACACTGGTTCAGCGCAAGTGTAACACTGTCAGTTTGACATTCAGCGCAGGTAGCCTTCACGGGACCTGCATTGAAATGCAGACTGCCTTCACAGTGTCTGCGCTGAAAGGAGAAACTCTCGTTTCTCTTGGTTTCCGGGTCATAAAATGCTCAAAAATCAACTGTTTCAGGCCAAATCAGAAACACAAGCAAGGTATAAACAGAGGGATGCTTTGAGACGGTACTAAAGACTATCACAAAGGATCATCAAGTCATTTTTGAGTCCATTGTTGAGATCATAGACAAAAACCCAGTGAAGGATCAAAGCAGCAACATTCTACTTTGCGAAGTAGTTCGATTGTTGCTGTTGAGTCTATGAAGTAAACAATGATGCAAACTCAAACAAAATGACTAAAACAAAGTTCTTCCCCAGCGGACTCGCCAATTTGTTGTGGGGAAAAATGCCTATGCAGGACGATCCTATCCACCTAAGGTGTGACAGTACCTTAGCAACAAACGAACACAGCTACTTCGGTTTCTTCCTTTATGAAATATGAAAGAGAGGAGATTGGTAGACTTACCGTTATCTTTCGGTTGTCCCTCGATCTAGATCCTCTCCTCTTTGTGTGTCCACAGCTACTTGCCTCTTCGCTTTGGCTCCCACGAGATCACAAGAGAACAGCTACCTGTGACAAGAGAACAGCTACATGCAACAAGAGAAGGACACAATACAAAGGCAAATATACATATTCATAAATGATTCAGGATTAGAAGTAAATCAAATACACTAATGCAAATCATACAAAATACACCAGCATATAGGAAAGAACCAAGAAGCTTTATTGATTGATAAACAAGGTTTAGGAAGAGATACAACCCATAAGGTTCCAACCCAGCATCTCCTTCCCAGCAGAATGGAATTCCTTCTTCAGCCCCTTTCAAAGCATAAGCACCCAATGATCTAACCACAATCCAACAGCAATTCTTTGCAATTACAATATTCCAGCCTCCCATGACCTCCTGAGAGAGATCTATATATAGGAGTTTTGGAGAAAGGATGACTCAGCTTGAGGCTGGCATGGAGCTGACTAATGTCCTCTCCCACTTCAGTTCTTGAGTCCACTTGGAGGTTCTTGCTTCCACTTGGAGATTTGGAACCTCTTACTCATCACCAGTCGAATTCCCTGATCCAAGTGTCATTTTGGAAGCTTCCTGGGCATTGACACCTTGAGAAATGAGTCTGCCACTTGTCCAATTACGCTCAGCGCAGGTAGCCTTCTTTGCAGTTGACATTCAGCGCAGGTAGACAGTGGAGCAGTTGACATTCAACGCAGATGCTCAGTGGAGTAGTTGACATGATCCAGAAATGGCCTGTTTTTGAGTGTTTTCAGGTGGAGAACTTTTGTGAATTGCTGTGGTTTGCTGGCCTTGTTCCTCTAGGGGTAGGAACAACATGTTTAGGGACTTTGGGATCCCTTAATTATTGACATTTCATGCTCGGTGATGTAAGGCACAAAAATGTCTATAACAAGAAGCCGAGAGGAGACCGAGTGGAGGCATCCACTCATGCAGAGGCCTCTAGTAGGGGGAAATTTTGAGCCATGTGGGCAAAGGGATCACATGCATCCATACCTCCAGGTCTGAGGTGGGGCGATGTGAAGTGATAGTCCCAAGAAGGCTGAAATAGGGGTAGGATACTTGAGGCACCCAGCCTCTTTGATTAGACCTTGCTATGGGGGCCCTGATAAGGAGTAGCAAGACTGGCTGAGTGGGTAGAGAGGGATGCGGATGGAGCGGTAAAGAGAGCTACAGTGCAGGAATCCCAAGATCGTGTAGAGCTAGCAGGCTGCAACAATGCGAGAGGCACAAGAGTGTTTCACCAGTGCAGGATGGCACAGAGAGGTGTGCAATGGTGCGAGATGCATGGAATGTTGCAGCAGCTTAGAGGTCAGAGAGGGAGCACTTGTCAACGGTAGAGGGAGCTTCGGCATCAGAGGATGTTTCTAGCCCAACAGAGAGGTCAGTTCGGAGATTTTTTTTTCTAGAGTTGTTGGAGCAACAACACTTGGGAGAAGTGTTGTATGCAGAACATTCCAAAGGTTCAGGATCGTGTTCGAGTTGAATTCCTTTCTTGTTGAGAGGGAGTGTTTAAAATGGCAACAAGAAATGCTAAAAATAGAAGTGCTAAAAATAGCACTGCTATAAATAGTAGTTCGAGTACCAGTGTTCGACATAGCAACAAGGAATGAAAAATGGAAGTGTTATAAATAGCATTTCAGGATGGATTCCAATTTTAGTTAGTCCCTGAACTAAAATTGAGAAGTAAAATTCGAATTTGATCTTAGCAGCTATTTGTAAAATAATTAATTAATTCATCTTAAGTTAATTAGTTGTAGAAAATCAAACATGAAGCCTATGTGGGGACATGCAACAGTTTCTCCATTGATTGAGGAATTTATCCATCATTTAAAGAGATAAGGATGAGTTGTAATTTGAGTTGTAATTAGTTAGCTCAGTTAACTGAGTTAAGTCCAGTTAGATTAGTTCCAATAGTTTGTGGAAATAATTGTGAGTTAAGTTAGTTAATGCTTGCATGAATGTAACTGCTGCACTTTAGATAATTGAATATTCTCTCATAAATAACTCATGCATGCCAGTTTAATCAGATACCCAATTGATATCAGAGGAAGGGACAGGGTACTATCAGTTGGAGGATATTTTTTCCTATATAGGAAACTCATCCATGCAGAAAAAATTATCTCCTTCAAGTTTGTGCAGTTATTTCTGAGCCAAGTGAGCAGTGTGAGGTGGGAATTCACACAAGTGGAAGCACTGGACCCCAGGAAAAACTATGCAAGGAAATAGGAGGCTTGGAGGGTAGAGGAGAAGGTTGTGAGAGCCTTTGACTATCTATAAGCAGTATTGTTTGATTGCAGAGAGAGCATGATAGCTTGTGAGCTGATTCTTTTTGTAATCTGAACATATTTTCCACTTGTATGATAATACGGAGATTGGGGTTTTAGTTTGAGGCTTTCCCCGGGTTATTCTTCTGTGTTTCATGTGTATGATTTATTCTTCACTGTTATATGTGTTCTAATTGATCTAGCTCACGTTTATTAAGCTTCCGCAAAGTTTGATAGTAGAAGTAGATCTTTTATTTTGCTTTAGTATAGAGCATTATCAGGTGATCTACAGTGGGAATTTCTACATGGTATCAGAGCAAGGTTTTGTAGAAAAAGTTCTACATGGTATCAGAGCAAAGGTTATCAAAGGAGAGAACAGTATAGAAGAAGGGAGAAGTTTAAAGTTTGTGGTTCCTAAATATAGAAATCGAGTTCTTATAACATCTCAATTTCACCAATGGCATTCAATGATTTAAGACTCGAATATGCTCTTGATGGCAGTTTGAATTATATAGCCTAGAAGGATCGCATGGAAGCAATATTAGAGGATAATGGTCTAAAGGACTTCATTGATCAAGAAGTCCCCAAGTTGAATGATGCTATTGAATTAGCGGAATGGAAGAAATGTGGCTAGAGCAAGGAGAATCCTTCTAAAGGGAGTTCAAGACCACATAGTCTCGAGTCTCCATGGGAAGGAGACATTGTTTTCGATGTGGAAAACATTGAAAGATCTATGTCAGAATAATAGTGATTAGAGTAAGCTGGCGCTGAAAGACAAGCTTCGGAAAATCAAGTGTGAAAAGGGTGACACGATCTCTACATATCTGAACAAGCTCACCACCTACAGGGATGAGCTTGGAAGTGTAGGGATCATGACAGCCAATGATGACATGGTGAGTCTTTCTCTCCTCGATCTTCCTAAGAGCTGGCATACCTACCAAGACTCAGTAAATGGAAGAGAGAAACTGCCAGATTAGGAATGACTTTGGTCAGATCTGATGTAGGAGGAGATAAGAAGAAGCACCAGAGATGGTTCTTCATCCAAGGAGGATGAAGAAAATTGTGCCTTAACGAGTAAGGCAAAGAAAGGGAAGGAGAAGGATTCTCATCCCAAATCGAGTTCTTCCTATGGTGGGAAGAAGTTTAACAAATCAAAAGTGTGATTCTTTCATTGTCATGAGGTGGGCCATTTTGCTACAAATTGTCCACTGAAGGAATCCAAGATGGGATTCAAGGAAGGATCTGAAGGTGAGGTGTTGGCCTCATAGTTCGAGTTGGATTTCACCCTCTTCGCATGCATGGTTTCATCCATGGTGGGGTGTGGTTGGTTTCTTGACAGTGGAGCTTCATTCCACATGACAAACGACAAGAGTTTGTTTAGTTCCTTGGAGGAGAAAGATCTCTAGATACTCATAGTGATGGGTAATGATGAAAAATATAGTGTCTCAGGTGTAGGCACGATTGTTTTTTAGAGGGAGAATGGAACTCGCATTACCTTGACTGTCAGACGGATGAATCGTTCTTGCGAACAAGACTGATCTCCCTAGTATCTAATGATATCTAGCGACAAGCAAACCAAACAAATTTTATCTTTCTCTAAATATGTGATTTATAAATAAAGGTTACTAGGTGTTTTAGACCTACCTCGGGCCCAGTGCTAGTTTGTGGAACCCACGCTCCGTTGATCCAAATAAGCTCCTTTGTAAAGAATCTGCAAACACAAACAAGCACACATATTAAATAACACCTGCATAGCCAATATAAAAAAGCATATTTATCATGATGATCAAGAAATTCATGAAATAAATCATAGAAGACAATTTATTGAGAAAAATGAATCTGATCATATTAACTTTAATCAAAGAAAAACTTTACAACCTTGGTGCCTTGATGATGTACAAGCTCCTCCCAGGGTCCAGCAAGAATCTCCTCTACTTTGACAAGTTTCACTCTCTTCCCAATGAAGCCAAAAGGTATGTAATCTCTCCTCTCAAGCTTAACTAGGAAGTCTCAATTCCAACAGCATTTACCCTCAAAAATGTTTAGCTTTCAACCTCTCTAGCAACCAGCCCAATGCCTCAATTTATAGTGCAGAGGAGGGAAGTTACTAGGTCCACCTTCAAAGGGACAAAGCCCTCCTTCAAAGGGATAAGCTCCTCTCATCAAGGGGTTAGCTCCTTTAGTTATGGGATGCATGAACCACCTAGGAGCGAACCAACCTCGTCAAGATTCCTTCTAGAAGTGTCCAGAATTAACCCAAAGTGAGTTTTTAAGAATAAACTTGCGCCTTTTTTACTTTTACAGGGGTCCGCACCCACTCCTTTAGAGACAGAGCGGGCAGGTCTGCAGGTAACATGACCAAGGGGTGCGAGACCGCAGGTAATGATAAGAGAAAGTGCGAAACCAGAGGTTTATAGATTCTCAAAGACTTTCTCTCATTTTTAAAGCTTGACATGAAGAGCTGAGGTTTGAGACTTGCAAAGGAGGACAGTATGAGTGGTGATAGACTCACACTGACTGCAGAAAGTCATGGTGACAATATTTTGTGTAACATTGACCGATGTAAAATATGTACCAGGACTGAGGAAAAATTTGGTGCTGATCACAATGCTGGAAGACAAAGGCTATGATGTAGTCTTCAGTAAGGGAAAGGTTTTCCTTCGACACATCACCACTAGACAGGTGAAGCAGATCGGTTCATGAGTTAAGAACCTATATGCTCTTGAGGTTCAAGATGCATGAAAAGCCTTGAGGAGCAAGGAAATTGATGGAGACTTGGTGGTTGAGAAGGAGAGTACATTACCTCTCAACATGCAGCACCAGAAGAAGTCTCAAAAAATTGTGGACGAGCCACAATTGGTGAAGCAGCTTCAGGAGGTTGTGGAGCAGCCATAACTGGAGAAGCCGAGAGGAGACCGAGTGGAGGCATCCACTCATGCAGAGGCCTCCAGTAGGGGGAAATTTTGAGCCATGTGGGCAAAGGGATCACATGCATCCATACCTCCAGGTCTAAGGTGGGGCGATGTGAAGTGATAGTCCCAAGAAGGCTGAAATAGGGGTAGGATCCTTGAGGTACCCAGCCTCTTTGATTAGACCTTGCTATGGGAGCCCCGACAAGGAGTAGCAGGACTAGCTAAGTTGGTAGAGAGTGATGCAGATGGAGCGGCAAAGAGAGCTACAGTGCAGGAATCCCAAGATAGTGCAGAGCTAGCAGGCTGCAACAATGCGAGAGGCACAGGAGTGTTGCACCAATGCATGATGGCACAGAGAGGTGTGCAATGGTGTGAGATGCATGGAATGTTGCAGCAGCTCAAAGGTCAAAGAGGGAGCACTTGTCAATGGCAGAGGGAGCTTCAGCATCAGAGGATGTTTCTAGACCAACAGAGAGGTCAGTTGGGAGATTTTTTTCCTAGAGTTGTTGGAGCAACAACACTTGGGAGAATTGTTGTATGCAGAACATTCCAAAGGTTTAAGATTGGGTTTGAGTTGAATTCCTTTCTTGTTGAGAGGGAGTGTTGAAAATGGCAACAAGAAATGCTAAAAATAGAAGTGCTAAAAATAACACTGCTATAAATAGCAATTTGAGTACCAGTGTTCGACATAGCAACAAGGAATGAAAAATGGAAGTGCTAAAAATAGCATTGCTATAAATATAATTTCGGGATGGATTCCAATTTTAGTTAGTCCCTGAACTAAAATTGAGAAGTAAAATTCGAGTTTGATCTTAGTAGCTATTTGTAAAATAATTAATTAATTCATCTTGAGTTAATTAGTTATAGAAAATCAAACATGAAGTCTATGTGGGGACATGCAACAGTTTCTCCATTGATTGAGGAATTTGTCCATCAATTAAAGAGATAAGGATGAGTTGTAATTAGTTAGCTCACTTAACTGAGTTAAGTCCAGTTAGATTAGCTCCAACAGTTTGTGGAATTAATTGTGAGTTAAGTCAGTTAAAGCTTGCATGCATGTAACTGTTGCACTTCAGATAACTAAATATTCTCTCATAAATAACTCATGCATGTCAGTTCAGTCAGAGACCCAGTTGAGATCAGAGGAAGGGACAATGTACTATCAATTGGAGGATTTTTTTCTATATAGGAAACTCATCTATGCAGAAGGAATTATTTCCTTCAGGTTTGTGCAGTTATTTCTGAGCTAAGTGAGCAGTGTGAGGTGGGAATTCACACAAGTGGAAGCACTATACCCCAAGAAAATCTGCGTAAGGAAATAGGAGGCTTGGAGGGCAGAGGAGAAGGTTGTGAGAGCCTTTGACTATCTATGAGTAGTATTGTTTGATTGTAGAGAGAGTAGGATAGCTTGTGAGTTTATTCTTTTTGTAATCTGAACATATTTTCCACTTGTATGATAATACAGAGATTGGGGTTTTAGGTTGAGGCTTTCGACGGGTTATTCTTCTGTGTTTCATGTGTATGATTTCTTCTTCATTGTTATATGTGTTCTGATTGATCTAGCTCAAATTGATTAAGCTTCCGCAAAGTTTGATAGTAGAAGTAGATCTTGTATTTTGCTTTAGTATATTGCATTATCAGGTGATCTACAGTGGGAATTTCTACATGGTATCAAAGCAAAGTTTTGTAGAAAAAGTTGTACAAAGTGTTCCAGTGGTTGAAGGTGATTGGGTAGAGGAGGATTGTGCTCCTGTACCAGTGTAAATCATGATCTGGAGTGGTGAGGTGAATGATTGATCTTGTGATGAAGATGATGGAATGAATGAGGGTGTTTCTGGTGATGATGAAAGAATATCACTATGAGTTTCAGATTGTGTTTTCTTAGTTTTCCTTTGAGGGTGAGGTAGAGGAAATTGAAATGGGGGAATCCTAAAATTTTCACTCTGTGATCTAGTTAATCTTTGAGAGGAAGGAAAATGTGAAGAAACACTGGCTTAAGATAATTTAGATTCTTCTTGAGACAGAGAAATCCATTGCAATTTATGAATTAAAGACTGAACTTCGGGAGTTTCTGTAGAAGAAGGTTGATCTGATTTCCTTGGAAAAACACTAGTGGATTGTAAAGATTTCTTCGCAACTTCACGTCTAGGATTTGGGGATTTGGAATGTGACTGAGAAGTCTAAGGTGATGGTGAGGGAATTTTACTCTTAGAATGGCTTTCCAATTTAGATTTGATTTCCATTCATAGTCAAACCCTCCTTCTAGTGCCAAAATGTTGAAGCCTCGAAATTCATTACGAAAACATGGGGGATAACCACCCGGTCCGAACCTTTGAAAGAAGTTCCTTTTGCATTTTGTATAGTGGCTCCGACTGGGGATAATGGGACCAATTTCCCAAAGAGGATTGATTTGATAATGTTGATGGGATGTTATAAGACGTAACAGGGAATGATTCAACTAAGTGTAATCTAAAATAAACACATGCTTATATCTTAATATAGCATTATCTAACTATAAATATACCTGAGACTAAAATAAGATATGCAATCTACAATGATGTCTCACAGCAATTGGTAATAAAGATCATTCAACTGCCAAAAGAAATGAAATCTTTTATTGATAATTGTTTTGGATAAATAGTTAGAAAAACAGTTGAGAGAAATATATTGCATAAAATAATTGTTCATGTATTCAAAATGGAATTAGAGCTAAAACATCATACAAAAGTACAATAATGCAGAATTATAATTCAAACTTTCATACATAAAACAATCAAGAGAAAAAATATTACTAATACATAAATAAAACACTATCATACGATAAAAGTACCATATATGATAGGTCCTGCTCATGTGCTCAACAATATTGACCCAATTTCATTCAATCCAATACACTCTAAGAGTACAGAAGTGTAATTTCAATAGAGCATGCTAGATATTCAAAGAAAAATAGATCCGGTTCCATTAATTTCTTCAAAACCTTCCAAAAAATACAGAAGTGTAATGTCTTGAAAAGTTTTTTGATAAAATTCTGGACCCTTCTCTAAATGCATGAGAGGGGTTTAAATACTAAAATACAGGCCTCGAAAATAGATTATTATAGAAATAGTTGAGGAGGCTTCAAACAACCTTCCTCAAAGTGGGCAAAAATAAAACTAAAAATAGAATTAAACTAATGACTAGCTCCATTGAAATTTGAACTAACTTAATTAGCTAACTTGATCTCTGAGATTACAAATGTCGATCATTGGTTTGAGCTGAGGTGGTTGGATGATTGTGGATTTTAACTGCCTAACAAATATGGCATCTGTCAAAGCTAGCACCATATTTTGTGTAGAGGTTGTTAAACACTGCAAAGTCATCCACTGGCTATGTGGTTTAGAAACTGCCTATATGTCTCCCAATTCAGTCTGGTTAGCTGTTTAATTCCTTCTTCCTTTTCCTACGTTGTCTATTTCCATTGTTGCTCTAGTTGCTTGACATTTGGTAGAAACCTTGGTATGCATTCTTTGATAAGGTTAGCACTATGGAGGTTTTCATTAATGGCTTCTATTATACTGCATGTTTCTCCTACTTATATCACTGTCGACCTTTTTGCTTATTTCAATCGTGAATCCCAATTTGTTAACATAATATCTTTGTGGGATTCCTCTATTTTTGGTAGGCCAGCTTTTCTTCCCAACTTAGATTCTTGCCAGGTGATAAATTTAGAAACCTGTTTGTGGATTTCTTCGTATTCAAACCTCATATCAATTACTTGGTTTTTTAATTTATCATCGAACTCACAGTAAGGACTAATCTGTGAGATTTTCTGGAAGAACATTTCTTCCCGTTGAATTAATATGGAATTGAGCTTGATCGCCTCTTTGATGAATTCATCAGTTTGCGGGATATCTTTGAATTTATCCACCATGTATTGCATTTGACGAATTTTTGAATCCTTTTTTGATTAGCTGGCCTGGTGTTGTAACCTCATCTGCTCGAATTCCCTCTGAATCTGAGCTACCTGTTGTTTTGCTTGCTTATTAGTTTTTTCTCTTTCTAATTGTTGTTCAAGCAGCAAAATTTTCTGTTCTTTTTCCTTTAGCAGCATTCAGACTTTCATTGCCTTATCGATGGTTGTTGTGGCATAAGCTCTTGCGAACTTTGACAACTTTGTGAGATTCTCGAATGGTTCAACAAGAGTGTCCTTCCACACAACATCCACTAGTTCATTCTCTAGAGTTGAAGTAGTCGTCATGTCTAGTTTCCTCTTCTTCCTTTGTCTTTCAACTACAAGCTTATGAGTAGGATTGTAGAATATATCTAATAGAGGTGTCTCTTCAATTCTCAAGACAATTTCAAAAGTAGGAACAACAGGAATAACCTCAATATCCTGAGTACCTGTAGCCCCTTGCTATGTTGTTTTTGGATTTTCTTTGTGCTGGGTCTATTTTGGGGTCTGAAAATCATATGCTTCCTCAGTATTTGTTTGGAGATTCTTCTTGAATTGCTCCCATTCCTTGTCAAGGTCGATGACTAGAACCTTACCTTATTGAACTGAAGTGGAAGCAACATCTCCCTGCTTCTTTGACTAGGCCTATTCGGTCATTTCCTCAGTACTTCCCACTATATCTTTCTCGGGAACTTTATTTGTGTTTCCTCCCCCATTCTGAGATTTTTGTTCTAAGTGCTCTGACTCGTGAGTCGACTTCTCTTGGGTTTCTTCTTCAAAATTTTCTTTTGAACTTCCCTACAAGCTTATGCTAGGAGTTGGTCCTCTTATTGGTTCAATTTGTAATAGGTCCAATGGGACCTTTAATAGTCTCTTATTCCTATATACATGAAAATAATTAATATCTTACGGGCTTAACTATAATGATGTCGAATGTAGGAATTGTGCAAATGTCTTTGCTCCTTGAAAGAGGTCATCAAAGGCATCCTCTTCATGGTTGAACTGTTTGACTTTAACCATAGTGGTAAATTATTTAGCAAGATGATTTGGGACATATTGTCTCCCTGGAACTGTGGCCAATTTCAAAGACATAATAATCTCTGCTTCTTTTACTGCATGTCCATAGTCATGTAGTGTGAAAGCACCACATTGTAATGGAAAGGTTGGCCAAATGGCTTTCTTCTATTCTCTCAGGCCTTTGGTTAAACCACCCTCCCTTATTGTCTGATAAGCTATTTCCCTGGCCAATAGCTTGTTTGGGATGTAATATGGGAGGACATGTGGAAAATAAATGCTCCCAAAAACTTTGACGTAAGTGAACATCTCCTCACCGAACCATCTGGCCACTGGTAATATGTCTACTTTGGCCTCTTCAGAAAACCTAGGGGTTGTTCTATCAAAAACAATTTTATGAATAGGCAGCATAATACCCTAGCAGATTTTTTAAAAATGGGGATGGAATTGAGATTCCCAATAAAATTTTATGGTATATATGTATGGGGAGCGGGTTCTGTACAATCCACTTCCAACCCATGTTTGGAAATTGAGAAAAAAAAAAATTGCATCCATAACAAAAGCACTCATAAAGAAACGGGGGGAATTCTTGAAGAAATGCTTATCTTCTATCTACATTCCATGATGGCCTTTGCTAAATTGTCTGATAAAATCTGACTCTAGTTCATAATAGTTGCATTAACTGCTGCATCAATTAATGGGAGCCACTCCATATAAAATTTGGTGCTATCGGGTTTACCGAATAACCTACACATCATTGTTGCTGTGAAATTATGAGGGGCAGAGAGGGATGCTATCGAGTACATACCAGATTTATCCCGTTTGAATTTGCCTCCGCTTGACCTCCAGGTCTGTGTAACGTCCAATGGGTCCTCGTTCTCTTTAGCGAAATGCTCAAGGAACTCTTTGTTATAGAGCTTTTGAGGCTTTGGTAGTTGGTACATTAGTCACAGATTGTCTGGTGTGAAAGACCCTATGACCTCTTGTCTTTTATTCCTAAAAGTCCTAGTTGAGACATCTACATCATCAATTACACATTTTACCATATCTGTGTATGGTAATATCTTTGGTCTCGCAGCTATTCGGTGCAAAAATTAACATCCTGCTTCAAAATAGGAGGCATCATATGATTCTTGGGCATCAGCAGTTGCCTTTGTTACCAGTGGTCTGGGCTTCTCTTCTTCTAAAAAATTATACATGGCTTCCCATGATGTGGTTCCTTCGTCTTTGTTGCACGTGGTATCGGAGAAAAGTAGTATCATGTATGATTTCTCAGATGCAGTCACTTTTCCCTTCTTCATAATCCTTTCCAATGTTGTTTTCTTCAGAGGTTTCCTAAAATGGAGCAATGGAAATTATTGGATAAATACAAGGCGAAAATGACAGTGAGAATTCAATGACACAATTAACTCTGAAAGGTGACAAGAAAGGAGATTTTATTTGAAAATGTACATGAAAGATATCAAATCACATTGAGCCATTTTTAACATAAATGCCATTAAAACTTATTAAACACGCACTAAGATCTTTTATCATGGCTTTTATTACTCATTTAAGCTATAACATCGCAAACGGGAAAGGGAAAAATTTAAGGTGACGGGTTTAAAGTGCGAAATTTTGATTATGCGATTGCGATAAGATTATTGCAATATCACATTTTCGATTGTGCATTTTTCAAAGATGTTTTATAATTCTACAAGATTCGGGGTGAGCAACATACCTTTTAGTGTTAAAAGTGAATTTTTCTTAAACGAATATTTAAAGCGTAAAGTGATCTTTAGGAAGCACCAGACTTAACTGCGGTTTATAACACTTATCGCATACTTTCATCGGGTCTGGGTTGCATCACGTTTCAAAAAATTTTCATAGTTCACAAGATAGGCTTCTAAGTAGAGCGTTGCGATGCGATGAGTGTTGGCTTGTTATGCCGCAATATCAAAATTCGCATATTCCAAAAGGCTTTACTAGTTGTGCTTTTCGTAAACGCTGATATGTGATTGTGATTGGCACTGCATTTTACAAGAAATGCCTTAAGTCTTAGTTTTAAATGGAAATTTCAATGATATCCTAAGTTTATTATGGTGATCCCTTCTTATCGCAATTCGCAAATCCTGGTTTTCTAATTAACCTTTGACACACATGATCCAACAATATGCGATAAAGCAAGAATTGCTAGTTGTAAAGGGATTTGACTTGATACCTTATATTATTTAGCAATTTATAATTAAAAAAGAAAGGCCCTTAAGTGCTAAGTTTTTTGGAGGATTTTTATGAAGGGTCCCCATTTATTAATAGAATATTAACTATTAAATCAATAAATGGGGGGGTTGTTAAATGGTGTACATGGAATAATAGGGAGCACCATGCCATAGGGCTATTAGTCCCTGCCAGTGCATTTTATACATTTAACACACACACACACACAATTTCAAGATGTCTGATAAAGTGAAATACTAGATCCAATTACAATGAACTATATCATCCACACACACACCAACATTGGATGAGAACATATTCTTGTGTTTAGTAGTGCACTTTCTGTAATATATACCATCCAATAATGATGCTACTATTCCATGTCAATGCACCACATATCCTCAACACAAATGAATTTCGCTAGTTGGTGCACCAATATGGTATGATTATTGTGATAATGTTGTCTTTAAATTTTGCATTGTGCTTTACATAATCCACAACATTGAATAATTATGTTATTGTTCCATGTAAATGCAACACATATTATTGATACAATTTGATCTTGATCCACCAACTTAATATGATTACATTGATGATGATGTGTTGAGTCATCTATCCATGCACCATTGCAAGGCACAATCACCTATGCTTCATGTGCATGGATATTCCACCCCCACAAATCCATAAACTACATAATGTAATAAATTTGTTTATGCACTAACCATTTTCAAAATATTGAAGTGTTTTGAATGTTAAGGAGCACCACAAGTGGAGAAACTTGTAAATTCATCATTATTTTATTTGCAAATGTACTGAGGGCTACACCAACAACTTTCTTTTCACAAAAATGGAAAAAATGGGAATTTACAAGTTAAATCATAAAATTAAAATTGTGAAATTGTAAATTAAGATGTATCAAAGAGATTACCTATCTTATCTCCACAATGAAGGCATGATTGCCACCAAAAGCACAAATGGAACTAAAGTAGTTTTAAAATTTTCAAAATCAAATAAAATCCATTGTGGATGAAGATTGATAGTGAGATCCAACAATTCATAAGCATAAGACAATGTGGTGCTCATAATCAGGCAGATAGAATTAATGCATTAAAGGTGTTGTGGGGAAAAAGTGAATAGTGAAAATGAAAATATGATTTTTGTAATTTTTTTTAAAATTTAACTCTATTTCATAATGTGTCTTATACTTTAACGCATCAATAAACGTGTTGAGAGGTGCTCTCTAACTCAATCGGGTAGAGATGTTGTAATGTAATGTTTGACATTTTGACTAAGTCAAATTACATTAAAAAATAAAAATAAAAAAATGTAATGTAATGTAAGCCTTTTAACTCAGTCAAAATAAAATAAAATAAATAAAAATAAAAATAAAATAATAACAAAAATAAAAATAAAAATGACCCATGGTATTCAAACCCATGGCATTCATGTGGAATACAACCTATTTAAAGGGGGAAATTAAAACAACCTAGATCCATCTTAACTTCGGATCTACCAAGTTTCGAGAGGGATGAAATCTCTTTTCACTCTAAAAGAGGTTTCCATCTCAAGATATTTGATCCCTCTCGGGGCTTGGTAGATTTGGTGTTAAGATGGATCTAGGATAGTATAGTTATACCTCTAGAAAGAACTAATAAGTACTTTTATATTTAAATGTTTAATCTTACCATATCATTCATAGTAAAGTACATATTCATAAGTTTATAGGTTTATAGGTTTAGAGAGTATATAATATTTTATTTTTAAATAATTTCTTTTTAAAGCAAGATTTACATCTTCATTATTCCAAAATTTCACAAAAAGAGTCATGTTTCTACCTGGCCGGCTACTAACTAAACTCCTTACAACATTTATTTTATAGAGTCTGTAGAAGACTCCTTGATGCACTATATACGTTCATATCATGAGAAA
Organism: Pinus tabuliformis; assembly: GCA_031772625.1. Lineage (NCBI taxonomy): Eukaryota > Viridiplantae > Streptophyta > Pinopsida > Pinales > Pinaceae > Pinus > Pinus tabuliformis. Next base: position 1,696,833,438 of record CM062819.1, on the reverse strand, counting down.
AACACTAAAAGACTAACCACTACCAGCTTGCCTAGTTTTATAGCTTCTCGCTTGTCTTAGTTGAACATTCTCGACTTGTTGAGGAGGGTCCTCATCCATGGTTTGCTCCAGCAGTTCCTCGTGTTCCTAACCTGCTCATGCTTCTTGTGTTGGGTTATCCATAATCCTAAAAACCTCCTTGAGAATTCCCAGTGTTGTAGTTTTCACTGTCAATTCTATATTATCAATTTTGAAATCGAATCTATCGATTGTCACCTGCAGATGATCGAAGTCAGTGTGCAACATCTCTAGCTGTTAGTTGACCAAGGAAAAGTGGGAGTGTGCTTCCATAACAACTTTTTCACCTTGCTCAGATATAAGAATTGCCAAGTATGACAAGCTTGTCACTAGTTGTGTCTTCGAGTCTTCACCTCATTCCATCCTAACTGGGTGCTCCATCGTGCATATTGTTGTCTCAATGAAATGTCCATGACCATCAACCACCTTTTATAATCAGGCGCTCCTACTCCACTTCTACATCAAGTATCCTACTCGCATCAATTTCATCGTCCTATTTTTGTGATTTCCTGAGAATATTTTCCGTCACTAAGTTTCCCCTGCTACTCTTGGGCTCAGTCAAGTTGAAAACTTTAAATACAGGTTGTGTTTGAGCTTGCTCAACCGTAGCACTGTCTATTAACAAGATCAAGGAAATCCTCCACTTGGCAGGAAACATGGAGGCTCTCTCCTTGAAGACACATCTGGAGAGACCTCTTATGCTAGACATAAAGGATGCAGGCCACCAAATTCGAGCTTTCAAGAAATTATACCTCATGCAGACAGTTAATGTCCTAATAAGCCTTAATTTAATTTTAATCAAACTCCAAAGCTAAAAAGATCGAGATATTAAATCCCAATACGATTTGAGTTTTTTATTCATGGTATATTTACGGTTGGGACACCATGATCGGGGATAAACACTCCTTGTTCTAAGGTCGCGCCTTGATTAGCCAGTGAATATACTACTTGATTATGTTGCCTTGTGATCTGACAGAACTCAATGCTTTCAAATTTCTAAATTTGCATCTAGGTTCTAAGAATCATGGGAGGAAGATCGTTTTTTGGTATATCTCGAGCTTTGTAGATTTTTGTATTGCAATCATGGAATCCCCCTAGACTGTGAAATCAAAAAATTGTTTTGTAATTGCTACTTCCAAGCCTTGCCACGGAGCAAAGAGCTCTACTAGATTATTAGTTGTTCTTCCTAATCCCAATCAAATTATGTCCTTATTTCTTTCTTAGAGCAAATTATTACTCTGACTGCTCCAACCTCCCCTAAAAAATATTTTTTTGTATTTAACATTAAATTATACATTTTTTAATATATAATTTAGTTAGTATATATATATATAATATACAATTATATAATTATTATTTTTTAATATATATATTAAAAAATTATTAATACAATGATTTCAATATATATAAACATCGATACACTTTCATGTTTCGAGGTGCACGAAAAAAACGTAGAGTGAACCTTTTACCTGCCTAAACCTCCATAAAGAAAACCCAAAAGTCATTCTTTTTGCAAAAATAACCACAACTAAAAATAATAAAAATCGAAAAAAGGATAACAAAAGATTGACAACGATAGTGCATAACAGTACTATGGTTTTAATGTTTTGAAATTAGATCGTGCTAAAGTTGTGGAGGGAAATTATAATAATCATTTCCACTTTAAATGACTTGATTTATCTCTCATGTTCCTCCTTTTTCACCCCCTTAATATAAAGGAAACATCTCACTTTACATGTCTTTTTCTTGGTTAATTATGGATGATAATTTACCTTTCAATTTCAACTCGTTTTATCTTGTACAAAGTTTTGAAATGTAATGATCACTTAAGATTGTAAGATTTTAAGTATGGCGAGGTTCTCTATGCAAGTGGAATTGTACTAAGTTTTAAAATGTAATGTTAAATTAAAATTATGAGGAAGATTGCGTTTAGTATGCAAATGAAGAATTTTTTATCTAAAAGCTTTCAGGGCAAAGAAATTAAAACTAAATATAGAATATAAAAATATGATATATATTATAAATATTTTTAAATTATAAATTATAACATCCCTCCGCACCATATACTAAAAAAAATTACTACATATTTTGATTTATATATTTGGGCTATTTTATATATATATATATAGATATATATATATATATATATCAAATAATTTACATCCCGGTTATATTGGCTAGTTAATATAAAAATATTTATTTTGTAAATTAATATCTTGGAGTGTAAATATACATATATCATTATCTTGTAAACGCCTTAGGTTTCGTAAACCATACTCTTATGGCACAAACAATGCTTTAAGGTCAATATTCATGTGGTTATGTATTGTCATTAGTTATAATTCTAATCTTCATTAGAATTCTCTCAAACCCCAATTGACGTCTACCTACTTGAGTATGGTATACACATGTCTCTAGCATCTACCGTTGAACCCTTTAGGATTGATCCGACGATCACGGTTCTCCAGGACAGTTGTGGTAACTTCCTCCTCCCTCTGCTCCACTGTCGGGCATCCTCATTCCGCATTTTGATTGTTGGGTTCAACGGTCTGCAACAACCTTCAGGGGTTGGGGCTTTCCCTTCTCTACCCCATTCTTTGGCTTTGGTGACCTAGGTATGCTCGCATTCTTCACTTACAATTGTTTAAACTGTAGGTTTATTGTTTCATAGGCTTCTGTTTCACTTGTCCCTAATCTCATTCTCAATCCCCCTTCTGTTTTCGTTTACAGGTAACAGCCTCATCAAGGGTTCCTCACCATCGGCTAATGTAAACTCCATGAGATATTTTCTCAAGTAAAAAGAATAGTGTTTCCAGTGTTTCTTTATTGTTTATACCCTGTTGTGTGAAGGTTGGTGATTACGTTGATTTTCATGCCCTTGATTCCAGTATGGCGACGACAAGACTATTCTAATTTTTTTTTGTTAGATACACACAGATTTTTTGTTTACGCAACCTCTTTTACTTATAATTGTTTCAATGTAAGTTTTATCTTTTAAGCACTACTTGTTGTTTTTGGCTCGTTGCAAGTTAGGGTCTTACTTACTTCACAAGGCTTCATGGCCTCCCTACGGCTTTCCCACCAGCTGTCAAGTATGAGATCCTATTTTCCACACATAATTTTTTTTTTCAAAATTTCTTGTCTTACCCTTTCCCTAACTGGTATGTGGTAATTTCTTGATTACATGCGGGTGTGTATTTTTGTGGAAGTTGTATAATCATTATTTTCAGAACCTCAAGTTTCGCTCCCATTGGCCAGGTCCTTGAGAAAATGCTTTCTCCATGACCACCATGTCTTTTTGGGAAAACTCTTTCTGGGATTTTTAATTTGGAATCTTAGGGTTTCCAAGAAATTGTATACCAGAAATGTATGTTTGATATTACTTGCTTATGTTCTCTCAGCCCTGACGTTTGAATTTCTCATCGACACCAATTCATAATTTGTAGATCTCTATTGCAATCTTCTATATACTGTATGGGCATTGCTTGCAATTGATTATTACACTAAATTTTCCATTTACTCAAATGATTAGTATCTTGCCTTCGACTTTATTTCTTTATATATATATATATATATATATATATATATATATTCTTTGGTTAACTAAGGATTATGCCCTTATTCGACTCCTCTCTATATGCATACTTTAATTATATTAATTAAATTCGCACTCTTTTCATCCATTACGATGATTGATCTAACCTAGAAATATTATATAACACCATTGCTATGGTGCATACAATTTTCTTTCTTTATTGTAAATACTTCTCTTGTCTAGATTGTGATGTGAATCTTGTAAATAAAAAATTAGTATAAGTAGAGGGTTCTTTGTTTAAATATTCTTGGAATTGTAACACCCTTTGATGTGCATTACATTTGACACATTTACTTGGTCATCTTAATGTCCCTTAGAATCAGTTGCAATTCCCATTATTCCATTCTTTCACTTTAGAAATTAAGGGTGGTCTTTGCCTGACTCATTTATCACTTTTACAATGGGAATACATAATTGTTTTATGGGTTGTAGGAAAACACCGGCTATACCTGGAAACTAATTTGGCTGTTAATAGGGTTAAAATACTATAAAATTTATCTTTTATATTTTAGGTTATAATTTAAACCCCTTTTTAGTTTCCTTAGAGCCTTATCACAGTATTCATCCAAACAACCCTCCGTAAATAACATTGTGTTACTCACAAACATTACTCACTCTTCTGTAAAACTCATAGCATATCACTGACATAAGTTATTCATTCTCTATAAAAGGACATATTATAGCACATTAGTCACAGAACATATCAGGACATACTATGCACAAATTCTATTAGCCTAAAGAGAAATTATGACAAGAATTTTCACAGTGGTACTTACCTATTCTAGTTAGTTAGGTTGTCACAAGAGCTACCAGGGAGGGAAGAATTCTCCTCCCAACCAATGAGCATGGTATCCCATCAGAACCCAACCCCCCCGAGCCAATTTCCCTCCAGAGCATTCGTTCTTGGACAGAGACCATATAGGTTTGCACAAAAATTCCACTGACCTTAACCAACTCAAGAATTAATTGGTTAGAAACTCCACAGACTCTTAAGTCTATACATAAATTCCACTGCCCTCCACCAGCTCAAGAATTTCTCCATGGTAGTGTCCTTCCTTACCTCAACAACATCTTGTCTAATGTAATGAGTTCTCTTATCCTCTTTCTCAATTGCCTCGTGTTCCTCCCTAGCCTCCTTGTCTCTCTTTTCCCAACTAGGATATTTATCTCTAGGGAGAGGAGTAAATGTCCATTAACTGCCTAATAGGTGAAATTCCCATTTAGCCCTTCCCTCCCCCTAACTCCTTGGCTGACCATAACTAATATTGCTAATTTAATTATAAAAATATTCATGTCTAATTTTAGGCCTTCTATTAACCCATAGTCTGCCAAGTTACTTTTAGAAGAAGTAAATTATTTTTTTTACTATTCACTGAGGGGTGTCACATCCCCCCCCCTCCCCCCGCCCAAACGAAACACCATCCTCGGTGTTTCCTAGACTCCAAAACAGGTTAAAATATGCCTTGTTCATAAAATCATCATACTCTTAGGTAGTCACTTCTAGTCATGGTGTAACAACCCTGGGTTAAAAGTTCATGTAATAAAAGTAAATAAAGGGAAAAAAAAAAGACCAAGGTCAAGGGACACTTATTCCAAGCTAAATGTTGGGCAAACTATCCTAGTGGGAATCACTTGTTATGTATTATGGCTAAGGGGAAAATGGCAAAGGAAATGGCAAAGGCTTTGGAAAGGAAAAAGGGTATTATTGGCATTTTATTTATGAAAATAAAGGAAAATAGGAGAACAAGGAGGTGAAAGGTCACAGGTTGCACGTGAGGAGGAAATTGAAAAGAAATTAAGGAAAAATGAAGAAATTAGAGACATCAATAATAAAAATACATCAAATCATCAATTTGTAGCCTTTTTTCAATTCATTTTCAGACTTGGTTTCAGAGAGGAGAAGAGAACAAAGAGGAGAAGGAAAGCAAGCAAGAAAAGGAATGACAAGGAAACAAAAGGAAATGAAGGATCAAGGCGAGAAAGGTTGGATCAATCAACTTCAGTAGGAATACTTGAAGGTAATAGGTTGCGTGTATGATTTCCTAGCTCGTTTTGGCATGCATGTTATGTGCATGTGCATATTTGGTTTGAGTGTTGTTGATGGCATGGATTTTTCTGGGTTTTGGCCATGGTTTTCAGCCTTGCCTTACCATTTCTGGATAGCCATGGTGTGATTAGATTATTTCTCAATTGAGTTTTGGATTGCTGGAAGGTTTTGGATCCGAGAAATGTGGGCTCAAGAAAATCCCAAGGGCTGGGGGCGGAGATGGTTTTCTCTGGGAAGCACTCAACAGGTGGATGGAGATAGGAAAACTCCTCAAGGGATGGCGAAGGAATTCTACAGAATCCAAGCTCGGTTTGGTTTTGTGATCTTGAGGCCAATTTAGGTGAGATCATGGTATGGTGAGGGTGGAGGTGGTTTAACCTCCATCTTCCCTTGGTTGTTTATGGATTGGTTTATCCCATGAGATCCTACATTCATGCTTGGAATATGGCACGGGGGTGATTGGATGAAAGAAAGATTTGGTTCAACCCAATCTATGGTCGGGTGGTACGTGGAAGTGCCTGACTTGGTTGGTTTTTTCATATGGTTAATAAGAGCTAAGTTTCTTTTGTCTTTGTTGAGTAAATGTACTTTTTATTATGTTTCTTTAATGGTTGTTCTAACATTGTTATCTATCTTCTTATATGTTGGTTATAAGCATGGTTATATGACAGCTCTAAGTATGACCCTTATCGCATTTAATTCAATGAATGTTTGGTTAATGAATGCATTACCTAATTGGTGTTATGATAGCTATTGTGAGAAGGCATAAATCCTTCTTGTTAAATCTCAAATAAGTTTTCAGATCCTTATGTTCAAATATGCATTCATGACATGTAGGTTGTATGTTCATCATGTGTTTGGCGGAATGTCAGTCCTGGTTAGGAAAGATCATGTTGAGTCCTAGTTTAAATTTTGGTTTGGAAGCCTTGTTTCTATGTGATTCATCATTTATGGAAGTTTCACTGAATTTTGGGTAGGGGCCTGTGTCTTAGCCCTAAAAAAGTGGCTCAGAATTTTGGGTTGCTGGCATATAAATGATTGAAAAATTTCACAGTCATTGTGAAGCAATCCTATGGGAGTGACTGAAGGGCTACAATTGTTGAAGGTCTTAGCAAGGGAGCAACTGAGCCTCTAGGTCAGTGAAAAAGAGAGTTAGCTCAGGGGTTGGACACCTGGAGGGGTTGGGTTCCTTCCAGAGGTCGTATGGTACCTGAGGGAGTTTAGTAAAGTCTTAAGTATTTGAATCCATTTCCTTAAGGTCATATAGGAGGTTGAGTCTTATCATAATGACCCTCATCTCATGTTTACCCCGAGAAAACCAATGAAAGTGGGTAAATGTCGGAGGAGATGGTTACAGGGTGGTATTAGAGAAGGTTTCACTCTCCTTGGGTAATATAATACCATAAGGTGGTATCATAGTGGTTTCGTTGTCTTTCAGTAAAATTTGATGTTATCATGGTTATGGTTGTCATGCATGGGGTTATGGTATACAATTGGTATGGTCATGCTAGATGTTTTTATATTGATGTGTTTATGATTATACATGTATCATGCTAATGTGGACAAATTTTTCAGATGAGATAAGTCTCCCCTAAACATCAATGAGGTATGGTTTTGATTTTTGTATCTATTGGGTTTATTTGACATGGCCTACTTGTAGGAAGAACACAATCAGAGATGATGAGCAAAATAATAGACTACAATTCCCATGACTCTCCCTACAAATCAATTGGGCAGCAAGGAGATGAGTATTCTCCTAGTATAGAAGACACATTGAGGAGTTTGATGTTAGATATTAGAAGTTTGAAAGAATATAATGACATGTTGGTTGAGGCTCGGGAAAGACTTGTAAGGGCTAAGAAAAAGCAGGTAGAAGTCAATGCAGCAATTCTTTAGAGCTTATCAAAATTGTAGAGAAGGAAGAGAAAACTAATGGAGCCTATGCTAGCAAGTCCTGGTCCAGATACAGGTTGGATAAAGGGGATACATTCAGAGGCAACAAATCACTAGATACATCTAACAAGAGGACTAGTATGTATGGCCATCATTCTAGTTCCTCATCCAGGAGACATTATCACCAGCATCTCCATCATCATCCTTATAGGAGGAGTGAGTAATTTCCTAAGGAGTTCAGTAAAGTCAAGCCTCCTACATTCGATGGAGAGATGAAGAAGTCAGAATATGTAGAAGCATGGTTGATTGGGATGAATAAATTCTTCATATTGTATAACTATTTAGAGAACATGAAAGAAAGATAACCACCTTCAATCTTAAATGGAAAGCATATATTTGGTGGGAACATGTGATGAATGTTAAGGGAATTCGGGAAGAAGAGTTGAGTTGGGATGATATCGAGAGACTCCTTAAGAAGAAGTACCTATCGGAAAGGTACTATGATGATAGAGCTAAGGAGTTTTATGAGCTACATATGGGTTCTCTGATAGATGATGAGTAAACTAGTAGGTTCCGGGAGTTTTTGAGGTATGTTCCTTACCTCAAGGATGATAAAGTTAAGATTTAGAGATTCATTAGTGGGTTTCCAGTAGCATATAGAGACCAAATTGAGTTTGATGAACCTATATTGTTGGAGGAGGCCATCTATAAGTTGAAGCATTGTTATGAGAATTCAAATCGTAAAGTTGAGCCTAAGCATGATTCGAAAGGAAATAAAATGTTGCGCCTTACAAGAAGTTCTATGCAGTTGAGAAGAGACATGGGTCACATCTTGGAGAGAATCAAACTAGAGGTGATGGTAGGGGATTGTTGCATTGTTGGTTATGTGGCAAAGATCATCGCAAGAAGGACTTTCCATTGTACAAAGGTGGTAGGCCTTAGATCTATAGTGCTTAGGAGGCGCAAACAGTGGGGGATGTTGGTCATAACATTCCTCGGATTTATGTAGTTGTCGAAAATAAGCAGGTAGATCACCATGCATCCATTATTGAGATGGAAGGTAAGCTCTATGGTCAAGTTGTTTCTATTTTGATTGACCCTGGATCTAATTATAGTTATGTTAATCCTAACCTAGTGGATAAGTGTGGTTTAAGAAAAGAAGTGCATGAAAAATCTTACTTGGTACAGTTGGATATAAGTACTACGAAGAGAGTTCATCATTGGATAAGAGCTTGTGAATTTGATCTGCATGGTATGCCTATAGTAGAACATCTGAATGTACTACCACTAGGATCATATAGTACGCTTTTGGGTATGGATTGGTTGTATGGTCATAAAACCAAAGTAGGTTGTTATGATAAGGCCATTGAGTTCCTAGATAATAATGGGGAAAATAGAATCTTGGAAGGATAGAAGAAGCCTAAATCAGTTAGGATGGTAACCTCTATGCAGGATAAGTGCAGTTGCATTAAGGGGTGTGTACTATTTGAATCCATATTTCCAGTGACAAGGGTAAGGATGTTGAGCATGCATAAATCTTCAAGATATACCCTATATTATAGTGGTTTCAAGATGTGTTTCTAGCAGAGATTCTAGAGTTTCCTCCCCAAAGGGAAGTGGACTTTTCGATTGAGCTGGTACCATGAGTAGCACCAATATCAAAGGCAGCTTACATAATGAGCACACCAAAGTTAGTAGAGTTGAAGTTGCAGTTGAACGAAATGATTGATAAGGGATATATTAGGCCAAATTTATTGCCTTTGGGTGCACCAGTATTGTTCGTGAAGAATAAGGATGGCAATCTTGTGCATTGATTACAGACAACTAAACAAGGTGATGATCAGGAACAAGTACCCATTATCGAGGATTGATGACTTTTTTGATTAGTTGAAGGGAGCAACAATGTTCTCGAATATTTCTTTGAGATCATGATACCATCAGGTACACATCAAAGAAGAGGAAATCTACAAGACTTATTTTAGGACCGAGTATGGCATTATGAGTTTGTTGTGGTTCCTTTTGGTTTGACTAATTCTCCAGCTACTTTTATGTGCTTGATGAATAATGTGTTGTGTCCTTATCTGAACAATTTTGTTATTGTATTCATTGATGATATATTGATATATTCTAAGAATGAGGAAGAGCATGTCAAACACTTAGCAACAATATTGAGATTGCTAAGAGAGCATCAGTTGTATGCTAATCTTATCAAGTGAAGCTTCTTTCAGACAAAGGTACATTACTTGGGACATGTTTTCTCCAAGGAAGGCATAATAGTGGATCTAGAAAAGATAAGGGCTATCATGGAGTGGGAAGATCATAAGAATGTGGACAAATTCAGATCATTCATGGGCTAAGTAGGTTACAATGGGAGGTTCATCAAGAACCTCTCATGCATTACATATCATATCACATCATTGCAGTGAAAAGGTAATAAATTTTAATGGACAGAGTGTGCAACCAGTTTTGAGCAGTTGAAGTAGTTTTTGACAAATGCTCCAGTCCTTAAGATTGTTTATCTAGACAAAGAGTTTGTGGTGTGTACATATGCCTGCAAGAGAGGACTTGGTGGGGTATTGATTCAGGAGGGACATATGGTGTGCTATGAGTCTAGGAAATTGAATGAGCACGAGTAGACTATGTGACTCATGATCTTGAGTTGGAAGCTATTATTCATGCCTTGAAGATGTGGAGGCATTATCTTCTTGGCAGGAGGTTTGTATTGATGAGCGATCATAGTGGGTTGAGATATCTGTTTGACCAGATGAATATGCATGTCATATAGGCTAGGTGGTTGGCCATGATTAATGAGTTTGAATTTGAGATTAGATACATTAAGGCTAAGGAGAACAAGGTGGAAAATGATCTCAATAGGAGAGTGCAGATGAACCATGTTGTAGTAGTGATATCTTATCAGACAAATTTATAGGATCAGATCTTACAGGTAGGACAACAAGATGATAAGTACAGGGAGCTTAGGCACAGGTTACAATAGGGTACAAGTGATCAAAATGCAGACTATCATCTCATGGTGGATGGTTTGGTGAGATTCAGGGACAAGATCTATGTGTCAGATGACAATGGACTCAAGAAGCTTATCTTGAGGGAGTTTCATGTCAAACCATATTTAGGACACCAATGATATCAGAAGACATTGAAAACAACAAAGAAGTTCTTCTATTGGCCAAATCTGAAGAAGGAAGTGGCAGAGTTTGGGCTAAATGTTTAGATTGTTAGTAGGTGAAATCAAAGTGTAAGCATCTAGGTGGGTTTCTTTAGCCTATTTTGATTCCATAATGGAAATGGGAGCTCATTTCTATGGATTACATTTTGGTTCTTCTGACAGCATCGATGCAGCATGATTCTATCATGATTGTGGTCGATATATTGAGCAAGGTAGCTCACTTCATTCCAGTAAAGACTAATTATTCAGCTAGTGAGGTGGCACGGGTCTTCATCAAGGAGATAGTGATGTTGGATGGTGTTTGTCTAGTCAATTTAATGTCTTAAATTGCTCTACATAAATTATCAATCCGGGTATCGTAAACTGATGAAGTTTGGTGCACCATATGTGCTTAGTTAACCTTTCTCTTACTTCGTTGTTTTATAGTTTATGTTGTTTTTTTTGGGGTTTTGTTCTTGTTGGTTTTATAAAGTGTTTAATGCAAATGGAAATCCTATTCTAAGGTCTTAAGAATACTTTTAAAGGACAAGTATGGATAAAGATTTCAAGACAAGGCCTATGTCCCTAATGGTAACTTCCAAAACTTAGCACTTCAAAAGAACTTAAAACATGTTATTGATGGAATTAGTATTTAAACAAAAGTGTAAATATACAGCTAGTTCAATCAAAATAAAATGCAATAACCAAACAATGGGCTAGTGACTATGAGACCCAGTATCCTTGCTGCTTCAGCAGAAGGACAAGATGATTCTATCATGTCATTAGTCATTAAAAGGCTATGTGCATCACTAATATACAATCAAAATAGAATGCAACAACCAAACAATGAGCTAGTGGCTATGAGACCTAGTATCCTTGCTGCTTCAGCAGAAGGACAAGATGATTCTATCATGTCATTAGTCATTAAAAGGCTATGTGCATCACTAATCTACAATCAACCGGTTGAACACACTTGCATGAATTAAAATTGCATGAATGAAAAATCTAATCTATCAAACTTGAAAGCAATCAAATAACATAATGAAATCAAAGCAATATTTACAAAATGAAATCTACTCTACCTTACATTCTACAAAGCAATATTTACAAAATGAAATCTACTCTACCTTACATTCTAATATGCTCCATGACATCTACTTCACATCTCCCTCCATGTTGAGAACATCAAAGCTTTATCCAAATTCTTCAAAAGTACAAAGTACAACAAAGTTCTCCAAAGCTTTCAAAAGCCATCAAGGAAGAACTACAAACTTAAGAACTAGGGACTAAAAAGCTTAAGCTAAATAGACTAACTAATGAAGGATAGAGATCTCCTATTTATACAAAAGATGAGAAGCCATCTGATTAATGAGAGTCCATGAATCTCTCCCTCTACCTCTAGAGTCCTAATCAAAATAGGAACTGATAAGACACATGTCTTCTTAGAGTTACAATACAATTAGGAGATGTGACACATATGCTCATGATCCCATGATTCTTTCCAACCAAATTCGAATTTGGCCTTAGAGTGCCACATAAGGGTCTTCTAGAAGTCTCCTTTCAACCTACACATGTCAACAACCTCAACCGATTTGTTAGGTATAAGCATATTTACATTATTTTCTAATTTTTAACCACAAATTCACTTAAAAGGCTTAGAATTAATAAAGATTGGAAAAACATAAAGGTGGCCCAATGATAATGAAAGTGGGATGAATGTGGTGACATAGTAGTGAAATGGAGGTGAAATGGAGGTGATATAATGGACATAATAGTGAAAGTGTAATGGAAATAAATAACATTTTCAAGACTTAATATACCCCCCAACTGAAGCTATTGCATGTCCTCATGCAATATATATTACATTAACTCTTTTGATCCTTGAGCTTTGGCTTAACTTTGCATGATATCATTTGATAACTTCATATTTCTGCAAACTGTTTTACTTGAATTGCAACATGGTTGGTTCTTGTGTTACAACCATTTTTTTTTTTTTTTTGCCTTCTACATTGATCTTTGAACTTTGCATAATGATATTTTGATTATTGTTGCAAAGTATATCTTTATTGGATTGCATGATGGTTGGTTCTTGTGTAACAACCATGATTTTGTTTATATCCAATTTATCCTTTAAGCACTTTTTCAAAAGCCATTGTATGCTCATAATAGCAATGTAATAGTTAATATATGTTGGAAGCATGTGGGCTCCTGAATATGATATGGACATGGCAATATATGAATATGAATGTATTCCCCCCTCAACTGATGGTATTGGCAATTTTATGAAATGAGGAAGAGAAATGTTTTTCCAACAATTATCATTCTAGCTTTTTATGGAATTCTATAGTCAAAAGTTAGAAAATGACGTACCTTCACTTACCCTTTGGAATGGATGAGTTGTATGTGTGGTGGCTGAAAATTTCTGATCATATTCTTCTTCAGGTGGCTGAACAAGAGGATTCATGGATAGAGAGATAGGATGACTTTTTATTGCTTCGACTAAAACTTGCTGAATCTGCTCCAAATGCTGAAAATAATAGTCTTCATGTCTTTAAAACTCATTGGCACAATTCCTACTATGTGAAAAGATGTTCTGATGTCGAACATAGTAGGAAATTGTTGGCTTAGTGGCCATTAATGGATGCCACTAGTCAACACGAGAACTCTCACCATTGATGACAATGAGAGTCAAGATGCTCAAACACATCTTGCTAGGTACGAATGAATTTGCTGAAGTCGAGTCACCTAGAAGATCTAACGAACAAGGGACATTAATGTATTCCCATTGTTTGTCAGCATGAAAACTTGCCATTAAGGCATGCAAGCCTCAAGGTGTTTTTACAAAGAAATTAGACTCAAAGGACTATGGACTCAATGATTTGCATTGAAGCAGGGCTTATTTGCGGAATGAAAATGACAAGGAATGGAAAATGAAAATGGAAAATGGAAATGGAGAGTAGAAATGGCAATGGGCAATAAGCATGTGAATGAGCCTCTTGCTTTTATTTGTGGGTTATGAATGGACAAAAAGAGATGGAAAGTGTATGTGAATGTAAATGGAAAATATGGAGTGAAATGATATGAATGGTTTGTTATGAAGTATGGATGTGATGGATGGATGTGATGGAGACAATAGTATCTGAAAGTTTTTTTCAAGTGTTTGGATCTGATTTTGCATCAGCATATTTCCTCTTTGTTGCTGATCATCCTCTTATGAAACAAATTGGTCTCTTAGAGAGACACCATTCTCTTGTAGTCATTTGTCCTTCCTCCTGGAACCTACAAAATAACTAATACTTCTTCTACAATGGAATGTAAGATTATCAAAGGAGAGAGGTGATCAATCTCTCTAGTTATGATATTTACACACAAAACTAAGAATTTGTATTAATGAAACAAGTTCTCAAAGGAAAAATCAAAAGAATTTATACCTGCTTTGAAATTGGTGCCCAAGTTGAATGTTGCTTCTTTTCAGCAATTTATTTCATTATTTTCCATTTCAAACTCTAATGATAGATTTCTCATTGTATAGATCTTGTTGAGATCTTTCCAATGATAGTTAAATCATCAAAATCTGATTTTGTATGAGAAAGATAGGCTGATTTGAACAATGAGGTTTTTCTGGCTGCGGAATGTGCACGGTTCTGTAGCTACAATCTTGGATACAAAGTTAGCCATTCATTTTTCATCATCAGTCCAAAATTAATCAATACCTTTAGAAAAGTGAGAAAATAGCTTATTCATTTCATTGATTCAAAATTATTATTTTTTTTCTTGGCATGCAGTGACTCAGTGTGTGGCGACTCAGTGTGGCGACTTAGCGATAACACATAATTTGACTTCCCTTTGACCGGGGTCTTTTTCATCAAATTTGATCGAATGAATAGGACACCATCCATGTACCAACATTCCCCCAGCTACCCATGTGACTTGTTTTGCTTGATGACACCTGCAACCTAGAGTTTAACAAAACAGCTGCGGAAAGTTGAGCCAGCTGCAGAAAGTTGAGCTAGTTGCGAAAAGTTGAATCAGCTGCGGAAAGTGGCTTGTTTCTGCAGCTAATGAAAACAGAGTGATGAAAATACTATGAAATGAAGTGGCTGTGTGCGTGGAAGAGAAAACAAATGTGGAGGAGTGAAGGCTTATGTGAGCACGGTGGAAATGAAGCCGTAGTCAAATTAACCACCATCCATAATCACAAATGGAGTGTGAGAATATTTTCAAACTTGAGTTAAACGTAGAGGAAAGAGGATTCATGTTTTCCACCCAAAGTGATGCATGCCTTCCACCCAAGTACAGCACATGGAAAGTTGAATGCAGTAATTACTCCGACTATGCCAAGAGGATTTTTAGAGGCCAAGATGCTGTGAAGAGCGGATAGAAAAGCAATGCAGAGTTTTTGGCTGAAAATATGATCAAACTGCCAAGCACGTCAAATTAAACACGTACACAAAACATGTTAATGAAGACAAGATCCATGAGTAGCAGCACTGTGCCGATATTTTAGCAAGTAAAACGCCGAGTCATAGGAATAACTGTTGGAGAAGTGCCGTATTTGTTTACACGTCTTTATTGCTGGCCGTGAAACTGAAACACAGTCACACGTTGCATGGGACTGTTAGGTATTAAAGACATGTAATTAAGCTTGAATAACAGCACATGGTTGATTCCTATTTGGATTTCTCTTCCTCAGGCATGTGGAATTGAAGCACACATCAAACTATCAGTTAATTAACTCAAATTCTGTTTTTCTTCACGCGGCGGCAAAAAAGAGGCTCCAAAGAACCGAGGATTTCTCCCAGACCGCCACAAATTTCTTCAAACGGTTTCTGGGTTATCTAATTAACCCACCTGGAAAAAAAACCCATGTTTTATTTTCTTGAAATTCATCTCTGTTTGGGCAAATCGAACGTTTGAAGTTAGACGTTTTTCTGTTGTTCACATTTTTCCTAAGTTAATTTTTCTTTTTATGTTGTTCTGCATTCGGCCCGTAGAATTTCGAATTAACGGTTGGATGCATTCTCATACATGTTGGGCAACACATAAGGCCACATTGCATTCTTTGGAAGACACGGCAGAGGCACTTAATACCCCTTTGAAGCATGACGCTTATTCAGTGATCGAGTTTTTGTTGTATCTACAGACGATGGAGTTTGTCGTTCTTCCTCTGATTTTGTTTAATGTTAAGTAATAGCTCAAACAAAAAAACAACAGCCCCTTTTACAGCAATTTGTGAGCCCCGCAAACCCAAAATAATGGTGATTTTAATAGGGTGTTCTAGTGGCTAATTTTTCATCATCATGGCCCAATTCGTTCCCTCTAACAAAAAGCTTAATGTGCTTCTGTTTTTCTTTTGTCATGGGAGTGGACATGAGCAGGGTTCAGTGTATTTTTTTAGTGTGAATTATTCAATTCTACAACCTAGCCCCTGTGTGCTGCTCGTAGCTTTAGATTTTTTTCTAAAAAGTCCTTGCTTCAATCTAATTTTTTTTCATATATACAGTGCAATTTTTTATTTTTATTTTTATTTTATTTTTTTATGTTGCAGGTTTGTTTCAAGCCAAAGCTTGATCAGGGAGGCAGATTTTTTATTGAAGCCACAGTGAAAACTAGGAATGGAGATAGCCATAGATTGCTTTTCTCTTTTTTTTCTTCTCTGAAATTGTAAAATTTTATAAAAAGGATTAATGATTTTCAATTTCAAGCAGCAAATACTTCAAGAAAAACATGCTAAAAACAGGACTTTGACTGAGGTCCTAGGCTGGTTTTTCATCGATCTGCGCTGAGTGACTAGGATAGGATCCATGTCAGGACGATTTTGGAGATGCCCATGTGGTCGATTTCTTCATTGGACACTTGTAACCTGCCAAAACCTTGAAACAGCTGCGGAATCAGGGCAGTTTCCGCAGCTAAGTTGCAAAACCTTATTAAAACAAGATACAGTGTTTTGAAGACCACTACAAAGCATAACCAGACAATTTTGGACAATTTGAACCTATCAAAGCAGTTGAGTTTCATTTTTTCATTTTTTTTTTATTGAATCAATTGAAATGATGAAGTTTATTTTGTCTCCTCTTTTTTTTTTTCTTTTCTTTTTTTACATAACAATTCTTTTTCTGATCCTCTAGATCACACAAAGTGCAAGAGGAGAGCATACTCAAGAATTATTCTTTTTTTTTTTTTTTTTTTTTTACATAACAATCATTTTTCTGATCCTCCACATCACACAAAGTGCAGGAGGAGAGCATACTCAAGAATTGTTAATTTTTTTTTCAGATGTAAGAAATAAGGTCACCTAATTACACTTCCCCGGCAATGGCGCCAAAATGTCTAGTCAATTTAATGTCTTAAATTGCTCTACATAAATTATCAATTCGGGTATCGTAAACTGATGAAGTGTGGTGCACCATATGTGCTTAGTTAACCTTTCTCTTACTTCGTTGTTTTATAGTTTATGTTGTTTTTTTGGGGTTTTGTTCTTGTTGGTTTTCTAAAGTGTTTAATGCAAATGGAAATCCTATTCTAAGGTCTTAAGAATACTTTTAAAGGACAAGTATGGATAAATATTTCAAGACAAGGCCTATTTCCCTAATGGTAACTTCCAAAACTTAGCACTTCAAAAGAACTTAAAACATGTTATTGATGGAATTAGTATTTAAACAAAAGTGTAAATATACAGCTAGTTCAATCAAAATAAAATGCAATAACCAAACAATGAGCTAGTGACTATGAGACCCAGTATCCTTGCTGCTTCAGCAGAAGGACAAGATGATTCTATCATGTCATTAGTCATTAAAAGGCTATGTGCATCCCTAATATACAATCAAAATAGAATGCAACAACCAAACAATGAGCTAGTGGCTATGAGACCCAGTATCCTTGCTGCTTCAGCAGAAGGACAAGATGATTCTATCATGTCATTAGTCATTAAAAGGCTATGTGCATCACTAATCTACAATCAACCGGTTGAACACACTTGCATGAATTAAAATTACATGAATGAAAAATCTAATCTATCAAACTTGAAAGCAATCAAATAACATAATGAAATCAAAGAAAAATTGAACACACTTGCATGAATTAAAATTGCATGAATGAAAAATCTAATCTATCAAACTTGAAAGCAATCAAATAACATAATGAAATCAAAGCAATATTTACAAAATGAAATCTACTCTACCTTACATTCTACAAAGCAATATTTACAAAATGAAATCTACTCTACCTTACATTTTAATATGCTCCATGACATCTACTTCACATCTCCCTCCATGTTGAGAACATCAAAGCTTTATTCAAATTCTTCAAAAGTACAAAGTACAACAAAGTTCTCCAAAGCTTTCAAAAGCCATCAAGGAAGAACTACAAACTTAAGAACTAGGTACTAAAAAGCTTAAGCTAAATAGACTAACTAATGAAGGAGAGAGATCTCCTATTTATACAAAAGATGAGAAGCCATCTCATTAATGAGAGTCCATGAATCTCTCCCTCTACCTCTAGAGTCCTAATCAAAATAGGAACTGATAAGACACATGTCTTCTTAGAGTTACAATACAATTAGGAGATGTGACACATATCCTCATGATCCCATGATTCTTTCCAACCAAATTCGAATTTGGCCTTAGGGTGCCACATAAGGGTCTTCTAGAAGTCTCCTTTCAACCTACACATGTCAACAACCTCAACCCATTTGTTAGGTATAAGCACATGCACATTATTTTTTAATTTTTAACCACAAATTCACTTAAAAGACTTAGAATTAATAAAGATTGGAAAAACATAAAGGTGGCCCAATGATAATGAAAGTGGGATGAATGTGGTGACATAGTAGTGAAATGGAGGTGAAATGGAGGTGATATAATGGACATAATAGTGAAAGTGTAATGGAAATAAATGACATTTTCAAGACTCAACAGTGTTTCAAATAAGATTGTGTCAGACATGGATGTTAATTTCACTTCCAAGTTTTGGAAGGAGTTGTTTGTAGGTTTGGGGACAAAGTTTGCCTTTAGTACAACTTATCATACGTAGAAAAATGGACAGACAGAGAGGGTCAACAATATTCTGGAGGATATGATGAGGATGTATGTCGTGCACTGACAGAGGAGATGGGAGGAGTACCTTCCATTGGTTGATTTTTCTTGCAACAATGGTTATCAGGAGTCACTAAGGATGAGTTTGTTTGACGCACTCTATGGGCGGAGTTGTAATACTCCCATCAACTAGAGTGATCCAGTGAACAGGGTACTTATTTAACTAGACATGTTGGCAAAGATGGAACAGGAGATGCGGGTAATAAAGAAGAATATAAAGGAAGAAAAGGACAGGAAGAAAAGTTATGCAAACTAGCACAGGGCATTTAAGGAGTTTTAGGTTGGGGGGATGTGTATTTGCACATCAAGCCAAAGAAGAGCTCCTTGAGGATTGGATCATGTGATAAGTTGGCACCACGATATTGCGGGCCTTTTGAGATTCTTGAGAGGATTGAACCAGTGACCTACATACTAGCATTGCCTCCGACAGTGAAAGTCCATGATGTTTACAATGTTTCATTGCTTAAAAGATATGTGAAGGATTTTGATCATGTTATTGCTTGGTCTGTATTGCAGGTGGAATCAGAAGGAGAGTTCCAGCCGAAACCTCAGTGCATATTGTAGCAGAAACATATCATGCTCTGTAATAGAGAAATCAAGCAAGTTAAGGTGCAATGGAATCACTTTGGGCCTGATGAAGCTACATGGGAGATGGTTGCTCAGATGCAGGCTATGTATCCTTCATTATTTTCCAGTTGAGGAAAAGTAGTTTTGGTATATGTATATATGTACATGGATGTAAATATTGCCATGAGTTGTATTATAAATATCCAATAAGTGGTATGGTTGTTATGTTTTCATGTTTGTCATGATGGTTTTGTTTTTGAGAAGGTTGTTTATTGTAAATACTACAACGAGCTAGGTTATGAAGCTCCATGGGTAGTATGTTTTCTTTTTCAGCGGTTTTGCTGGTTGAAGGTGTCATAGAACACTAAGGATGATGTTACCCTAAGGGGGAGGGGTTTGTAATATCCCTAGAGTTAAAGTTCATGTAATCAAAGTTAATAAAGGAAAAAAATAAGCCCATGGTCAAGGGGCACTTATTCCAAGATGAATGTTGGGAAAAATATCCTAATGGGCATCACTTGTTGTGTATTATGGCTAAGGGGAAATTAGCAAAGGAAATGGAAAAGGCTTTGAAAAGGAAAACTTGTATTACTGGCATTTTGTTTATGAAAATAAAGGAAAACAGGAGAAAAGGGAGGTGAAAGGTTGTTGGTTGCATGAGAGGAGGAAATTGAAGGAAAATTAAGGAAAAATTAAGAAATTAGAGGCATTAGTCATAAAAATACATCAGAGCATCAATTTGCAGCCTTCTGTTAGTTCATTTTTAGAATTGGTTTCAAAGAGGAGAAGAGCACCAAGAGGAGAAGGAAAGCAAGAAATTAAGCAAAGGAAGGACAAGGAAAGCAAAGGAAAGCAAGGATCAAGTGGGGAAAGGTTGGATCAAGTAGCTTCAACAAGAATAATTGTAGGCAACGGGTTGCATGTATGATTTCCTAGCTATTTTTGGCATGCATGGTATGTGCATGTGTGTATTTGGTTTCAGTGTTATCGGTGGCATGGATTTTGTTGGGTTTTGACAGTGGTTTTTAGCCTTTTCTTGTCATTTCCGGGTAGCCATGGTGTGATGGTATTATTTCTTGGTTGATCTTTGGATTGTCAGAAGGTTTTGGATCTAGGGAGGTGGTCTCAGGAAAATCCCAAGGTTTGTGAGGAGATGGTTTTCTTCGGGAAGCCCTCAACAGGTGGGTGGAGACAGGAAAATTCCTCAAGGGGTGGTGAAGGAATTCTAAGGAATCCAACGTCGGTTTGGTTTTTTGATGTTGTGACCAGTTTAGGTGAGATCATGATATGGTGAGGGTGGAGGTGGTTTAACCTTTGGATTCCCTTGGTTTTTTATGGATTGGTTAATCCCATGAGATCCCACATCATGCTTGGAATATGGAAAGGTGGTGATTAGCTGAATGAAATATTTTGTTCAACCCAATCTATGGTTGGGTGGTATGTGGAACTCCCTGACTTGGTTGGATTTTGCATATGGTTAATAAGAGCTAAGTTTCTCTTGTCTTTGATGAGTAAATGTAGTTGTTATTATGTGGCTTTAATGGTTGTTCTATCATTGCTATTTATTTGGTTATATGATTGTTATAATCATGGTTAAATCATGACTTTAAGTATGGCTCTTATCACATTTAATTCAATGAATGTTTGGTTAATGAATGCATGACCTAATTAGTGCTATGAAATCTATTTTGAGAAGGCATAAATCCTTCATGTTCAACCTCATATAAGTTTTCATATCCTTATGATTAGATATGCATTCATGACTTGTAGGTTGTATGTTCATCATGTGTTTGATGGAATGCCAATCCTCGTTGGTAGAGGTCAGGTCGATTCCTGGTTTAATTTTTTGTTTGGAAGCCTTGTTTCTATGTGATTCATCATTTCTGTAAGTTTCACTGAGTTATGGGCAGGGGCCTGAGTCTTAGCCCTCAAAAAGTGGCTCAAAATTTAGGGTCACTAGCATAGAACTGACTAAAAAAGTCCACAGTCACTGGGAACCAAGCTTATGGGAGCGACTAAATGGATACAGTCACTTGGAGGCCTTGGAAATGGAGTGACTGAGGCTCTAGGTCAGTGAAAAAGAGAGTTATCTGAGGGGTTGGACAGCTGGAGGGGTTGGGTTTCTCTTGGAGGTCCCATGACACCTAAGGGAGGTGAGTAAAGTCTTAAGTTGTCAACTCTATTTCCTTAAGGTAATATAGAAGGTTCAGTCTTATCATAGTGACCCTCGGCTCATGTTTACCTTAGGCAAACTAGTGAAAGTGGGTAAATGTGGGAGGAGGCGGTTACATGGGGTGATTCCACTGCACTCTATCCTGAGTAATCATTTTCTTATGCAACTTAATCTCTCTCTGATTAAGAATGTATAAAGTTTGAACATGAACACTCCATCATATTCAACCTGCTCCACAATTATCATGACCATCACTAGTTTTTTTCATTCATCATTTAGAAATGCATGTATACATTACTTTAAATTTATCATAGACATTGTCATTTGTTTTTAAATGTAACCAACAAGAGTCATCAGTTGGTGTCATAACCCAACAAGGGGTAGAAACCTGCACCGAATAAAGGTTAGAAACATCATTGTAGACTTATCAACCATAGTGATACATCCTTTTAGCTATCCCATGGCTATGCCTAATGACAAGAACCTCACCACGTGGTATGCATAACTTTCTTAGTAAGGACAATAGTTCAGAATCGCTCATTATTCTTATCATTTATCTGAGATTCCAACTAGCACATTATTGTACTAAATAAGACTACTATGCTTTTATATTAATTTAAATATTCATTAGTCATGCATAAATAAAGTTTAGGATATCTTTTGTTTTTAATCATTTTCCTTCCATGTTCAGGGTGGTTACATGACTATAATCTTTGTTCAATTAACTTAGTTATGCCCATCTTAGGTCACTTTTATATCTTCCTTTATCCAAGGTTGAGAGCCCATATCGTAACATTCCTTCAGTTTTGGACCTTTGTCAACCTGCATTACAGGTTGTTAGTGAAGTTTGTATGTAAGTTGTTTTTATGTACACCAGTGGATTTTCTTCTCCTTGCACTCATTTTCTCAATGTTAGCTCACAAAAACTAGGTTTATATGTTTCTCTTTGTAGTTATAGATGCACCTCCAAGCCAAAATATTTTTCATTCCGTAAAGTTGCTCCTCGTCATAAAATATGTCCATTCCTCCTGGATCACTCTAGGGGACCCAATTAGTGTTTACGTGTTTATATTTGCAACATCAACTTAGTTAGTCTTTAGTTAGTTGTTACATCAACTTGTATCTCATGCAGAGCCAACAAGCATTTCTCTCTTTGTTTTTGTTTATTTATTTATTTAATTTTCTTGTTCACCATGCCATATACACAATACACGTATACACATGTAGAAAATATGCATGCAATCATATTACTCAACACTTACACACTACCACATACAGTTCCAGAGACCATACCGCCTCTATTCACGCAAACTAGGTCATACCACCTTTTGATCCAGACTTAAACAGGAACGCAACAAATTATAGAGATAACCATAAACACAGATATGCAGTGGAAATAATACTTCATTTCATTAATGTAAAATACTGAAATATGCTTACAAACAGTAATGAAAATAAACCAGCTAGGGCGATGGTAGCTTATCTCTAGGAAGAGATGTGGTGGCTACATGCCTCTAAACTATGTTACAATGAGGCTCTAAGGCCTATTTATTGTTGAGAAACAATGGAAAACCCCTAACATTCCAAAACCTAACCCTAGAAGATGAAACGCCAAACTGTGGGCCCT
Organism: Pinus tabuliformis; assembly: GCA_031772625.1. Classification (NCBI taxonomy): domain Eukaryota; kingdom Viridiplantae; phylum Streptophyta; class Pinopsida; order Pinales; family Pinaceae; genus Pinus; species Pinus tabuliformis. Next base: position 1,696,810,223 of record CM062819.1, on the reverse strand, counting down.
GTTTGGGTAAATTGGTACATCAACTTCGCGGGGTCGTAACTTTGGCATACAATCTCTGTTTGACGCGTACAATAGCTCGTTAGAAAGATCTATCCGAGCACAACCACTTTGGGAAGGGAAACATTGGACCATGGACCCATTTTTCCCTCATATTTCCCAAAAAACGTCGTTTAGGGCCTCAAAACGGCTCCGGAAGTTCAGGACCCGAAAAAATGCTAAAAATAGTAAGTTGTGCTACAATTAAGGAAACTGAAAATGCTGAGAGAAACAAAGGTGGGGTTCCAGGTGGACTTGGCAGGTGGCCACCAATATCCACTTGGATCATTCCTCCCCCCTTAGGAAGCAATGGTCCCCATTACGTTGAGTTCCTCCATGAGATGAGGGAACTTTTGCTGAACTTGGTCCCTGGTGAGCCACTTGCCCTGGTGAAGGAGTTGGCCTGCTTTGACAACTCGATACAGTTGGATATTCTGTTGGCGAGTGTTCTTGATCTGTGTGTCCATGATCCGATTAGTTGCAGCTTGTTCCATGTAATCTGGATTTAATTCTGTGGGTGTGAGTTGTTCTGCAATGTCAGATGTGTCTAGCAATGGTGGAAAGTATGGCCAAAGGCGGTCCACATTGAACACTGGGTTCAGGCCAAGGAATGGGGGAATGTTGAGCTCAAATGCATTGTCTCCCATAGCCTTAGTAATGGTGTAAGGACCATATCGGAGTGGTCTCAGTTTCTGATAGGCTCCAGTAAGGTGTTCTTTTTGCAAATGCAACCAGACTTTGTCGCCCACCTGAAACTTGTGTGGCACCCGATGTTGATCATGTTGCTGCTTGTACTTGGAATTTGATTTCTCCAGAATGTCATGGACCTGCTGGCGAATATGTTGGATGTGCTCAATGAAGCTGGTTGCCTTATCTGTTTCGGATTGGACATGAGCCAAATCTATGTGAGTAGCTGAAAATGGCATGGCCACGTCAATGAGGCATAATGGCTAGAATCCCAAGCCCACCTGAAAAGGGCTGTGGCCAGTCGAGCTATAAAGAGCTCGATTGTAGCTTTGCTGAACATAGGGGAGGCTCTCGTCCCATGTGCGTGGATGCTTTGAGTTGTACATGCACAAAATGTGCACAATCATCCTATTGACAACCTCTATCTGGCCATCAGTTTGAGGATGGAAGGCTATGGACTTAGTGAGTTTGGTGTCCAGCATTGACCAGAGGTTGGACCAAAATGTACTGAGGAACCGACTATCCCGATCTGAGATAATAGACTATGGGATCCCAAAGTGCACCCACACTTGTTCAAAGAAAAGTTTAGCAGAGGCTTCTGCTGTGATATTCTTCTTGCAGGCCGCCATAATAGCCATCTTCGAGAACCTGTCAATGACCACAAAAACATAGTCATTTCCATGCTTAGTGGAAGGAAGGCCTGACATGTAATCCATGGAGATGGATTCCCAAGGTCGACTAGGGGTAGGCAGTGGGGCATAGAGACCTTGCTTCTTGATGGTCGGTTTGGCAATGGCACAGGCAGTACATGATCTGATGTACTTCCCAACATCATGTCGAAGATTCAGCCAATAGAAATACATTTGCAGTACTGCTACCGTTTTCACGACCCGAAATGCCCAGCAGCTTGACTGTAGTGTGCTTCCCAAATCATCTTGGCACACTCGCTTGAAGGAACACAAAGGTGACCCAGGTGGCATAACAGGGCATCCAGGAGATGAAAATCTGGAACATGCCGACCCTCCAAGAGTGTCTGGTATGTGTGGCCAAATTCTGGGTTGCTTTTTTAGAGAAGTGGCCAATCAGAAGTCTTGAGCTCACAAGAGTTGAGCGCGGTGGTTAACGCCATGATCGGTGGTCGACTGAGGCAATCTGCAACATTATTGGTGCTGCCCTTCTTATACTTGATATTCAAATGGAACTGTTGTAGGTATGTAGACCACTTCTGATGGCGATCATTTTGCAATTTCCCTTGGGTCTGTATGAACTATAGGGGTCGGTGGTCTGTGTGGATGATCGTTTCCTTCCCCAAAATGTAATGCTTCCATTGTCGGCAGGCCTGCACAATGGAATACATCTCTTTATCATAAGTGGGATACTTCCAGACTATGTCTGAAAGTGTTTCACTGTGACATGCCACTGGATGCCCGTGTTGAGTAAGGACTGCCCCAATAGCATAGTTAGAGGCATCTGTCTCGACCTCAAATGGTTGTTGTGAATCTGGTAACGCGAGCACTGGTTCCGTACAGAGGCGATCTTTCAACTCTATGAATGCCTTCTTTTGAGATTCAGACCAAAAGAAGTTTGCTTTCGCTCCTCCCTTGGTGACTTGACTCAAGGGCCAAGTGATATGAAAAAACCCCAACACGAACCTGCGGTAGAAGTTGGCAAGATCTAGAAAGCTGCAGATCTCTGTCAGAGTGGTTGGAGATGGCCAATCTTGAATGACTTGGATCTCGGCTGGATCCACATGCACCCCCTATTCATAATAATGTATCCTAGATACTGAACCTGGGTCATGCCAAAAGTGCATTTCTCCAAATTGGCACATAGCTTGTGTTGTCGTAGTGTTTGGAGAACCTGTCGGATATGGTGGAGGTGTTCTTCCCAACTCCGACTGAAGATCAGAATGTCATCCAAGTATACCACTACAAATGAGTTGTTGAATGGCCGCAAGATGTCATCCATTAGCCTCATGAAGGTTGCAGGAGCATTCGTCAATCCGAAAGGCATAACCAACCATTCGAAAAGGCCCTCCTTGGCTTTGAAGGCATTCTTCCACACATCAGAGAGTTCGATTGGTACCTGGTGATATCCTAACTTCAGATCGATCTTGCTGAAATATTTCGCCCCCTTTAGTTGGTTTAGGAGGTCATCAATCCGCGGGATTGGGTACCTATTACAGATAGTGATCTTGTTCAGCGTCCGATATTCAATACATAGTCTCCAAGTCCCATCCTTCTTCTGTACCAACATGATCGGGCTCCCACAAGGCGATGAACTCGGACGGATGTGACCTTTCTGCAGGAGCTCCTGAATCTGCCTCTTGATTTCATCGTTCTCTAGAACGGAGGGCCGATAAATTGGTCTATTGGGTAGGGGCGCACCTGGGGCTAGATCGATGGAGTGCTTGACCTGACAGTGCAGAGGAACCCCTACGGGGGAGGTGAAGATGTCCTCGTACTCCTCCACGACCTTGTCCATCTGTAGTTGTCGTGTGGAGGGGCCCTGCCTGTAGGCCACTGCCACCGTCTTCTTCTTTCCTTGAGGGCGTATCATCAGGAAAACAAATTTCCCGGTTTTGGAAATGAGCTTACTGCATTGTTTTGCAGTAATCAAAGAGATGGCGGTAGGCGGTGCTACCTCTGGTATCCTGTACAACTTATTTCCCAATGTAACAATAACAGCACGGGGCCTTGATTCATACATAGCATGTCGCTTCCACAAGTATGGTTGTCCTAATAATACATCACAAACTTCAAGGGGAGCTATGTCACACAATAGCTCATCTGTGAAGGGCTTGATGTTGTATGGAAGGCGACACTGCTGGCTCACGCGAAGATCCCGTCCTTGGTGAAGCCACCCAATGGTGTAGGTTGTGGATGTGTTGTGGTCGGTAAGCCCAACCGCTTCACGAACTCTGCCGAAATGAGGTTCTTTTGGCTCCCGCTATTGATAATGAACTGTAGCAGGGAGCCCTTTACCCACATCTGGGAGTGGAAGAGACGCTCCTCCTCCTCTGGATCTTCGGGTTCATTTTTCTGGATCTTGGCGGTAGTAACAGTGGTGTTGGGGTTCGCATCAATGATATGCTTCCCTTTGTCATTCCGCTTGTCGGGTTCTGACTCAGAGTCAGAACATGCATCTGATTCTGAAACCTTTAGGACAGCCACTAGTGACTGCTTGGCCCGACACTCACTTGTGTTGTGAGTGGAGCTCTTATGGAACTCACACCATTTTCCTGTGTCCTTTTTCGGCTTCACAGCGCTGTTCTTTGCTTGCAGCTTCAGCGGGTTGTCTTGGGCTGCCCCACCTTGGCTTTGTCCTTTGTTTTGTGGTTTAGGGGTACCTTTCCCTTACTTTGGATTCGCAGATCCAAAGTCTCGCTTCTTTTGTTTAAACTTTTGCTCGACCTTGACGGCATATGGATATGTTGTGCCGAGTGAGGAGATGTTCAGGAATTGTATTTCTTCCTGGATGTAATTGTGTAGGCAGCCGCGGTATTTGAGTATCAAATGTTGCTCCAAATCCTTGATACCCAACTTTGTGCGAAGGGTATGGAAAATATTGGTGAACTCCGGCACGTCTTGGTCCCTTCCTTGCCGCAGTGTGGTCCACTTTATGTATTCATCCTCATAGCTTCCTACCGGGTAGTACTGCTCCTTGATGGCATCCTGGAATGAATTCCAGGTGGGTGCGGTTGAAAATAGTGAGCTGATACTTTCATCCTTCTGCTCGCAGTAGGTTTCCGACCAGTCCTTGACGTGGAGAAGAGCGAAACAATATTTTCCCAACTCGAAAATTCATGAATAGAAAAATAACCCTCTAGCATATTTAACCATTTATCTACGGCATCTGCGTCTATCTGACCCTCGAATATGGGGATTTCAAAATTAACTTGTACCTTAAAGGGCGTGGCATTTCCAGAGTAGCTGCTGGAAGCTGATGCGTCGCTTCTGGGTAGCCGCTGAAGGATCTGGGCAAAGTTGTCCATCATCGCGTTCCATTGTCGCTCGAGGGCTTCTTCGAGCAAGATTTTGATAGGATCTCCTGCCCCCTCGTCTTTCTTCTCATCCGCCATGGGAGGCCATCAGGATTTGCGAGGTTGGTCTTGCAAAGGTTCGACCAGTTCAAGCCCTAACTCCTTATATCCCGACCTCGTTGGGGACATGCAAAGAAAAACAGAGAAAAAGAAAACCGCTCTGATACCACTGATCTAGACTTAAATAGGAACGCAACAAATTGCAGAGATAACCATAAACATAGATATGCAACGGAAATAATACTTCATTTCATTAATGTAAAATACTGAAATACGCTTACAAACAGTAATGGAAATAAACCAGCTAGGGCGATGGTAGCTTATCTCTGAGAAGAGATGTGGTGGCTACATGCCTTTGAATTGTGTTACAATGAGGCTCGAAAGCCTATTTATTGTTAAGAAATAATGGAAACCCCTTAACGTTCCAAAACCTAACCCTAGAAGATGAAACGCCAAATTGTGGACCCCGTTTGGGTAAATTGGTACATCAACTTCCCGGGGTCGTAACTTTGGCATACGATCTCTGTTTGACGCATATAATAGCTCGTTAGAAAGATCTATCCGAGCACAACCACTTTGGGAAGGGAAACATCAGTCCACTGACCCATGTTGCCCCCAGATTTCCCAAAAAATGTCGTTTAGGGCCTCAAAACAGCTCCGGAAGTTCAGGACCCGAAAAACTGCTAAAAATAGTAAGTTGTGCTACAATTAAGGAAATTGAAAATGCTGAGAGAAATAAAGGTGGGGGTCCAGGTGGACTTGGTAGGTGGCCACCAATATCCACCTGGATCACTTTTCTACTTTTTGTTGATCACAGTAGATGAGTTAGGAAATTTTTCCTCAACATATAACTTTCTTTTCACACTGTCTGTAAGTGGTCATCTTTCTACTCCAATGACTCTTAGAAACCATGTCAAATACAATAGCACTTGCATACATTTATTTATATGTATGCAAATTTTAACTTATTATGTATACCATACATAAGTTTATGGGAAGTTCTAAGCTAGTGTTAAGAGTATAAACTTTTTCGATTTATTGTCCTTTATACCCATGAATTCGACCAACCTACCTGGTTGTCACATCACTGTTTCCATTCTCATTCTTAGCCATAATCAATACCACCATATCTGGGTTTACAGGAGACTTTCATCTTATGACTATTTTTGGTGCTATCTCCATAAATTATGATGATATCTATCCTAACTTGCCAAAACTTTGAAAGTTTTCGATATATATATATATATATATATATATATATATATATATATATATATAGATATATATATATATATAGATAGATAGATATTAACTGGAACTCTTCCGATAACACACAATTCCCTATTTTCATGCACTTATTTCCTTGAGAATGTCACTAGCCATAATTGTGTCACCATTCTTCAGGTTATCTTTTATATGGAACTAGAGTTTTAGACCACCACTAGGCCAATTATTGACAATCTAGAATCAAGTAGATCAAAAAAAATTTATTTCTTTTTCTTTTTCTTTTTAATTTTTCTAGGCATATGTTTAACTAATTATCTCACCTTATCAGTCCTCACAACCAAAATTGCATATGATAGCTATTGAAATTTAGCCATAGTCATAAGTTACAACATCTAGCATACTTATACTTGTATTATGTTGGCGCTATGAGTTTTACTTTGAATACATATATTTTATATGTATCAAGTTTAGTTATAACACATGTTGACATTAGGTACCTTTTGCATTGTGCTATACTTCATTTTACATAGTCCAAAGTTCTCCACCTGCTTCTTAACACTTTTCATAGGTATTTACAGCTTTATTATGTATTTATATTATGAATCAAATTATTCAAAGAGAAGATTCCCCAAACCTTCTTAAGTGCGTAATGCATGCATTATTCCAAACATTACTTGTCATTTACTAGATTTACTAGTTATTTATCTACACAATTTATCTTGATAATTGCTAATAACCCTTTATTTTTTTTTATAAAATTAACTTTATAATTCCATTTTTACCTTCCCTTACTCCATAGATGACCATCACTTTCGTACAAAAACTTGGAAATCTCTAAGGGACCACCTCCCACAGGGAAAATTTTGGTAGAGCTTTTGTTCTCCTAATTTTGGAGTTTGTTGGTGCAAGTGTAGTAACCTTAGAGTATTTCCCTTATGATTTACTAATAACGTCTCAATTATCTTTATATTCATAGGGGTACTCCTAATTGTCCATATTCCTTCCATAACATTGATTCTTAGTAGGGTTACTATGTATCCCATACCCAAATTATATAGATATAATAATTGGTAAAGTAACGACAACAATGTTGTTTTCTTTCATAGGCTCACCATAACCTTACACATTTCACTTAACTTGGTGTCTGGGTCTCTAGTTAAATAAGTCTTACAATCATGTAGGTTTTAACTTGAACTCTTTAGTTACGCATCTACCTATAGGGAATAATTTTCATCTACTATATTAATATTGTTGTTACTAATACATTACAGGCCACAACGAGGGATTTCCATTTATTTGTACACATATTTATAAAAAGGCTTAGCCTTACAATTAACAAGTATACATCTTTTTGTTCCTTTACTTTTTTTTTCAAAGACTTTCCTTTACCAGTTTGGACTTTATTTCCATCAATTATTGACATATAGATTTTTATATTTTATTGTGACTATTGTTGTCATCTATCATCAGCTACTAGTTTTTAAAATTTCAATCATCCCCTTCATCACCCAACTTTGACTCATATTTATACATAGTTTGTAATTATGAGCATTTAGCATCTCCATCCTTTATTTAGAACAATTGTCTTTAAAAATGCCCAATTGGCCTCCTTTGGTAAGCAATACACTATATACTTAATTTATGTACTATAGTGTTCTTGACCCCCTTTCTAATTTCGATAAACAATGTATTTTGTGTATATTCCCTCTATAATTTGTAGATCTGTACTGCAATATTATATATCATGTATGGGCACTGCTTGTAATAGCAATGTTGATTATTACACTGAAATTTCCATTTACTGAAATGATTAGTATTTGGCCTCTTGCTTTATTTCCATTCTGTGTTTTTTTGGTTAAATATGGATTACACCCTTATTCAACTCCTCTCTATATGCATAATTTAATTCTATTAATTAAATTCACACTCTTTTCATCCATTACACTAATTGATCTAACCTAGAAATATTATATAACACCATTGTTACGGTGCATACAATTTTATTTCTTTACTATAAATACTTCTCTTGTCTAGATTGTGATGTGAATCTTGTAAATAAAAAATTAGTATAACTAGAGGGTTTTTTTGTTCAAATCTTCTTGGTATTATAATACCCTTTGATGCACGTGCCATTTGACAAATTTACCCAGTCATCTTAATGCCCCTCAGAATTAGTTGCAATTTCCATTATTCCATTCTTTCACTTTAGAAATTAAGGGTGGTCTTTACCAGACTCATCTATCACTTACACAATGGGAATACATAATTGTTTTCTGGATTATAAGAAAACAATGGCTATCCCTGGAAACTAATATTGCCCTTAATAGGGTTAAATACTATAGAAATTATCTTCTATATTTTAGGTTATAATTTAAACCCCTTTTTAGTTTCCTTAGATCCTTATCATAGTATTCAACCAAACAACCCTTTGTGAAGAACATTGTGTTACTCACAGACATTACTCACTCTTTTGTAAAACACATAATGTATCATTAAAAGAAGTTATTCATTCTCTATGAAGGACACATTATAGAACAATATTCACAAAACATATCATGGCATAATATGCACAAATTCTATTAGCTTGAAGAGAAATCATGACAAGAATTTTCACAACACTACTTATCTATTCTAGTTAGTTAGGTTGTCTTATTAGCTTGAAGAGAAATCATGACAAGAATTTTCACAACACTACTTATCTATTCTAGTTAGTTAGGTTGTCTTATTAGCTTGAAGAGAAATCATGACAAGAATTTTCACAACACTACTTATCTATTCTAGTTAGTTAGGTTGTCTTATTAGCTTGAAGAGAAATCATGACAAGAATTTTCACAACACTACTTATCTATTCTAGTTAGTTAGGCTGTCTTAGGAGTTGCTAGGGAAGGAAAAATTCTCCTCCAAACCAGCGAGAACGGTGTCCCACTAGAACTCCCTCCGAGCTAATTTCCCTTCAAAGTAGTCATTCATGGACAGAGACCACACATGTCTGCACAAAAATTCCATTGACCCCAACCAACTCAAGAATTTCTTGCTTAAGAATTCTACAGACTCGTAGGTCTGTACATAAATTCCACTGGCCTCCCCTAGCTCAATAATTTCTTATGGCAATGTCTTGCCTTACCTCAACAACGTTCTGTCTAAGGTAATGAGTTCTCTTCTCCTCTTTTTTGATTGCCTCAGGTTCCTCCCTACCGTCCTTGGCTTTCTTTTCCCAACTGAGATATTTATCTCTAGAGAGAGGAGTAACTATCCATTCACTGCTTAATAGGTGAAATTCTCATTTATAATTTTCCTCCCGGTAACTCATTGGCACCATAATTAATCTTGCTAATTTAATGTAAAAGCATGTTAATGTGTATCACTTTTTCCCTTTTTGTGGCAAAGAAGTTTTATAAAAATAAATGGAGTTGGAATGTTTACTCTAAAATTTACAAAATCATAAAGAATTAGGTGGTGCTAAAAGAAGACAAAACATGTCAATTTAAATTCAATTTCATGCTATATTTTTTCTAAAATTTAATATATATTTTTTATCTAATTTATTCATTTTCTTTAAAATATATTCATTAATATTTTACATAAATTTTTAAGTAGTGACAAAACTGCGACCCCCCATTTCTCTATTGATTTATGTTTTTTAATTCCAATTTCTTTATGAGATGTGTTGTAAACATTCTAAAGATTGCTAAACAAATTTAAAAATAAAAAGTAAGCATATTTTTTAATTATTATTAAAATACTAGTAAAAATGATAATCTTTTTCTATATATAAAACCGTGATCCAAGAAACTATCCTTTCAAGTTTATAAAATCAATTTTCTTTAATAGAAATTTGAAAATAACATATAACAAAATGTTAAAATTATTTTTTGAAATTTTTTAAAATATATTTTAATTTTTTATAATAAAATTTTAAATATGACTATAATAATGTATTTTATATTAATCAAAATATAATATATAAAATTATTTGTTTAGAAATTCTAATTCTATTTTTTATATATTTTTAAAGAGTTTTAGCATTTCATTTAACTTTACATATTTAAACCTGCATATTTAAAAAAGTGATTTATATTTTGTGAGTGATTAACCATAGTTTTTACCAATATTTATTATTAGTTGACTTATATACAAATTTAGTATTTACTTTTTATAACATTATTTATATTTTTTGAACCCATTAAATATGTTCACTATAGCTTTTACCAAAATTTATTGCAGTTACCTTTGTTACAAATTCAGCATTTATTTTTTATAATTAACAAGTATGAAACTCAACTCATTTAATTGATATTTTTATATTTTTATATTTTTTTATCTTTTTTTCGTTTAAGTACTTTTTTGATTTTGTCATATAATGAGACACATTAACATGCTTTTACATTAGAATATTAGACCTTCTATTAGCTCATAGTCTGCCAAGTTACTTTTAGAAAAAGTAAATTAATTTTTTTACTATTCACTAAGGGGTGTCACATAAATTCACTAAGAGGTGTCACATAAATCTTATAGCTTAAATTAGTTAATGCATCTTAATTGAGAATCTCAATTTAGTTTCCATAACGAAAATAACCTTAACCCTTGCATTGAGTAAGAGACTAAATATGTTTTGAGGTCAATTTCTTAAAATTGACATTAATGAGATTAAAAAATGCATTATTACTTAAGTCAAATATGTATATAGTCTAACTTCACTAGAGATTAAATTTAGTATATCATCATATAATATAGTGATTATAAAAGTTATAGGGTTTATACTGAGATGACATAATATATAATATCGTGTTGTAAAATTTGTAAATAAAATATTATTTTATAAAATAATGGAAAATAATTTTAACTTAAAAAATATAAATTTAAAAATTAATATGTGATGAAAAAATAAATTTTATAAATAATTTTGAATAATTATGTAAGTGATTTCAACAATTACATCAATTAAGACCCCTCAAATAAATTGAAGAGAAATTCTAAGATGTGATTTCTCTATCTAACCTTATCATCTTACATCATGTTAATAACTTACTAGTTGAATGATTGTTTTTTGTGCTTAATTATAAACCTAGATTCATCTTAGTCCAAGATCTATCACGTGTTGAAAGGGATCAAATATATTTTCACTTTAAAAGAGGTTTTCATATCAAGACATTTGATCCCTCTCAAATTCGAAGCTAAGATGGATCTAAGTTGGTTTAATTCCCCCCTTTAAATAGGCTATGTTCCATATGAATACCATAAGACAATACCATGGGACATTTTTATTTTTATTATTATTTTATTTTTATAGGGTTATTTTTATTTTGTTATTTTAATTTTAATATTTTTGTTTTATTTTGACCTAGTTAAAATGTTTACCTTACATTACATTAATTTTTTTATTTCATTTAATTTAATTAATTTTTTTTTTTTTTGTAAGTTGACTTTGTCAAAATATTAAACGATATCAATTTGAAGATCGATCGTTATATGGATATATCATATAAAATATATGAAAATATATCATGGAAATTGACCTTTAAATTTCAATTGGTAGATTCCATTATTATCTTAACGTTTTTGTCAAGAGAATGGATTGATTCAAATTGCAGCATATTTCGATAAAGAATATGTAGAGTTATCTATCTACGAGAGAAATGAATAAATGAAATACATATGTCTTTGACAACACAATATATGAATTAACTCCATTGTTCCTTATGGCAGTTCCAAAAAAGCGCACTTCTAGATCAAGAAAAAAATTCCCATACCGATGGATAGTGCAACAATGATAAGTATTATTATTATACACGTGTATGCTAGCTACATAGCCACCACTCTCACAAATACACTAGTAACTTGTGGCTTATTATACTACACAATTAATTGACACTTAAGCTTGATTAATGAATAAGTTATGATTATCCTTAAGTCTAATTAATGATGAAGCTTATGGTTAGCCTTAAGTTTAATTAGTGCTTATTTAATCATTAATCTTGAATTATAATTAATAAATTATATTTAAATATGATAATTTAATATTTAATTGATTGGATTCTTGTGATCCATAAGATTCACTGACATGATTAGATATTAGTATTTTGTTAATATTTATTTCATTTATTTATTATTTTACTATTTATTGCTCCTTAGCCTTACAAGTTGTTCCCTTGAATTAATTTGAGGATAAAGAGAGTGGGAGGGGCTTGAGGAAAGGCATGAGGAGAGAGTTATGGCATAGATGAAGTGGGTGCCAATCATGATGGGTGGCTAACATTCATTTCAAGGGGAGGCATAAGTGTGGGGAGTTGGAAGGTCATGTTCATTTTTCTTTGGGCTATATTGTTCTTTGCTTTAGATAACTGCATTTCATTATTTATACATTGAATTCACCCTACAACATTATACCATTATTGAACAACATACACAACTATATAGAAAGAATAATATCATCATCAATGCAGCGAAACATAAAGGAACAATAAAAGAAAAAAATTCACACATAGAGACACCAGGATTGGTCGAAGACCACAGAAAATCACCACAAAGTGGAAAACCATTTCAAATTCTTCTTCTTATTAGATTATCATAAAATGTTTAGCAAAGAGAGAGTACAATGATCTATATATTTAACTACAAAATTACCCAACAAAATCAACTAAACAACATCCAAGAGATAAACCCAACAATGTTAATAATAAAAACCCTGATTCACAAGCATGTTATCAATTGTCGAACTCTATGATTAACTGATAGAATGAAACCCTAGTTTCCAACCGCATAGAGAGCATGTACATGTGTGTGGTTGAAACCCTCCAATTGTAGGAATAAGCTTATGTGTGTGCAGTTGCAACTGAAAATCTCTTGTGGAACCCCACAATTGAGAACCAAAAACCCTAATCACACGTGTGAGCTTCGAACCCTATAATTTCGGACTTGTGCGAACTAACTTCCATGAACGAACCTTAGACCTATGCAATCCAAAATAAAGAAAGAAGAATAATTGATGATGTCCAAATGAGGGTCACTTGAATTATATTTATAGCCATCCAAGGGTGTCCAATTTCCTTTTGGGCCGACTTGTCCTTTTTGTGCACATGAGGTTTCCACATTAAAAATATTTTTCCTTAACCAAATTAAATTCTTCCAAGGGCTAGTAGGGATCTTCCTTGGTGAGGAAGATCGTCCAAAGGAAGGAATTTTTCCTTAAGCTGCCAATTAACACTTTCTCTCAGATAGGGAGAAATTATCGACTATAACATATGCATCATCACAAGTATCTCATCATCATCAAATGTCGTCTTTATTCATGTCTGCTCATCTTTGATCATATCTACTCATCCATGCTTATCTATGATTGTCTTTGTATTTATGCTCATATTTTAAACACTCTTTAATCTAAAAGAATGAGAATTTTATATTAGAGGGGAGTCCAAGCTACCACCCTCTATTCATCGAGAAGCCACTACTACTACCCAGGAAACATGAAAGAGCTTATCAACAAGGAGCCCTGCTCAACCTAGAACCACATCGAGGAGCACTTATCAACCCAAAATCCAATGATAATGAGGGAGGTTCTATGGGACACTCTCACCTCAATTCATATCATAGGGGAGCATATGTCTTCCACCCTATGTCAAGCAATATGTGAGATACAATATCTCATCCATCCTATTGCTTCCTGATCTTCCCAACAATGACCCTCAAGTGTCATGTAGTAGAAAACTTGCATCATAATCCAACTTGGGTGAGATACCCGACTTACCAAAGGTAAGGATCACACACCCCCAATCTCTCTCAACCCATTGGTCAGACGGGGAGCGACAATTCCATCATTCTCGACTTATGGGTATGATGCCAACTAGGGTATACTCTGCATAGATCAAGATAGGGGATCTATATCTTCCACCCTATGGGTGATAGATAGGGATGATACCCTATTGTCCAAAGATCCCTCAACCCCAAGAACCCCACATTTGAATTCCTTACCCTAGGAGCTCATACACGGGGGGAGAGTTGGCTTAGTATCCTTAATCATCCCTACTCTATGTAGATCATAAACATATCAATGTGCTCATATATGATACTTTCCTAAATAGCTCAATCACAATGTCTCATACATTACCAAGAGAAATAGCTCGTTGTTTTCTTATTCATGTAGGGCATTACATCAAATATTATGTTAGAATAAATACATGTCACAAAGGATACCTTATTCTTCCTTTCTCCCTCTCACAAAGGTAGAAACCACAAGTTTAAGCTTGTTTCATACAACAACACTATCTCAACACAAGGAGATATCTCAATCCCAACAACATATGATACTTTCTATCAATTAAATCCTACTCTTTATTGTCACAATGTATCACTGTCATATCCATAACCTGCTCAAATAACTCTACAAAGAGCTTCTTCAGCCAAACAACCCCATAGTTAGCCATTCTCGCAACAATGTACTCAACCTCAGTAGTACTTAAAGCTACATCATTCTATTTCCTATTCATTAAAATTTCATGGCAGATCCCAAGCTAAAGTAGCACCCAAATGTACTCTTTCTGTCAATAATGCTTTCTAGCCCAATCAACATTAGTGCATCCATGCAATTGTACATCTTCTATAGTATATATTAGACCAAAAATGATCATCCCAGTTAAATATGTGAAAAATGTGCTTGTCAACCCAATGTGTATGAATCAACTCAATCATGAATTGACCCGAGTTGTTTTCTGTAAAACATATATCTAGATGGAATTTCACATGGCACATCAATGCTTCAATCAACTATCAGTTTCCAAGTCATGTCCAATAATATATCTTCATAACTTCATCAATAACATTGGGGTCTCCAAGGATTTTCATTTCCTCTTTCGAAAATCTCTACGATATAATTTCCTTTTCCAAACTTCAAAAGGTAATACATCATGTGAAGATTATTCATCTCGAACTTCAGAGGCCAACTCCCTCTTACTTTGATCATCAAAGGCTCATTACCTATGAATAATATATCATCATTATACAAAACCAAAATCAAAGGAATACCTTGGACCACTTTTGAACCATACGTTCGAATCGACACATCTTCCAAGCTTAACCAAGTAACTACCAATGTAGACATACCAGGTTCAAAGCTTGCCTCAAACCATACAATGTTTTCTGCAAATATAATACTTGACCAAACAAATATGCTTATCCTTGAACAAATTAGTATCATGCAATTAGGTATGTTTATCATTCCTTAAATTCCAAACCAAAACTAATAGCAAATCCATAAAATTTTATCCATAAGGGTTTTGCATGGTAGCTTATCTTTGAGAAGAGCTATGGTGGCTAGATGCCTCTGAACTAAGTTACAATGAGGCTCAAGGAGATTTTTATTATTGAAGAATAAGAGAAAAACTGTAAACAACCAAAACTCTAACCCGAGGAGATGTAACACCAAGATTTTATGGGCCCCATTGGGGTTAGTTGGGCAACCAACTTCCCTGGGTCGTAGCTTGGTCATATTATCTCCATTTGATGCGTATGATACCTTGTTGGAAATATCTCTCCGAGGACTACACCTATTGACCCAATTGCAATTGCAAATGTTGTTTTGCCCAAAAAATGTCGTTTAGGGCCTCAAAATGGCTCCAGAAGTTCAGGACCTGAAAAACTGCCAAAAATAGTAAATCGTGCTACAATTAAGGAAACAGATGAAACTGACTGGGGGTCTAGGTGGAATAGGTGGGTGGCTATCAATATCCACCTCGATCATTCCTTACCCCTTAGGAAGCAATGGTCCCCATTGCGTGTAGAGCCTCCATGAGGTGAGGAAATTTCTGTTGAACCTGGTCCCTGGTGAGATGTTCTACAATCTTTGGTGTGTCCAGTAATGGTGGGAAGTATGGTCGAGGGCGGTCCACACTGAACACTCGTTGCAAGCCAAGGAATGGAGGAATTCTATGCTCTAAATAATTTTTTCCCACAACCTTGGTAATGGTGTAAGGACCATATTGGAGTGGTCTGAGTTACTGATGGGCTCTTGTAAGGCATTCTTTCTGCAAATGCAACCAAACTTTGTCACCCACCTGAAACTTGTGTGACACCGGATGTTGATCATGTCGTTGCTTGTACTTGGCGTTTTCCACAATGGAGTTGCAATATATCAGCGCATTGGGTAGAGGTGCTTCAGGAGTTAGATCAAACGAATGATTGACCTAACATTGCAACGATACCCCTGTGGGTGAGGAGAAGATGTCCCTATATTCTTTCATGACCATATCCACCTTCTTCTGCTGCATGGAGGAACCCTTCCTAGGGGTCATGGATGTGGCTACGATCTTCCCCTTACTTTGAAAGCGAGCCAGAAAAAAAATAAATTTCATAGTCTGGGAGATGATCTTACTGCATTTCTTGGCAGAGATCAAAGAGGTGGTGGTAGGTGGGGCTACCTCTGGTATCCTGTATAATGTATTGCCCAAAGAAAGAATAATAGAGTGAGGTCTAGACTCATATACAGCATGTTGCTTCCATCAATATGGTTGTCCTAATAATATATCACAAACTTCGAGAGGAGAAACATCACACAATACCTCATCTGTGAAGGGCTTGATGCTGTAGTGAAGGCGACACTGATGGCTTACTCAGAGATCTCATCCATGGTGAAGCCACCCAATGTTGTACAACTGCCAGTGTGGTATGGTTAGTAGGCCCCGCCACTTCACGACCTCTACTGAAATGAGGTTATTTTGGCTTCCACTGTCGACAATGAATTGCAGCGGAGAACCCTTCACCCACATTTGTGAGTGGAAAAGATGCTCCCCCTTCTTTATATCTTCGGGCTCATTCTCCTAGATCTTGGTGGTTGCAACAATGGCACTGGGCTCTGCATCAATAATCCGTTTCCTTTTTTCATTCCTCTTTTCAAGTTCTGACTTAGGGTCGAACATGCATCTAATTCTGAAGCCTTCAACTCGGCCACAGACAACTGCTTGATCTAACACTCACGTGCGTTGTGAGTGGGGCTCTTATGGAACTCACACCACTTTCCTATGTCCTTCTTTGACTTCGTGGTGGTGTTCTTTTCTTGCAACTTCGACGGGTTGTCTTCAGTCACTCCGCCTTGGCTTTGTCCTTTGTTCTTTGGATTCGTAGATCCAAAGTCTCGCTTCTTTTGTTTAAACTTTTGCTCGATCTTGACAGTGTATCGGTACACCGTGACAAGCGAGGATATGTCCAGGAACTCCATCTCGTCCTGGATGTACCTATGTAGGAAGTTATGTTATTTGAGTACCAAATGCCACTCTGAATCCTTGATACCCAACTTTGTGCGAAGGGTATGAAAAATATTGGTAAACTCTAGCACGTCTTAGTGCCGTTCCTACCACAGCGTGGTCCACTTTATGTATTTATCCTCATAGCTTCTGACAGGGTAGTATTGCTCCTTGATGGCATCCCAAAATAAATTCCAAGTGGGTGCGGCTAAAAATAGTGAGGCCGTACTTTCATCCTTCTGCTTGTAGTAGGTTTCCCACTAGTCCTTGACGTGGGGGGAGGCTTTGAGAAGTGCAAAAGTGATCTTTTTCCAACTGGAAAAACCATGAACAGAAAAATATCCTTCTAGCAGATTTAACCATTTATCTACATCATTCACATCTATCTAACCCTCAAATATATGAATTTCAAAATTAACTTGTACCTTAAAGGGTGTGGCGCTTCCAGAGTAACTGCTGGAAGTAGATGCGTCACCCCTCGGCAACGATTGAAGGATCTGGGAAAAGTTGTCCATCATCACGTTCCTTGGTCACTCGAGGGCTTCTTTGAGCAAGATTTTGATAGGATCTCCTACCCCCTCATCTTTCTTTTCATCCACCATGCATGGGAGGCCATCGGGATTTGCGAGGCTGATCTTGCAAAAGTTCAACCAGATCGAGCCCTAACTCCTTATATCTTGACCTCGTTGGGGACATGCAAAGAAAAACATAGAAAGAGAAAACCCACTCTGATACCACTGATCCAGATTTAAACAGGAACACAACAAATTATAGATATAACCATAAATATAGAGATGCAGTAGAAATAATACTTCATTTCATTAATAGAAAAATATTGAAGCATGCTTACAAACAGAATGGAAATAAGACTAGCTCGGGTGATGGTAGTTTATCTCTGAGAAGAGATGTGGTGGCTACATGCCTCTAAACTGAGTTCAATGAGGCTCAAGCGCCTTCTTGTTATTGAACAATAAGAGAAAAACCCTAAACAACCAAAACCCTAACCCGAGGAGATGTAACACCAAGAGTTTATGGGCCCCGTTGGGGTTAGTTAGGCAGCCAACTTCCCGGGGTCGTAACTTGGTCGTATTATCTCTGTTTGATGCGTACAATACCTCATTGGAAAGATCTCTCTGAGCACTACAACTATAAATGCAATTGCCATTACAATAATCATTTTTCCCAATAAATGTCGTTTAGGGCCTCAAAACGGCTCTGAAAGTTCAGGACCCAAAAAATGGCCAAAAATTGTAAATTGTGCTATGATTAAGGAAACATCTGAAACTCATTGGGGGGTCTAGGTGGAATAGGTGGGTGGCTACCAATATCCACCTAGATCTCCAAGATCAGAGCTTGCCTCAAACCATACAATATTTTTTGCAAACATAATACTTGGCCAAACCAATATGCTTAGCCTTGAACAAATTAGTATTGTGCAATTAAGTATGTTTATCATTCCTTATGCCAAACCAATACTAATTTCAAATCCATAAAAGTTTCTCCCAATATCACAAACTCTTCGAACCAGGTGTGGGGAAGAGCTCACACCCAAAGACTAGGTTACAACCTTAGCTATTTCCATGTAAAAAAATGTCATTAAGCAATATCAAAATTTATCAGGACATCCACATAATCATAATATGAATTATCTATGTCATTATACATCAAGGATAAGTAGTATAAGTTTCATCCATTCATTGTGATATTTCTGGAATAAAAAAGTTAATTTTCTTAGGGCGACATTATTCTTTGCTAAGATAGTTGCATTTCATCATAAATACATTAAGTTCGCCCCATATCATCATTACATTATTCATATCTACGCCATTATATATCAACGTATGCAATTACATAGAAAGAAACAACATCACCATCATCATCAAATCATCAAATCAAATCATCATTGTACATCTCGATCTATCCGCCTGCCTAGGGCCGCACCCCCCAGGCCCCTAGGCAGGGATGCCCTCCAATTATTTTATTTTTATTTAAAGTTTTGTTAATTATTTTTTTTTAAGATTTTAATTTTAATGTTCCACTAATTTTTAATTAATTATGTTTTTTTTTTGTCTTTTATGTTTATTATTTTATTTTTTTGCTTTTTTTTTAATTATTTAAAATCTCTTTAATTTTTTTGGTTTTTTGGTTGATTTTCTAGTTTTTTTTTAATAGCTTTTTAAAAAATTTGTATTTTTTTTTATTTATTTTTATAGTTTTTTTAAATTTTGTTTTTTGTTCTTTTTTCAATTTTTTTAATTGTTTACAAGATAAATTTTTTTTACATTTTTTGTGTTTTTTTGTCTTTTTTTTATATATATTTTTATATTTGTTTTTTAAGTAATCAACATTTAAAAAAAGAGAAATAATACAACTATAAAATTTGTTAAGTAATTAGCATTTAAAAAATAATTTGACATAAAAATAAAAAATTATAGTGTCAAAAAATGTAATATTTAAAAAATATCCACACTTAATACATTAGAAAATTTAAAGTGTCAAAAATAAGCCCTCTAAAAAAGGGGTTGATGCTGCTTCAACACATTTCAAAATCAGCATGAAAATCACTAACATTTGAAAACAAATATTTATATTTGATACATAAGAAAATTTAAAGTGTCAAAAAGATGCTCCGAAAAAAAAAGTGTATTCTGAATCATCGTTTTTCAAAATCAGATGATTTTTTTGCTACCTCAAAATAACGGGTAATCGTATCAATTCTCATTTCAAATTTTACGTTGTTATATGTTTGTAGCGAAAACTAACAAATCAGATTTACAGATCTACATATATGTAATAATAGCAGAGAAACTCAGATCTAATGGATCACTGAAGATAATTGAAGCCGAGATGTCGAGAACTTAGATCTAGACTGGGTCACCCTCATAAACATTGTTTGTGGGTGACTTAAACTTTAGGGTCACTCTCATGAAGATGTATGCATGATACTGTAACTTCAGAATTGCTCTCAGGAGGTCATTGTGCGTGCGACCACAGCCCCGAACTGTAAAAACCCATAGTCACAACCTTAAGGAGTTGTGTGAGCAATTAGAAGGGCCAAAGTCTCTCTCGGGCTGAGTTGTGCCAGCGACCATACTGTCAATGTTGTTCCCAAGGTTTCCTAGTGCGAGTGACTAGGGACTGAACCCTTCAGAACTCAGAGTCGCTCCCTCTGAACTGTGTCTGAGTGACCAAAGAGCCAAATTCATTCTCTTGACCAATCTGTGCCTGCAACCATGGAAAAAAAACTTTTGATATGTGACAACAACCGATATCTGGATTACCCAAATCTAGAGCGAACCTTACTTGTACTTTCGGACCCAATACAAACTTCTGTCATTGAACCTGTGCGAGCCAAAACAAAATAGAAGAACAAAACATGTCTTTTATTGAGTGTGTCCAAATGAGCTTGAGGTCTCTTCCTTTTATAGTTTTTCTTGAGGGTTTACTTGGGGTTAATATTGACCCAAGCAGTTACTCATGTGGTTAGAGCTGACCCATTCCATAATGTATGCATGAATAAAATAATTCAAAACTTAATTTCTGTTTAACCGAATTAGGTGATATTTAGGTCATTTTTGGTCCTCTCAAAAAGAGAAATCTAGTGCAATCATTATCTTGGTCATTTGAGCTATCCAAGGTGGAATTTTACCATATTTTCCAAAATTAACACTCCCTCTCAACTAGGAATAATTCCACCTACCAATATCTCTCCATCGAACAATATGCCATTCTGGAACCTTCGAGTGTCATCACGTATCATCACATATTATCATTTTCATGTAGTCATTATGCCATGTCCATCTCAAGTGTCCCATGATCACAAATCATCATTGTACTTCTTGATCTATCCTTTGCATATTTCTTCTTATCTCTTGATTGTTCCTCCTCATATGCTAAACATTCTCGGATCTAGAAGAAGAAGAATTTGATACCGGAGGGGAGCTCAAGCTACCACCCTCTATCCATTAGGATGTTATATGGAATCTCTATCGGTGGGATTCTATCTAGAATGTTTTCATTGGAGAGCATATCATCAGAGAGAACATCTCAACCTAGAATCAAATCTGGGAGCAATAACTTCCACCCATACCGAGCAATAGGATAACGCATCACACATGGGAGTAAACCTCAACCTTAGATCACATAGGGGAGTACATGCTCGACCCTATAATTTCATCGAGGTGCTTAACCTCAACCTGGAATCCTATTGCCTACTGATCTTCCCATCAATGACCCTGAATAGTCATGTGGTAGAACACCTGCATCATAATCACCTTGGGTTGTACACCCTCAACTCGTTGGCCAAATGAGGAGTAATATTCCCAACAAACCCTGCTTGTGGGTATGATTCCAATTGGGGTATACTCTACAAAGACCAGAAAGGGGAGTAAAACCCTCAACCCTATGGGTAACAAATAGGGATAATGCCCTATTGTCCAGAGTTCCCTCAATCCCAGGAGCCCTTATCCCTCAATTCCTCACCCTAGGAGCTCAAATAGGGTAGGAATATTTGGCTCAGTGTCCTCAATCAACATTGCTCCTCATTCGAAGGGGATTCGCTCTGAAAACCAAGATGCCTTTGAAAGAATATCTCCCATCTGCTTGTCTCAATAAAAGTTGTTTCATGTTCATACATAACATCAAATATCATGTCAGATCATATATAATCACATAAGTCACAAAAGGATAAACATGAAAACATTCAACCTTTTCTCACTAAAAGGTCTTGATGTTATCTGCAATACATCTATGGTCCTGATATCTTTGTGGTGACTATCTCATTTCATGCACAATACTTCAATATATTATCAACAACTTAACTCAATAACTTCATAAATCAGTTAATAATGGAAGACTATATCAGGGACATCATGATTCAAAGTTTATACAGCTTTGGAAATCTTCAGATGATAGTCATCAATAGTCAAACCTCTAGTCACTCTCTTCTGGTTAGCATGGGAATGATTTTAGCTGCCTGGATGTTGTCTAGGCCTTAGCATGAGTGTGACCAAGGATGAGATCTCCTATATCTATGACTACAGCCTGAGCACAAACCCTAATTTCTGTATGGGCTTCATATCTAAGACCCTATTATAGATCAATAATGTCAGATGCGCTTAAATCATACATCAACAACATATAATACAAATAGTAATAAGGGTAAGAATCTTGAAAATAAATTCTCCCTCTGATTAGGGATCTGCATCATTCATCTTCATTCATGTAAGCAGCCTGTCACGACTTGAGTCAAGCACCAATAGATCTATTAGATCATAAACATATGGCTATCAGTATCATGACATCAATCTTTCATAAAAGGTTTAGAATCAAAGAAAAAGATAGGTGCAACATCATATCTGAAAGACTATGAACACAATAGCATTTTCTGTCAAGCCACTCCATCAATTTACTGCATCCAGTTTTACCATATGCCATCAAGACAAGACCATAGACAGTAAGAGATCTGGAATATCAATCTTACACTAGTTATTCTCGCATCAAGGTTTCCATTGACTTCATGACCAATGAGATCAGATTAGATCATTCAATAAGGCTCTCTCAAAACAACAAGAGTTTCAATTGCTCTTTCCATAAGATTTCATCATGCTTTTCACAAGAATTACGTGTAGACTCATGTATAAGAGTCAATGAACTATCCGTCTATATGAAATCCATCATAACAACTATCAAGGGTATCATTTTCTAGAGCCCAGGTGCTAGCTTTCTTTATAGGATCAAAATATTCAATAGATAGGTCATATATGTTATCTAAACATCAAGTGTATCAATATATCTATATTATATAGCCTCATAAAATTAAATAAGATAAAAAAATGTTCAACACCAGGTGTATAGATCCAAGTCACTTTCATATGCATGTATGAGCTATTAAAGAAAGAGGAATTCTCATCATACCTTAGGGCTTACCGAGCCAATAGCTGAAACACAACATACCATGTTCATCTCAAATACCTGAGCACCTACTCCTTAGACATAGGCAACTTGAAGCACTTTGTCTCCTTTTCATCAAGTACCTCTTTGTCTCTTTCTATATCTGCATCTCAAAATTATCCTCAAGAAGGATCTACACATCACATCTCATCAAGGAGGTTAGAAACATCCATATACTCAAATACATATGTAACAATAAACATAATCATCATATCTATAAGTAAGAAGCATCATAAGTCAAGAAATACTTATCTTCAATCAGAGGTGATCCTCTCCCTCTTGAACCAATGTTTAAGAGCCATCAATGTTCATGGTCCATATACTAATGTTGTCTTCAAGTATCCAACCATATATGTTAAGGATTATCCCATCTAAGGCTTCATTAAATCTCCCACAAGTGCTTGAGAATCTTCTCACTGACCATACTATACCTCATATAATTTCCATAAACCAACATTTTCTCTGCAACCCTAACATCATAGAATCTATCAACCCTAATCATCAAGATGCCTAGGGTTTTCTTCAAACCTTTGAATTCTTTTAGGTCTCCACCATCCTCTTCTTGCTTCCATCAATGGTGTCATCATTGATGTGATCTCCATGCCTTTTCTTCAACCCAAATTTGATACCATGTTAGTTTTTCTTAGGGCGACATTGTTCTTTGCTATGATAGTTTCATTTCATCATAAATACATTAATTTCACCCCATATCATCATTACATTATTCAGATCTACACCATTATATATCAGCATATGCAATTACATAGAAAGAAACAACATCACCATCATCATCAATGCAACAGAATATAAAAGGAACAGTAGAAAAAATAATGCACACACATAGAAACACCGAGATTGGTCTGAGACCAGGGAAAAACCCACTATGGAGAAAACCCTTGCAAATCTTCTTCTTCTTAGATCATCATCAAATGATGCAGCAAAAGAGAGTACACTAATCTGTAACTTTGTTTATGCAACAAAACAATAATGATATCTATGAAAAATATCTAATCATGCTAGGAATCAGAACCCTCATACCGATGGTTGTAATGTACTGTCACAAACTGATGTTAACTGTTGTATAGTGTTGTCACTGTGTCGAATATTGTTGAGTACTATTGTCACTATCAATGATCCCAATACATATGTTTGTAGCAGAAACTAACAAATCAAATCTACAAATCTGTAATAACAACAGAGAAACTCAGATCTAATGGATCACTAAAGATAAATGAAGCTGACAAGCCGAGAACTTAGATCTAGACTAGGTCACCCTCATAAACATTGTCTGTGGGTGACTTAAACTTCAGGGTCGCTCTCATGAAGACTGTATGCATTTGACTGTAACTACACATTCGCTCTAAGGAGGTCACTATGTGTGCAACCTCGACCCAAGACTGTAAAAACTCCCAGTCGTAACCTTAAGGAATTTTGTGGGTGACTAGAAGGGCCAAAGTTGCTCTCTTGCTAAGTTGTGCTAGCGATCATAATATTAGAGTCGCTCCCAGGGCTTCTTGGTGCGAGCAACCAGTGAGTGAACCCTTCAGAACACAGAGTCGTTCCCTCTGAATTGTGTCCAAGCAACCAGAGAGCCAAAGTCGCTCTCTTGACCACTATATGCCTGCGACTGTGGACGAAAAACTTCCTATCTGTGATAGTGACCGAGATCCGGATTACCTAAACCCAGAGAAAATTACCTTATGCATGTACTTTCAGACCTA
Source organism: Pinus tabuliformis (assembly GCA_031772625.1). Classification (NCBI taxonomy): domain Eukaryota; kingdom Viridiplantae; phylum Streptophyta; class Pinopsida; order Pinales; family Pinaceae; genus Pinus; species Pinus tabuliformis. The sequence goes on along the minus strand of CM062819.1, from coordinate 1,696,785,327 downwards.
ATATGAACTTCTGTCAATGAACCTGTGTGAGCCAAAACAAAATAGAAGAACAAAACATGTCTTTTATTGAGTGTGTCCAAATGAGCTTGACATCTTTTCCTTTTATAGTTTTTCTTGACGGTTTACTTGGGGTTAAGATTGACCCAAGCAGTTACTCATGTGGTTAGAGCCAACCCATTCCATAACGTATGCATGAATAAAATAATTCAAAACTTAATTTATGTCTAACCGAATTAGGTGATATTCAGGTCATTTGTGGTCCTCTCGAAAATAGGAATATAATGCAATCATTATCTCGGTCATTTGGGTTGTCCAAGGTGGAATTTTACCATAGTTTCCAAAAAAAAAATCATTACATATTGAATCATAATAGTTTACACTTAAGCCAATGTTCCAATGCCAATCATGCCAATACAAAATCAATTACTAAATACCAATATTAGTCACTGACAGTTACTATGCCCATATTTCCCTATTACATCAAAGAAAATCACCATTGTCAAGTACTAAATCTGATCAAAACCCTAACTTGTCATCACTGTGAATTCAATCAAGCCATAAGTAAAAACATATATATGAATTGTCAAGCCTTATTTCAAAATCCTAAGGCATCATCAATTATCCAAGCCAATATTGTTCATCTATACTAAGTTAAGTCAATAAGCCAAATCTTGTCAAACCCTTGCAATTGTTACCACATACTGTCATATACTAGCTCAAATGATCAAGTTAAGGCAAACAACTTACTGATATGCATATTTAAGTCCCTTGCAAAAAAAATATTAGCCAAGACATTCACATTCTCTATAGTAAACATTACGTAGATTTTAAAAACTTCCCTTCTCATAAAACTCTCCATCATCTGCTCCATGTATGTAAGTCTATCATACTCCTGGTACGCTCTTGGTTTTGTGCATAAGATTTTAGTTTTTGTTTCTTACAGGCTCAACCACACCAATATGCCTTCTTCCATGTGTTTGGGAAGCTTATAATCACACCCTTAAGCCTTTCTCCCAGTGGTTGGGGATTGGACCAAGAGAAACCTTCTCTTTCTCAAATCAGAACTTGCAAAAACCTTTTCAAGATCATTAGATCATTATTTATGCCCATAATTCCTCCTTCAATATTCAAGTGTCTTCTATTCATTTTTGCAAATAATAGTAGGCGTTCGGATCTTATGGAGAGTTCCTCCCTCTAAATGGGAAACCACTTTAATCAACATTAATCAAAACATCAACCAATCTATCATAATATTATCATGCATCAACAAAATTGTTAGATCATCAAACTATATTCATCATAGTCATAACATATTAGCATCAACTACTTCATCATCACATATGTACATGACATCAAACTTTCATCAAGGATTAGTGCCATATAATCAGGGAAGCTAATAAATATATCATCATACTTCAAGGATCATAATCACTACATTACTTTATTATCATATTACTTAAATCATCAAACCAGGGCATCCAATTTTTTCATACTATAAAATTTACTAAGCTTATAAAAAAACTAAACAAGGTCAACAAGAAGATCTTGAGTATCCATATAATTGTTACACTCTTATTATCAAAGTTACCATGCTTATCTAAATGCATCTAGGGAATTCATCATGTCTAAAATGTAAGATACTTTCCAAATATCAAGTTCACTGATATATCACATGTACTAGATATCAAACTTACTTATGTGCATGCATGAGTCATTTATGAAGGTGATGTTCTTATCATACCTTAAGGCTTAACTATTCATCCAACATTGCAACTTAATCACAACACTAAAACAATACACTATACATACGTCGAAGTATTTAGATACATGTGCAACTTATAGCTCTTACTTGCATATCATAATTTCTGGATGCTACTGTTAGAGTCAGTGTTTGCATATTGCCATCAGTGATCAAAATTGCTCTTTTCATATTCATTTTAGGTTTTCCACACATAATTTTTTTATCATTCCACTAGGTCATGCAAAAAAATTAGTCACTGATGGTAGTCCTAGTTCAAAAGCATCACTCTTCCCTAAATGTGATTACTTGTTGGCATAATTTCATATCTTGTTCACTGTACATCATCCATAAAGTTATTTTTATCATGCCATTTGTATCAGTCATGAGGTCATTATGTCATCTTGAAATTCAGTCCTTCAAGGTCTCATTAGGTAATTTAGGGTTTTTCAAGGTTTCATTAGGTCATTAGGGTTGCCAAGGTTCCAGTCCATTGCATAAGACCAACAAGTAAATGGTGATCAAATAACATCCCTTCACCATGTGAAGATGATTTGTAAAGAGAAATGGTTATCTCATTATGTAATTTTATGTCTTTCAAATGTAATAATTTCACCATCCCAAGTTGTTAACTCAATGTTCCAAAGATGCCAGACCATCAAAAGATAAATTTTTCAAAGGAAATATTCAAGTGAAAGGGTAAAGTTTCAAAGGGTTAAGTGCATGCCAAAAGCAGTTTTCTTTTCCCAAGGGTATCCAAATCATCTTTTTCCACAAGCACTAAACCCTAATTTTCTCACCCATTGAGCTAGGTTTGGCTATGGAATCAGAGACATCTAAGTATATGAGGCATAAGGGAGGTCATTTCAACAAGTATGAGGCCATTCCAACTCATACACCTCATGTCTCCATCATTTTTCAATAAGTCATTCCAAGGGACAAATCATTTGCCACACATAGGGCAGGTTTTTATTCAAACTATGTTTTACGCCAAACAGGGATGAATTTGGCAAAAGTGAGAGTGGCTTTTGTCCAAAATAGGTGAAGGTTGAAAATATCCTTCACTTTTTACACAGGTGTCATGGTTTTAGAGAAATGTCAAAACTACAGTTGCTATAAGAGAGTTTCTGCACTTCTACAGTGACTTTGGGAAAATCAATTTTTCTTCTAGCTAGATTGTCCAAATGACTTGCTTGATGAGTCAACTAATAACTAGAGAGAAATATATTTCCAATGAGCTATCATGATCTCAATTTGGAGTTGAGTAAGACCTCAAAAACTTTCCTGCAAGAGAACACTTCATTTTTTCACCCTCATTCTACACGTTTTGACCAGTCTTGGGAGAATTGACTTTTCAGGGGCTATAATTGATCATTTTTAGTTCTTGATAGTTCCATTGTGTAGCGAAGAGAGATACCTTTCCAAAGAGCTATCATGGGCTCAATTTGGACATTGAGAAGGTAGTCAAAATCAACCTACAAGTTGGAAGGTGCATTTAACTAGGACGCTGCGCGCTGGGTAGAGTAGCTATGTGCCTGTGCAGTGAACAACGCGTTTGCCCATCCGAGCCAGAGTAAAATTCAACGGTGTTGTGCACCTGTGAGGTGAAGGGTGTGCTTGGTGAGGACATTGTGCGCTGGCACTTGGTGCTGCGCATTTGGCCAGTAAAGCCTGGCAAACCCTAGGAGCGCCAAAACACCACTTTTCTTCATCTGCTCAAGCTACAAAGGCTTCTATTACCTGCATACAACAAGTAAGTGGCCCAGTATCTCTTTTTCTCCATCAATTAAGCAATTTGGCACCCTAAATTTTAAAACCCTAGCAAATCCTTTCTTGTATGTTTCCAAAATCGCCTATTTGATTAGAATTACATCACTTCATAGACTTTGTCACCCTGAAATCATTGTTGCCTATACTTCATTCAATATCCCTCACTATTTCACTCACCTTGACCCACATATCAGTCCCTCAAGTTTCCACCTTAAAAACATGGCAGAAGAGAGTCACACTAGTTCAGAAGAAGGGGAAAGAGGCAGGTGTTTACCCCATAGAAAGTGGGAGGGGCCTTGCCTTCATCATCAACATTACAGGTTAAAGGAAAATAGAAAATGGTGGAGGAAGCAGAGGTCAAACAGCAGCATGAAAAACATGACACTAAAAAGGAGTTTCTCCTTGTGAACTCAAATGACGAGGAGAAAGGAAAAATCACTCAAGTTGCCTTGAAAGCAAAGGATGCCAAAATCAAGGAGCTTGAGACCAGTTTACAAAGGGCCAAATATATAATCTCCTTTTATGAGCAAGAGAACAAGTAGCTAGGGGTCAAGCAGGAATTGATGCAAACCATGTACATCAGGGCAAAGAGGGAGGCTAAGAAGGCCAAATTTCAGCTTGATGAAGCTTATGGAGATTATGGAGAGCCAGATGATGAACAGGGACAGAGAAAAATACCAAGAACAAGAGGATTAAAGAGAGCCTTAGAGCTTGAAAGACAAAAGGAGGAAAAATTGGAGGACCAGCTCAATTTAAATGAGCAATTGGTCAAGGACATAACTGAGAACAAAGAGTCTTGGCTTGAGAAGGTGAACACACACTTGGAGACCCTCTTGGACAAATCAAATAGAGATGTTGAGTTACAAAGGAAGATGGCCAAGTATTATGCAAGGAGAAACCAAGTGGAAAGGAGTAAGCTCAAAAGAGCTCATGAGAAAATTGACAAATTGACTAAGCAATAGGAGAAGAGGAGACTTAACATACTTGCTGAGGCATACCTACATGCCTCTAACCTTTGATCAGTCATAAAAACACATTTTTGGGCATGTTGGACTATTTTTGAGATTGAAGGAAGTTGTTATGTTTTTCAGTCCAATTTTTGCATAGTCATGGAAGGAAAATGTGCAGCGCCTTCGGCGCTGTGCTCTTTTTTGAGGCATCCAATGAGGAAATGGTCAGCATTTTTGGATTCATAATGATGAGTACATGCACCCTGTGCATTTGCTAAGGTTTTGGAGTAGAACTGGTTTACCAAAAGGGACAAAAACCCTCAAAAAATGACCTTTCTACCCTCGTTTTGCCCTGGGCGTTGTGCACTGAGAAGTGTTGGGAGAATTGACTTTTGACAGGGCAAATGAACTCCAAATGAAAAGAATTCAATATTTTATAGAAAGTAGACTTGAAGATCTTTCCAACAAGCTATTTTAGGCCCAATTTGGACACCAGGAAGGCACTCAAAATTCCACCTGAAGATGAAGGGCACACCTGGCATTGGTGTTGTGCACCTAGCACTGGCACTACGCGTTTGACACTTTGTCTAGATTTTCATTGTTTCATCCCAGTTTTCACTTTCACCTTGGTAAATCATGAATTTATCTATGTAAATGATGAGTTAAATGTAATTATCATGTTTCTAGTACTTACTAGGGTAAATACATTAGGTAAATCAAGTTCATGAGGTGTAATGAATCAGTTTGCTTGGATTAGGGATGAGTCACTTTGACCACCCTATTCTCTTGTTATCAGTTCAACCTTTCTTGGATCTTTCCCTCTTCTCATGGATTCGACCCCCTGAGGTTAGGATGGGTGGTTTGAAGCCTATATTATGTATTTCCCTAGTCATTTTTAGAGGTTGGATTCAGTGGAATGCTTAGGCTTTGATAGACATCATTTTGTACCAGTTACAACAGGAGATTAATGAAAAATTGCAGCTATTTCTTTGGGATCCATGTGGTATGATGCTCAATTCAGTTTTTCTTATGTTTTCATGTGTTAAAATGTATTTTTGACTCCATTTCATCATTTCATACTCTTTATGTGAATGTATACAAGTCTGAAAGGCATAATCCATAACTTTTATGCCTTGTTTTGGGTAGATATTTCATAGTCTATGTTTTCTTCAGTTTGGGAAGAATCCATGAAGTTTACATGTTTTTCCTAGCCCCTCACCTGTATTGTCACCTCGTCCATCAAACCCTAAGGTTCTGATCATTGTGCCTACCTTAACCCATTGAACACCCTGCAGTTTTGACCTAATTTCCTTGCCCTAACTGTTTGGCTCCTCCTAATCTAGCAAAACCCTTCAAAATCAAATCAAAAACTTGTGCTACTATACCTATCCTAATATCAGTTTCTTGATCCAGTCATTCTGACTGAGATCCTTATGGAGAGAGCCCTCTCCTGGCCTATTAGGGCTAGCTACTTGGCTAAGCATGGTTTGTGGTTACCCTAGCATTGTGTTCCTTCAGCCTGAGGTTCAACCCAAGTGCTAACATAGTGGCGATCATACTGGGGAATGAGCGAAAGGTTTTGTATTCCCTAGGAAATATCATCAAATTTCACATCTAGATCTGATTGTTGACGGTGGACAATGATCAGAGATAGGAAGGCTGAAATCATTCACCTGGTGGCTCCAAATCAGTTTCGAGGTCATATCCAAGGACTCCACTGGAGGATGAACCCGGCCAATAGAAACATGAAAGGACAATATGGAAAGATCAGTTATTCAAGTTGGAATTTCATCCAAGACATTATGCTCTTTGTCATCAATTATTTTTTCTCTTTTCCCGAGAATGCCAAAAAGGTTTTACAAAGTATATTGTATTTGAGAAAATATCCTAGACCTACATGTGATTCCTTCCCTTTAAAGATTGTGAAAAAAAATTCTTTGTATGCCTTTGATCTTGATCAAGACCCTTATTCTGAATCTTATGATGACCATCTACAACTTGATGAGCCTAAAGAGACCAAGACTAATTCTACAACTTCTATACATACTCCTACACCTTGTAAAATTCCAAATCGATACAAACCACTCATCTTACCTCCTATACTCCATGCTTTCCCTGAAAATCATTACCTATACCTACCGAGGTTTGATGGTGAATATGACAATATCACTACTGAGAGACATATGCAGAATTTTGAGACTTTCCTCGACCTTTTTGAAGTTGACGAAGAGGATGTCAATATCAGGCTATTCGCTCTTTCTTTGCAAGGAAAAGTCAAGAGTTGGTTCAAAAACCTGCCTGATGCGAGCATCTCATATTTCCAGCAGTTCGTCAAAGTTTTCCTCGACAAGTGGGTGGTCAAACAAAACCCTTTCTTGATTCTAGAAGAGTATAACCAGTTGAAAATACTGCCAGGGGAGACAGTACAACAGTTTTCTGCTAGGTTTAACCAAGTCTATTTTTTTATGCCTGCTAATATAAGGCCTCCTCCTGGATCCACTCTCTTGCACTACCTGGATGCCTTTGATCTAGAAATGGAGTTTCAGATGAGGGAAAGGAACCTTGCAACACTTGAAGAGATGCAGAACAATGCAGTAGATGTAGAGGCTAATATGTTGATCAGAAGGGCAAAGCTGAAGGAAGAAGAGAGGGAGAACATTGTAGAGCACCTAACATCTTCAGAGGTAAAGCTCGACATTTTGGTAAGTAAAATGGAAGAAATGATGCAAAGAATCACCTCGTGAGATGAATTTTCTATTCAAGATCACCATGACCCACCTGTCCCAGAAAAAAGAAAATATTGCTAGCCCTAAAATTTTTCTTGCTAATCCAAGCTACCATAGATTTGAAAATGGATTTGTAGATCAATCTAAGGGGAAACAATCTGATAATATAATGTGTATGATTGGTGACATTACTTATATTGATGAATTTGAAAAAGTTTGATCAGTACGACAATTATTATTTTCTCCAAATAGAAGCTAATCTTGCAGAGCAATCAGCAGCTGGTTTGTGGGAGGAGGAAGTTCAGTTTTAGTAGCTCGAATACAGTAATCAGCCGAAGCATATCAGTTATGACAGTGATGAGGAAAGTGCAGAAAATTTGGAAGTAAGTGAAGAATCTTTGCCTCTTTGTTTTACTTCATTTCAGTTCATCAGAGGTAACTTTGATGTGATTAGAAATAAGCACTCATTGAGTTTTGATCTTGACAATCAAGAGGATAATCAAATTTTTGATCAGAGCTCCTTACCCTTGTGTTTCTCCTTATTTGCAAAAATAAGAGAAAGCTATAAGCAAGCAAATAAGTTAGTGGTAAAAACTATAAAGGATAAACCTTCTTATGAATTGGTCGAGGAAATCATTTGCGACATAGAAGCCTCCCTAGCTCTAGATTTGCAGCCCCCGAGTTCCATTGAATTTAAAATTGCAGATGAAGGCTTGGAATCTGAAACAAATGATCAAATGATGTAAGATGACTTTGTACCACTATGTTTTGAAACATTTCAATTTTTAAAGAAAAAATCTCATAATATCTCTAAAGCAAAGGATTAGCAGCCTGTAGAGTGTTATGCAGTCTCATTAAACTAATGTAAAATAGGTTGCAACAATCTTTGCAGGTTTTTCATGACCCAATAGCTGATGTGTTGGATGATATCTGTAGTAAAAGTCCTTATCCATTAGCTAACTATGAGCCTGCAAATAATGTTGATATAAACTTGATCTGACAGCCAACTTCATTATCTTATTCAGCGGAGTTTCATTACAAATCTCATACCAAGATTTACAGTCATATCAGGAGAGTAATGAAGAAGATTTTTGTTTTGTTGTTGATCATCAAGAAAAATTAGTCATTCGTGAGTTTCAGGATCCTTTTGTCAATTTGTTGCAGTCATCAAAGAAAGAAAACATAGATGTTAGGAAAATTTTAAAACAAAAGTACGAAGACTACCTGGAGTGCAGTAGTAATGTATTAGATGGGCTGGAAATCAATATGTATTCTTATGAAGATACTTTCGTAGCATTCTTGAGGTCAGCAAGTGGGCTCGTGCTTTGCAATTTCATCAAGATTCAATCTGTTGACAAATTTTCATGGGAGTTTCCTTTCAGTAGTTCTCTCTTCTTGCTCATAAACAAGCACTTGCGGAGAATTCAAACAACAACCAGAATGCTTACTTGGTTGCATTGGTTGTTTCATTTCACTTGATCAGGTGATGAATGGAACAGTTAGAGTAGGTTTTATTGAATAAGCTCCATTTTGAGCATCTTTTTTAGTTTTTCAGTTGTGTTTTAGTATTGAGTCAGTTTTCAGTTGAGTAAAAGTCAGTTTGTGTCTTTGAGTCATCAGTATTCAGTCATGTATTTTATATTGAGTTTTTCTTTTTTTACTCCATGCCCAATGGATAAGGCTACTTGGTCTACAGTGTTCTTGGCACCTCCAAGGAGCTACCATCCCCAATGGAGCCAATGTTAGAGTCAGTATTTGCATACTACCATCAGTGATCAAAATTGCTCTTTTCATATTCATTTTAGGTGTCCCACACAGAATTTTTTTTATCATTCCACTAGGTCATGAAAAAAAATTAGTCACTGATGGTATTCCTAGTCCAAAAACATCACTCTTCCCTAAATGTGATTACTTTCTAGCATAGTTTCATATCTTTTTCACTGTACATCATCCATAAAGTTATTTTTATCATGCCATTTGTATCAGTGATGAGGTCATTATGTCATCTTGAAATTCAGTCCTTCAAGGTCTCATTAGGTCTTTTAGGGTTTTTTAAGGTTTCATTAGGTCATTAGGGTTGCCAAGGTTCCATTCCATTGCATAAGACTAGCAAGTAAAGGGTGATCATATAACATCCCTTCACCATGTGAAGATGAGTTGTAAAGAGAAATGCTTATTTTATTATGTAATTTTATGTCTTTCAAATGTAATAATTTCACCATCCCAAGTTGTTAACTTAGTGTTCCAAAGATGCTAGACCATCAAAAGATCAATTTGTCAAAGGAAATAGTCAAGTGAAAGGGTAAATTTTCAAAGGGTGAAGTGCATTCCAAAGGGAGTTGTCTTTTCCCAAGGGTGTCCAAATCATCATTTTCCACAAGCACTAAACCCTAATTTCCTCACCCATTGAGCTACGCTTGGCTATGGAATCAGAGACATCTGAGTATCTCAAGGATAAGGGAGGTCATTTCAGCAAGTATGAGGCCATTCCAACTCATACACATCATGTCTCTATCATTATTCAATAAGGCATTCCAAGGGACAAATCATTTGCCACACATAGGGTCGGTTTTTCTTAAAACTATGTGTTAGACCAAACAAGGATGAATTTGGCAAAAGTGAGGGAGGTTTTTGTCCATAATAGGCCAAGGATGCAAAAAATCTTTCACTATTTACACATGTGTCATGGTTTTAGAGAAATGTCAAAAATACAGTTGCTACAAGAGAGATGTTGCACTTCTATAGTGACTTTGGGAAAATCAAATTTTCTTCTAGATGGGTTATGCAAATGACTTGCATGATGCATCAACTAATAACTAGAGAGAAATATCTTTCCAATGAGCTATCATGATCTTAATTTGGAGTTGAGGAAGACCTTCAAAAGTTTCCTACAAGAGAAAACTTCATTTTTGCACCCTCATTCTGCACTTTTTGACCAATCTTGGGAGAATTGACTTTTTAGGGGCTCTAATTGATCATTTTCAATTCTTGATAGGTCCATTGTGTAGCCAAGAGAGATATCATTCCAAAGAGCTATCATGGGTTAAAGTTGGACAACAGGAAGGCAGTCAAAATTAACCTGAAATTTGGAGGGCACGTTTAACAAGGACACTGCGCACTGGGTAGAGTCGTTGTGTGCCTGTGCAGTGAAGGGCGTGTTTACCCGTCCAAGCCAGAGTAAAATTCAATGGTGCTACCTACCTATGAGGTGAAGGGCACACTTGGTGAGGATGTTGTGTGCTAGCACTTGGTGCTGTGTGTTTGGCTAGTAAAGCCTGGAAAACCCTATGAGCGCAAAAACACCACTTTTCTTCATCTGCTCAAGCTACAAAGGCTTCTATTACCTGCATACAACAAGTAAGTGGCCCAGTATCTCTTTTTATCCATCAATTAAGCAAGTTGGCACCCTAAATTTTAAAACCCTAGCAAATCCTTTCTTGTATGTTTCCAAAATCACCTATTTGATCAGAATTACAACACTTCATAGACTTTGTCACCCTCAAATCATCCTTGCATGTACTTCATTCAATATCCCTCACTATTTCACTCACCTTGACCCACATATCAGTCCCTCAAGTTTCCACCTTAAAAACATGGCAGAAGAGAGTCACACTAGTTTAGAAGAAGGGGAAAGAGGTAGGTGTTTACCCCATGGAAAGTGGGAGGGGCCTTGCCTTCATCATCAGCATTATAGGTTAAAGGAAAAGAGAAAATGGTGGAGGAAGCAGAGGTCAAACAACAGCATGAAAAACATGACACTGAAAAGGAGTTTCTCCTTGTGAACTCAAGTGATGAGGAGAAAGACAAAATCACTCAGGCTGCCTTGAAAGCAAAGGATGCCAAAATCAGGGAGCTTGAGACTAGTTTACAAAGGGCCAAATATATCATCTCCTTTTATGAGCAAGAGAACAAGTAGCTAGAGGTCAAGCAGGAATTGATGCAAACCAAGTACATCAAGGCAAAGAGGGAGGTTGAGAAGGCCAAATTTAAGCTTGATGAGGCTTATGGAGATTATGGAGAGCTGGATGATGAACAGGGGTAGAGAAAAAGGCCAAAACAAGAGGATTAAAGAGAGCCTTAGAGCTTGAAAGGAAAAAGGAGGTAGAATTAGAGGAGTAGCTCACTTTAAATGAGCAATTGGTCAAGGACATAACTGAGAACAGAGAGTCTTGGCTTGAGAAAGTGAACTCACACTTGGAGACCCTCTTAGACAAAGCAAACAGAGATGTTGAGTTACAAAGGAAGATGGCCAAGTATTATACAAGGAGAAACCAAGTGGCAAGGAGTAAGCTCAAAAGAGCTCATGAGAAAATTGACAAATTAACCAAGCAAGAGGAGAAGAGGAGACTTAACATACTTGCTAAGGCATCCCTACATCCCTCTAACCTTTGATCAGTCATAAAAACACATTTTTGGGCATGTTGGACTATTTTTGATCTTGAAGGAAGTTGTTGTGTTTTTCAGTCCATCTTTTGCACAACCATGGAAGGCAAACACGTAGTGCCTTGGGCACTGTGCTCTTTTTTGGGGCATCAAATGAGGAAATAGTCGGCATTTTTGGATTCACAATGATGATTACATGCACCCTATGCATTTGCTAAGGTTTTGGAGCAGAACTAGTTTACCAAAAGGGCCAAAAACCCTAAAAAAATACCTTTTGCCCTCTTTTTGGCCTGGGCACTGCACGCTGAGCAGTGTTGGGAGAATTGACCTTTGACAAGGCAAATGAACTCCAAATGAAAAAATTCAAGATGTTCTAGAAAGTAGACTTGAAGATATTTCCAACAAGCTATTTTGGGCCCAATTTGGACACCGAGAAGACACTCAAAAGTCCACCTAAAGATGAAGGGCACGCTGGTATTAGCACTGCGTGCCTAGCACTAGCGCTACGTGGTTGACACTTTGTCCAGGTTTTCACTGTTTTGTCCCAGTTTTCACTTTCACCTTGGAAAATCATGAATTTATCTATGTAAATGATGAGTTAAATGTAATTATCATGTTTCTAGTACTTACTAGGGTAAATACATTAGGTCAATCAAGTTCATGAGGTGTAATGAATCAATTTTCTTGGATTAGGGATGAGTCACTTTGACCACCCTATTCTCTTGTTATCAATTCAACCTTTCTTAGATCTTTCCCTCTTCTCATGGATTCAACCCCCTGAGGTTAGGATGGGCGGTTTGAAGCCTATATTATGTATTTCCCTAGTCATTTTTAGAGGTTGGACTCAGTGGGATGCTTAGGCTTTGATAGACAACATTTTGTACCAGTCACAGCATGAGATTAATGAAAAATTGCAGCTATTTCTTTGGAATCCATGTGATATGATGCTTAATTCAGTTTTTCTTATGTTTTCATGTGTTGAAATGTATTGTTGACTCTATTTCATCATTTCATACTCTTTAGGTGAATGTATACAAGTCTCAAAGGCAAAATCCATAACTTTTATGCTCTGTTTTGGGTAGATATTTCACAATCTATGTTTTCTTTAGTTTAGGAAGAATCCATGAAGTTTACATGCTTTTCCTAGCCCCTCACTTGTCTTTTCAGCTCATCCATCAAACCCTAAGGTTCTGATCATTGTGCCTACCTTGCCCCATTGAACACCCTGCAGTTTTGACCTAATTTCCTTGCCCTAACTGTTTGGCTCCTCCTGATCCAACAAAACCCTTCAAAATCAAATCAAAACCCTGTGTTACTATACCTAGCCTAATATCAGTTTCTTGATCCAGTCATTTTGGCTGAGATCCTTACAGAGAGAGCCCTCTTCTGGCCTAGTAGGGCTATCTACTTGGCTAAGCGTGGTTTGTGGTTACCCTGGCATTGCTTTCCTTCAGCCTGAGGTTCAATCCAGGTGCTAACATCTACTTTGAAATTTTTTCATCAGGTACCTTTTTTTGTACTAGCTATTTTTCATGCACCTTATATGATCCTCAAGAAGGATCTACCTATCACATTTAATCTAGAGGTTAGAATTATTTACACACTCAACTATTGATGCAAGAAGTATAAGAAAAAAAAAAATCTAATCAAGAAATAACATAAATATAAATGGTACTTATCTTTCAAAAATAAGTGATCATCTCCCTCTTGAACCAACCTTCAAGAGTCATTATTTTCCATTGTCCAAATAATTTTTTTCCTTCAATATATCTAATCATATTCATCAACAACCATGGCCTTCATTGAGACTAGCCCATCTATGGTTATATTGAATCTATCACATGTGCTAGAACAAAAACAAAAACTGAAGCCTTTATCATATTCGAGGGTTTCTTCCAACCCTAACCTCAAGATAACCATCAAACCCTCATAACCATATTTCCAAGGGTTTCCTTCAAACCCTAGCATTCTTTTAGGTATCCTTCATCTTCTCTTGCTTCCATCAATGGTGTCTTTTATAGGGGTGATCTTTAATGACTTTTCTCTAGCCCAACTCTGATACCACGTCAATTTTTCTTAGGGCTATATTTTTCTTTGCTTTAGATAATTGCATTTCATTATTTATAGATTGAACTCACCCTACAACATCATAAAATTATTCAACAACATATGAAATTATATAGAAAGAACAATATCATCATTAATGTAGCAGAACATAAAATAAAAATAGAAGAAAAGCATTCACACATAGAGACACCAAGATTGGTCAAAGACTAGGGAAAAACCTCGCTAGGGGGAAAGTCTTTCCAAATTATTCCTCTTATTAGATTGCCATAAAATTTTCAGCAAAGAGAGAGTATAGTGATCCATATCTTCAACTACTAAAATACCCAACAAAATCAACTAAACAACGTCCAAGAGATAAACCCAGTAATGCTAATAATAAAATCCTTGATTCAGAAGCTTGCGGTCAACTTTCAATATTTGTGCCAACTATCGAACTTTGCGATCAAATAATAAAATGAAACCATAGTTTCCAACTACATGGAGAGAGTGTATGTGTGTGTGGTTGAAACCCTCCAACCTCGAAAATAGGCTTGGGTGCATGCGGTTGCAACCAAAAATCTCTTGTGGCAACCTTGCGGCTAATAACCAAGAACCATAATCACACATGTGAGCTTCAAACCTTGCAATTTCAGACATGTGAGAACTAACTTCCGGGAACCAACCTCAAACTTGTGTGAGAAAAAAAAAGAAAGAATAATGATTGATGATGTCCAAATGAGGATCATTTGACTTGTATTTATAGCCATCCAAGGGTGTCCAATTTCCTTTTGGGCCGACCTGTCCTTTTTGTGCACATGGGGGTTTCCACATTAAAATATAATTTTCCTTAAGAAAAATAAATTCTTCCAAGGGCTAGTAGGGGTCTTCCTTGATGAGGAAGATTTTCCAAAGGAGGGAATTTGTCCTTGGGCTTCCAAAATTAACAGGTCAAAAGGGATTTGTTTTGGGTTTTTTCGGCAACAGGGGGGATGGTTTTGTTTGGGGTCATGTAAAAGGAATGGTGAGAGGGAGAACCGAGAGGAGGGAAGAAACCAAGAGAGGAGAGTGGGAAATGAGACTTGGATAGTGAAGTTTGTAGTTGGAAGGGTGTTGGACTAGTTTTAGACACAACGTGACTGTGGTTGAACTTGGGCTAGGAGGGTTAGTGAACATGTGGAGGTTCCCTGCACTAGGATGTTAGATAGACTTTCCAAGTTGGAAAGGTGGCATATTCGGTTGGATGGTTCCAGTAGGAGCATCACAATTGGGCCACCATAACCAAGTATTCTTCTTGTTTTACTTTATTTCATGTAAATTTCCATAAATAAAATTATTTACATGTTTTTAATATGTTGTGTTATATCATAGCATATTAAAAACATGTAAAGAATATGGATTTGAAGAATATTCTTTTTTTATGCTATGAAATTATGTGAAAATAATCATTAGAGGGATTTGGGATGGACCCATCACATAAGAAATCATGTCAATTGAATTTGAAAATGAAACAATAGGTTTAACTAGTTTCAAAAATTTAAGATGTCTAATTTAATTAACATATGTCTATCATTTTTTTAAATAGTGGGAAAATTTATCATAATTTAAATGTTAAATTAAGAGTGGGCATAACCATCATTGATTTTTATTTGCAAATGTTGGTCAACTCATCATTGTTATTCATGAAAAAACACACCACTTGGAATAACCCATTCGTGGTCTACAAAGGGGAATGCTTCCACTCCCATCATATGCCTCTAGGTCTTAGCCTTAACATGTTTCCTTATGGCTAAGGAAGATGAGCTCTTATCCAAACAAAATTAGTTTTGGGTCATAGTCTAGGACCTCGTAATGTCCTTTAACTATAAATATTTCCATTGAATTAAAAGACACTAAAAAGTAATTTGAGAAAAAGGTGACTGCATTTTTCAATTTATAGCTAATCACTTAATTATGATCTTTCAAAGATGCAAAACTAGTGTACTTTGGAATCAATTTCAACTTAGTCAATTTTATAATTGTGAATTTTAATTAAATATAGTGATGGATAAAATATGTATTATACATTGTTGATAAAAAAATGTTTTTATTTTATTTTTTGGTGGTAAAATTTATTATTACTTAGTTATTAGTATATAATGTGGATAACTATTACTAGTTATTATTCACAAATTCAAGTTGATTCATCATTATTATTCAAAAAAAATTATGTTACTTAAAATGACTTATCTGTGGCTATTAAATGGTTTGACTTCTTTCACTCTTTCTAGATGCTTTTGGGTTGGTCTTGGGCTGTTAACTTGTCTCCTTACATATGAAGAAGATAATCTCTTAATTATTTATGAATGCAAGTTTATTCATCATTGTTATTAAAAAAGCCATGTTACTTGAAATGATCCATTGGTGGTGTAACGCCCTCCTCCCACATCTACCCAAGTAACCGGCCAACTGAGGTAAACATGTGCCAAGAAGTTACTGTGATATGATTTGACTCCCTATGTATCAGTTAAGGAAGTGGAACCGACAGAAGACATCACACAACCTTCCACATCGGCAAAAAAACTCCCAAGAGCCATCCCAACCACTCAGGTAACAAGCCCCTGAGACCAACTGAATTTTTAGTGCATCAAACCCCTGGATGCTCCCTTGATATAGACCAGGGTGCATCTAGGAGACTCTAGAAGCTCCAAAAGCAATGGAAAGGGAGATTATGGGGACTTTTTCTCTCAGTGCTATGCCTGTGACTCCAGGATTTGTGCCACTTTTTCAGGCCCAAAGCCCAGGTCACTGCCTAGAACTTAATGACACCTTTAGAAATGAAATTTCACAGTGGAACAAAGATACATTTGAAAAAAAACCAACAAGGAATAGACTAGACCCCTACTAGCCATGATAGGCATTTCATCAAACATATCACAAATATGAAAGATACAGGTCTTAACAACAAAACTAAGCATATGGGTCTCATACTTATCTGAGAATCGCTAAGAAGCATTGATGCCTCAACACATTAGCTACAATTTCATCTATTATGCCATAGATACATTGTTCATTCATTTACAAGTAAAAACATGATATGAGCCAAACATCATGATAGTCATAAAACTCATTCATAACCAACATATAAACATAGAAGATGTTAAACATAGAAAAACCATATAAGCCACATACCAATAAGAATATTTACCCATCAATACCATAGAAAAGGGTTTTTATTGCCACAAGCAAAATGTAACCAAGTCTGGGCCTTCCACATACAACTCGACCATAGACATGGCTAAGCCAAAACTCTCTTCAGCCAGTCACCCCCGTGCCATACTCCAAGCATGAATGTGGGATCTCGTGGAACAATCCATCAAAATTGAATGAGGGCTTCCAGAGGCCAAACCACCTCAACTCATCAAATAGTGATTCCAGCTCATGGTCGGACATCACAAACCATCACCAGATTGGTCTCTACCTAAGCCTTCCAAGGCTCTAGAGAATTTGTTCCAACCAAGGCTTCCAGGAGTAGTAACTCAACCCACAACTGCCACCAAGCTTCCAGAGCATTTGTTCAACCAGGGCTTCCAGGACTAGTAACTCAACCCGCCAAGGATTCCATAGAATTTTCCTAACCAAGGCTTCCAAGACTAGTAACTCAACCCAAGCTATTATAAGGCTTCCAAAGTGTTTTTCTTACCAAGGCTTCTAGGAACTAGTAACTCAACCCAAACTAAAGGAAACATGAGAACTGACCAAAAAAGCAAAAAAATGAACCCACAACACCATGGTTATCCTAGAAATGGAAAGACTAGGAAAATCCACCATCAATCTAGGCAATCCTCCATGCCAATGACAGATCATGACCATTAAACCACGTGCATATGTCGTTGCATGCCAAAAATAGTGAGGAAAACATACATGAAACTTAATACCTACAAGCAAAAACCATTGTATATGTTGATCTTGATATCCTCTTGTACCTTCCTGCTCTTCCTTTTCCTTCTTTCTCCAAGCATCCAAGTGTGCCACACTCTCAAAGAGTGATCCAATAAAACTCCAAGTGTCCAAGAGTATGAGAGAGAGAGAATGGAATGAGAGCTCCAAAACTGAACTGACAAAAAAGCTTACACTAACCAAGCCTGCCCACTGATCCTTAGAAGATATTTTTATCAATGAGGCCTCTATTTTCTTCAATTTTCATTATTTTCCTTCATTTTCCTCCTCACATGCAACCTGTGACCTTTCACCTTCCTTTCAACCTGATTTGCATTATTTTCATAAATAAATGTGACAAAGTGCCACTTTGCCTTTCCAAAGCCTTTTCCATTGCCTTTGCCAATTTCCTTAGCCATAATAAACCAAATGAACACCCACTAGGATGTTTTTCCCACCAGTCAACTTGGAATATTTGTTCCATGACCATGGTCTTATATATTTTTACATGGAGTTTTAACGAGGGCTATTACAGAACCCTCCCCTTTGGGGAACACCATCCTCGGTGTTCAACGACACCTATAACCAGGAAGACCGCTGAAAATGAAACATACTGCCCATGGCGCTTTATAACATAGCTCGTTGCAGTATTTGTAATGAAAATATTCTAAAACATGAGAAACATATCATTTACTGGAGCTTTATAACACATCTCATTACGGTATTTACAATAATAACCACATATACACACATACACATTTGCCTCACCCAAGAAAATAATCATACTGTCTATGGAGCTTTATAAATCCATCTCGACACAATATTTACAATAATATACACATATACACATATGCACATTTGCTCGACCAACAAATAAAAGGATACGATGCCTACATTCGCAACAAGGGAATCCAAAGGCTCACACCTCCACCCTCAAAGCAATACCAGTATTCACCTCCTTCCTAGGAAGTCCAGAATCTGCTGCAAGTTCAAATATGCATCCAACGTTCAATGCTACAATCCAATGTCGGATGTCCTCTCAGTGGACAGTTATCGGGTCATTTTTCTAGGGAACACTCCCAATATGCATCTGCTTCCATCTGGAAATGCTAATGGAAAAAAAAATCCATCCCTAACCTTCCCTTCTTTGCTACACAGTCCCTTGGCCAATCAAGTCACCCCCTTCCGTGTAGTCACACACCTTCCAAGTTCCATTGGTGATCCAAATTAGATCCTTAAACATTTCCATGACTGTTTCAAATTATGTTAGGCTTCAAAATCTTATGAATAACGAGCTTATCATAATGACCTCTAGACAATGGCAATTTGTGGCCAACACGGAACAACAAGGACCCTCAGTCAAAGCGCGCTGACCGTTGGCCCATTGAAACCACGCATGGACGCAAATTGGCAATCGGAAGCTCAGGTCCAAAAACAAAGGCAGTTTCTGATACGTGATTAGCGCAAAGAGCTAATCGCATATCGCAGGGCAAAACTCTCAGTAAAGGAAAGCCTAGAGTGCTCAGTCACGAGGAAAACAAGAAATTGTGCGGAAACTGTTAGAAGGTGGGTCGCACACCCAAAACCGATAGGATATCGCATGCACTTCGAGCAGTAAGCGGGTTTGGCCGAGTTCAATGCGATGCCACACACAAGGTGACTCGCGTCCAACGGATGAGAGAGAAAACTACTTACATCGCATGAGTAACGGTCGAGCAAATTACCCACACGATATAGATGGAGACCGTAGGATCTAGAGGCTCCAGATCAATGGCGGAGAATCAACCCGATGGAAGACTGGATTTGATGAGGAAATAGACTAAGTTACATGAGATTTGAGGTCCGACATGACCGATGAGTTGGCAGAGGAATTAGTTTCGTGGGCGATCTTGGAGCAATGAAAATAACAACCATTCAAAGAGAACTGACACTCAGTTCGTGAGGAAATAGGTGGCCACCTCTCTGTGAAGTGTTACACAGTGATGATGACGTAGAGAGGGGGAATTCCACTGGACAAAGGCAGGTGATCCAGAGAGCTGGGAAGCGGAAACAAAAAATCAGGGAGCATATTGGCTTTAAGCCACGAACAAACAAAGAGCAGAGGGGGACAGAAGTAGAGAAAGAAGTGAATTGTAGAGAATAAAGAAGCCGAGCTGACCTGTAGAGCAAAGGCAGCATCGAGCAGACAAAGACAGAATAGAGAGAGTTCGAGAGTCTATGAACTCCAGAGAAGGCTTGAGAGGTTCAAGCAACTCCTCTATGTATACCTATTAGGTATTGAGTACCAAATTGGACTCATACCATTGAGACTAGTTGAGGTCGAGATTCAGTAAGGGGAGTCTGTGTACTCTAGAGACTTGGGGGATCCAAGTACAATCCTACTGATCATTCTCTATTGAGTGAGACTCAAATTGAGCTTCTTATTGTAAAATATCTGCTTTACGACACAATACAAAAGGCCACCACTGAAGGCTAACCAGGAGATGTAGCCCAGGAGGATTGGGTGAACTCCTTATTAAATTTGTTGTGTTTTTCTATTTGCCTACTGTGTTTCTCTTACTATTTCAAGTGCCTGTGTATTTCACAATCTTATCGATCCATTGCTTAAAATAATATAGGCACACCCCAGAACATGGGTCTATAATACCTTCATTAGCTAACTGAGATCATTCACGAGTGATTTTCAGATCAAGTGGTATCAGAGCTTCTAGGTTGTTTAAGGTTAGACAAGCTTGTGCTGGATTTTGTTGTTGAATGCTAACTAGATCAAAGCTTAAATTAGGAGAAGGGGAGTTGGTCGAAATTAACCCAGAAATTGGAAGATTCTGTCCTAAGAAGAAAATGTCAAAAGAAAGTCCCTTGGGAGTAGACCCCCAATTTATAGATAGTTTCCTAGCCATGAGGTCCATGGTAGAGGAAATGTATAAGGACTTCACGAAACATAAAGATGAAGATTCATCAGGCTCCAAACAATAAAAGGGAGAAGAAGAATCTCTCCTCCATGACCACTCAAAAGGCAAAGGGAAAGAATAAAACTTTATCACACCTCCTAATAGCCCTGAACATGAAAAGAAGACATCTTTGATTAAATTAGATGTTAAATTTGATTTACCAATATATGATGGAGAGCTGAATGTAGAGAAGCTGGATAATTGGATCAGACAAATTGATGTTTATTGCAGAGTGTAGAGTATCGACCAAAACAAAAGTAAGATTCAGTTGGCCAGTCTACGCCTCGGAGGCACTGCCTTAGTATGGTGGGAAGGTGGGACACAAGCTGACATGAAGAAACATGGTAAGATTCTTTGTGTCTGGAGTGAATTTGTTTCTGCAATCAAAAAGAAGTTTTATCCACTAGCTTACATGTAGCAAGCCATGATGAGCTGGCAAACCCTTCGCCAATTGAAAGGGCAAAGTGTACAGGGTTACACCCAAGAATTTAGGAAGAGAGATTTGATTCTAAGAATTTCATTAGACTCACCTGAGACTCTATTGAAGTACATAGGTGGTCTACACAACTACATGAGGCACACTATCCTCATGTTTAATCCCACTAGTATAGATGAGGTATCTGTTCAAGCTACGCATCTAGAAGCTAGAGGAAAGAATGGGAACCCAGAAGTTGGAGGATCATCCAAGCCCATTGCAAGCAAGAATAAGGAGAAAAGAAAATAGAAATGGAAAGAAAGGAAGGCAAATATTGCAAAAAAGATAAAGTCTTCATGCACTCACTGTAAAAAGGATGGGCATGATGATGAACACTGCTGGATTTTGCATCCAGAGCTGAGACCTAAGAAGTTCAAGGGCAAGAAGAAGAAGACTATTGCAGCTATTCAGAAAGATTTGGGGTTGGACTCAGGAGATGAAATAACCATTGCAGCCACAAGTATAAAAGGCAAAAATTCTAAAGCATCTACGAGTAATTGTACACAATCTATTAATGATGAAGAAAATGAGAGAAAAAGACATGAGCTTTTCCATATTCGAGTTATTTCCAAGCATCAAAAGATTGATACTTTGTTTGATAGTGGCTCACAAGTAAATTTAATTTCTGAAGCAATTGTAAAGAAGTTGGGATTACTGACTACACCTCACAAGAAACCATACCCATTAGGTTGGTTAAGTGATAAAGCACAACTACAAGTGACCAGACAATGTAAACTTAAATTTTCCTTTGGGTCAACATTTGTAGATGAGGTTGAGTTAGATATAGTTCCTCTGGATATATGTGGAATTGTTTTAGGAAGTCCTTACTTGTATGATAGAAAAGCTATTTTCTATAGAGCTGAGAACAAGTATCTACTCGTTAAAGATGGAATCGAATACTTTGTAAGAGCTCATAAGCTCAAGAATAACTATACTCTCATAAACTCAGGGCATGTGAAACAAATTGTAAATTCATGCAAACAATTTTTACTGATGGTTGTAAAGGAAAAGAAATCTGATAAAACCAATGTATTTGAGGGCTATGATGCTAAACCACAAGATGATTTAGAAAAAGTTGTTTCAGAATATGATATCTTGTTTCGAGAACCTAAAGATCTGCCACCCAAAAAGGAAATAGTGCATGATATTAATTTGTAGCAAGATGCTCCATTGCCTAACATCGGAATGTACACATTGTCTGCTTTAGATAATGTAGAAATCAAGAAGCAGGTGCAGGAGTTGCTCGAGAAGGGGTTCATTAGACCTAGCACATCACCATGTGGGTCTCCAATCATTTTGGTGAGAAAGAAAGATGGCTCGTGGAGAATATGCATTGATTACCGAGCACTGAATAAGATAACGATAAAAAATCGTTATCCCCTTCCTCGCATAGATGATCTATTAGATCAATTGAAAGAAGCTATTTATTTTTCCAAGTTAGACTTGCATAGTGGGTATCATCAGGTTAGAGTTGCAGAGCAAGATGCATGGAAGACTGCTTTCAAAACAAAGCAAGGATTGTATGAGTGGCTGGTTATGCCTTTTGGCT
Organism: Pinus tabuliformis; assembly: GCA_031772625.1. Taxonomy (NCBI): domain Eukaryota; kingdom Viridiplantae; phylum Streptophyta; class Pinopsida; order Pinales; family Pinaceae; genus Pinus; species Pinus tabuliformis. Next base: position 1,696,762,824 of record CM062819.1, on the reverse strand, counting down.
TAACTAATGCTCCTACTACTTTCATGAGAATAATGAATGATGTACTCAGACCTTTTCTTGATGATTTTGTTATTGTATATCTGGATGACATTCTTGTATTTAGCAAAACGTGGGAAGAACATTTAAAGCATGTTAAGCAGACACTACATGTTTCGAAAAGAGAAAAAATTCATGTTAAACTCTCAAAATGTGAATTTGGCAAAACATCTTTGAATTATTTGGGACATATAGTAGGGGGTGGTGAATTGAAGATAGATCCCTCTAAAGTTGTAGTAATCGTAAACTGGCCTAAACCCAAATCTACGACAGAAGTCAGAAGCTTCTTAGGAGCAACATAATATTAGAGAAAGTTCATTTCTAACTTTTCCTTAATTGCAGCTCCCTTACATGCTTTGACAAAATTGAACAAGGTGTTTCAGTGGGGAGGCAAACAGCAGAAAGCCTTCGACACCTTGAAAGAAAATATTAGTACAGCACCAATACTAGCACTGCCCGATCTTCAAAGACCATTTGAGATCCAAACAGATGCCAGTGACTATGCCATGGGAGCAGTGTTGATACAACACAGTAAACCCATATGTTATCATTCTGAGACATTTAATTCTGCAGTAGTTAACTATCCCACATATGATAAAGAATTGTATGCATTAGTACAGAGTGTGAAAAAGTGGAAACATTACTTAATGGGCAAAGAGACAGTTATACATACTAATCATCAAGCACTTTAATATCTACACTCCCAAACTCAGTTGCAGCAATCAAGACACTATAGATGGATGGGTTTTCTACAACAATTTCATTTAGTCATTAGATATAAAAAGGGCATACACAATAAAGTTGCAGATATGTTATCTAAACCAATTATAAATGCATCTACTATACTTAAGCATAACTCAGTATTACATGAGAGCTACATTGAACAATATGCTCAAGATATAGATTTTAAAGATGTATATACAACTTTAAGTCAAGGAAAACGAATAGAAGAATTGGATTATCATGTTAAGGACCGACTCTTGTATCATTTTGGGAAGCTACGCATTCCACAAACTGAAAGAGTGAAGATAATTCGAGAAGCACCCACTTCTCTAATATCAGGTCACTTTGGGGTAAGTAAAACGGTTGCACAACTGCAAAGATTTTTTTATTGGCCAAAAATGAATGAGAGAGTTTCTAGATATGTAAGAGGGTGTACCATGTGTGCTAAAATCAAGCCCAGCAATAGAAAACTAGGCTTGTACACTCCACTGCCAATTCCTTCTCATCCTTGGGAAAGTGTTTCCATGGACTTTGTTGGAGGACTGCCTAAATCTAGGAAAGGTCATGACTATTTATATGTTGTTGTGGATAGGTTCAGCAAAATGTGTATATTGATACCTTCTAATAAACAAATTACAGCTGAACAAACTACAAATTTATTCTTTCAACATGTATGGGTTCATTTTGGATTACCCACTTCCATTGTATCTGATCGAGAAACCCGATTTGTTAGGAAGTTCTGGTCGAGTCTGTGGGAACTGATGGACACCAGACTAAAGAAAAGCATGGCCTTTCATCCACAAACAGATGGCCAGATAGAAGTGGTCAACAAGACAATGATCCATTTGCTCAGAGGCTATTGTAGCAAGCATCCCAAACTTTGGGATGAACATTTTTGTTATGTGCAGCATGCTTACAACTGAGCAAAACATTCTTCTACATAGAGATCTCCTTTTGAGACCTGTTTTGGTTTCACACCAAGGTCTCCCTTGGATTTTGTCTTTGGTAAAGACATAGCAGTTGATGAACACCGTGATGTGGACAAGGAAATCAAGTTCATTGAACAAATCCAAGAGATTCACCGGGCAGTACAGGAACAGCTGGAAAGGAGCCAAGACAAATACAAGGCAAGGCATGACAAGCATCGGGTGGAGCATAGTTTCCAAGATGGTGATCAAGTCTAGCTATATATCTGCAAGGACAGAATGCAAGGTGAAGGTAAAAAGCTAAAGCCAATAAGGTATGGACCTTCCAAGATACTTGAGAAAATTGGTGAGAATGCTTTTCGCCTTGATTTACCTACTTACATGCACATCTACTCAGTTGTTAATGTAGAAAGCTTGAGACTATTTGAACCTTCATTAATTGAAGACCCCAAAGAGCAGAGTCAATTGCCTTCTATTAATGATCTGTTACCTGAATATCTCAATGAATTGTAGGAAGACACAGTTCTAGACAAGAAGGTGAGGACGACACACAGGGGGGATGTTGAGTACCTCAGGATTGGACTCAAGGGTTCCAAGCCAAGTAGTGCAAAATGGATAGAGATTGGACAAGTGAGAAAACTATACCCTCACTTAGTCGATGCTTGAAAACCAAATTTTGGTGGTCCAAAATCTTTTTCAGTGTGAAGGTCGTGATCCGAATTAGATCCTTAAACATTTCCATGACTGTTTCAAATTATGTTAGGCTTCAAAATCTTATGAATAACAAGCTTATCATAAATGACCTCTGGACAATGGAAATTTGTGGCCAGCACAGAACAATGAGGACCCTTGGTCAAAGCACGCTGACCATTGGCCCATGGAGACCGTGCATGGATGCAAATTGGCAATCAGAAGCCCAGATCCGAAAATAGAGGTAGTTTCTAATACGCGATTAGCGCAAAGCTAATCACATATCGCAGGGCAAAAATCTTAGTAAAGGAAAGCCCCAAGTGCTCGGTCACGAGGAAAACAGGAAACCGTGCAAAAACCATCAGAAGGCGGGTCCCACACCCAAAACTAGCAGGATATCGCGTGCACTTCGAGTAGTAAGTGGGTTTGGCCGAGTTCAGCGCGATGCCACACACCGGGTGACACATGTCCAACAGATGAGAGAGAAAACTGCTTACATCGCGTGAGTAACGATCGAGCAACTTACTCGTGTGATATAGACAGAGACCGTAAGATCTAGAAGCTTCAGATCAATGGCAGAGAATCAACCCGATGGAAGACCATATTTGACGGGGAAATAGACTAAGGTACATGAGATTTGAGGTCTGACATGACCGATGAGTTGGCAGAGGAATTAGTTTCACAAGTGATCTTGGAGCAACGAAAATAACGATCGTTCAAAGAGAACTGACACTCAGTTCGTGAGGAAATAGGTGGCCACCTCTCTGTGAAGCATTACACAGCGATGATGATGCAGAGCAGGGGAATTCCAATGGACAGAGGCAGGCGATCCAAAGAGCTGAGAAGCGGAAACGAATAGTCAGGGAGCAGATTGGCTTTAAGCCACAAATAGACAAAGAGTAGAAGGGGACAAAAGTAGAGAAAGAAGTGAATTGCAGAGAATAGAGAAGCCGAGCTGACCTATAGAGCAAAGGAAGCATCGAGTAGACAAAAACTGAACAGAGAGAGTCCAAGAGTTTGTGGACTCCAGATAAGGCTTGAGAGGTTCAAGCAACTCCTCTGTGTATACCTGTAAGGTATTGAGTACCAAATTGGACTCATACCACTGAGACCAGTTGAGGTCGAGATTCAATAAGGGGAGTCTGTGTACTCTAGAGACTTGGGGGATCCAAGTACAATCCTACTGATCATTCTCTATTAAGTGAGACTCAAATTGAGCTCCTTATTGTAAAATCTCTGCTTTAGGACATAATACAAAAGGCCACCATAGAAAGCTGACTAGGAGACATAGCCCAGGAGGATTGGGTGAACTCCTTATTAAATTTGTTGTGTTTTTGTATTTGCTTACTATGTTTCTCTTATTGTTTCAAGTGCCTGTGTATTTCACAATCTTATCGATCCGTTTCTTAAAATAACATAGGCACACCCCAACACATGGGTCTGTAATACCTTCATTAGTTAACTGAGATCATTCACGAGTGATTTTCGGATCAGCTGGTACCCCCATCCCGGGCCATCCATCCCTCGGAAAGGTTTCCTTGCATTGGAAGGTCCAGAAACCAAGGTATATCCTTGCCACAAACCATCATATCAGTCGTATCATGCTCGTGGAAATCAGTGGACACTATTGGGTACCAGTGTCCCACAATGGCCCTACTCTTGAATACTTTACTAGCATACTATTGCCTATTCCAATTCATTTTTTGTTGTTGCTAATGCTTGTCGTCAGTTTCAACCACCCAACCGAGCATTTCATGCTTTCCTGTACCAAGCACATAATTTCTATTAGATTCAAAATAAATTGAATAACTTCAAATCATACCTCATTGGTGGCCCATCAATAAGGTACACTTACAATTATGTTCGCTTCCTGTCACAACAAGTCAAACTAGCATCTTTGACCAAATCATCATGTATAAACATATCACATCAGGTTAGCTCAAAACGCAACCATCATAGATCAAAATCATAAATCACATGTAACCATCATAAACCATAATCATAGATCAAATGTAATCATCATAGACCAGAATAATAAATCACATGCATAATAAAATTGAAATAAAATACTAATATTTATCCTTTAATCAATCCTTAGCTTCTACCTTTGTCATTATTCCATATGCACTCTGGATTGATTTCCACACCCGGCAAACACCTAATGCCTTCTCCTCAACCATGTGCACATACACATAGCATGCATCACACGCATACAACCAAACACAACATACAACACCATGCAATACATGCACCTACACAACAAAATACATATGCCTACATCTGGTGTACACAACCACAAAATACATGCACCTACACCCAATGTACAACACAATACATATACGTACACAGAGTACAACACAACGAATACACATGTCATGATACCATGACTACTCAATGCACATACATAGTACCGCATGCCCACAACACAACATGTATGACATGCGCACAATACCACATGTACACCAGTACCATATGTACAACATGTACACAATACCACCTATACACAGCGCCACTTGCACAATGTGAGAACAACATCACATGTACATGACATCATCTGCACAACGTGTACACAACACCATATGTACACTGCACCACCTATACAATGTGTACTCAATACCACATGTACATAGCACCACATGCACACGAAACCACATGTACATAGTGCCACATGTACGACATGCACACAACACCACCTGCACACAACACCACATGTATAACATGTACACAACACAACATGCACATAACACCACATGTACATTCATGCACAACACCATATGTACAACATGCACACAACATCACATGTACATAGCATTGAATATACAACATGCACATAATATCATATGTACACAACACCACATATCCAACATGTGCACAACACCATATGCACACAACACTGCATATCCAACATGCACACAATACAATATGTACACAACACCGCATATACAACATGTACATAGCACCATCTATACCCAGCACTACATATGTAATATACACACAACACCATATATACAACAAGCATACAACATCATATGTACATAATACTACATATAGAACATTACACATCAGCATAGGTACAATCATTGAATATACAAAATACACAACATATACACAATAATAGCACTCACATTCAAAACCATACTACCTCTACTAAGCAACCTTGCTTTTAGTGTTTCTTCGCAATCCATGCTTATCCTAGCATGCCGCAAAGCACATTGTTTTCATTTTGCTGATATATGCTTCAGTATTACTTGTCATAACATAAACATAGGTGTAGGTTTTAACCCCATACAGAAATTACTTGCATACGAATTCTAAAACACAGAAAATAAACAATACGAGAGCATAACACATAAAACACATATACATAGAGATTTTCCCTTGGATCCCAAAACTGGGACTACTAGATTGATTTTTCATTATATTCCTTTCAATGTTACAATACATACTTATACGTTTCGAAGCATCCAATACCATGGACCGAAAACCATCGTGCCCAAAACCATGGACCGAAAACCATTACGTCCAATACCATGTGCGAAAACCATGCACAAAACCATACGTAGGTCCGCCCAACCTAATATGGGTCCAAAAAAAGTGTCCCCGGGGTGCTACCCCAAACCCTATAGAGGGGGGCTACCTGCCGCCCTTAAACCCCCTATGACCCTCTCGTTGTGCAATCGGTGCAACGAAGGGGGGGCGGAGTCCCCAGTTAACTATGTAGGCTAGTCGTGGAAAGAATATAACACAACCCAACATTCTCCCACTTGTTGTTTTCTTTCCACAGGGGGCCATGGGACAGCATAGTCATTTATCCAACCCTGCAATGCCCATTGTTTCTCTACAGCAAGGGAACTTCTCAAAGCTCACAAATTTTTTCAATGCATCTGCAGTATTATTCAAAGTGTCCACCTTTACCAACAATACCTTTTTGTCTTCTATCATATCCCTCACAAAGTGATACTGAACATCAATGTGTTTTGTCTTTGAATGGTCAGTAGGGTTCTTTACCAAGAAGATTGCACTTTGGCTATCAAATTCTATCCTTATAGCTCTCTGCACTAACCCCATACTTGAACACAATCTTGGCAATCAAATTGCTTCCCTACTTGCATGAGTGGCTGCCACGTATTCTGCCTCTGTAGTTGATAGTGCCACTACAGATTGTTTCTTACTCATCCAACTAACTGCACCTCCAAATAGGTTAAACACATACCCACTTGTAGATCTTCTCTGATCCAGATCTCTAGCCCAGTCTACATCAACAAAGCCATGAATATCCAAAACTCTATCCAATCCTGGTCTTCCTTGGTAGCACAAACCATAATCACTAGTGCCATGCAAATACCTAAAAATCCGCTTCAATGGTGTCCAATGCTCCTTCCTTGGTTTTGACATAAACCTGCTCAATACTCTCACTGCATGTGCAATGTACAGTCTAGTACGGACCATCGCATACATTAGAATACCGACTTCACTTGCATATGGAACATGGAACATGTCCTCTTCCTCTTCTTGTGTCTTGGGACATTGTTCAGTAGATAACTTTACACCTACAGGAATAGGAACCTTCACTGATTTACTATCCTGCATATTAAACCTCTACAGTATTGTCTTGACATACTTCCTCTGGTTTAACTAGAGCTTCCTCTTTGCCTGACATTTTTTAATTTCCATGCCCAAAATATAGTTTACAACACCAAGATCTTTCATGTCGAATTTGGAGGAAAATTGGTTCTTCAAATCTTGGATAATTTCTTTGACATTTCCAACCAGCAACATATCATCCACATACAAGACGAGATAAATAACATGGTCACCAATTAATTTAAAATATACACAATGATCTGCTTTGCTTTTGGTGAAGCCAAGTCCCTGTATAAATGTATCAAATTTCTGATACCACAAGCTTGGCGACTGTTTTAACCCATACATAGACTTCTTTAACTTGCATACCAGTTCTTTCTTACCCTTCACCACAAAGCCTTTAGGTTGCTTCATGTATATCTCTTCTTATAGATCCTCGTGAAAAAATGTTGTCTTCACATCCATCTGTTCTACCTCAAAATCAAAAGCAGCAGCAATAGATAAAAGTAATCTAATATAAGCTACCTTGGAAATAGGAGAAATAATATCACCAAAATCAATTCCCAGCACTTGGGAATAACCTTTTGCTACCAACCAAGCTTTGTATTTCTCCACCTTTCCTTCTGCATTTGTCTTCTTCATGAACACCCATTTGCTACCAATGGGTTTCCTTCTAGCCAGCAACTCCACGAGATCCCAAGCCTCATTTTTGTGAAAAGATGCCATTTCATCAACCATGGCCTCTTTCCAGAGTTTTCCATCCTCTGAATCTACTGCTTCCTTCACAGTTCTAGGATCATACTCAATAATAGATAAAGAAAAATTTGAACAGAAAGTAGATGGACTATACCTTTCTGGCTTCCTTCTTTCTCGAACTAATCTTCTTATAACCAAAGTTTGTGGCTCTTCATCTTCTGATTCCTCTTTTGCTGTAGAGTCTCATTCTTCCTCCTTTAGCTCAAACTATATCTTCTCAAGTTCCTTTGATAAGACTTCATCTTTAATAACATTTCTCACCTCTCTGAACACTACTCAGATGTACACAACCTTCCTTGTTACTGGGTTCCAAAGCTTATAACCCTTTAAACCATCCTTATGCCCAATAAAGATGCACTTTTTAGATTTACTATCTAACTTTGTTCTTTTCTCCTTTGGAACATGTACATATGCATCACATCCAAATACCCTCGGATGTGAAAGAGAGGGTTCCTTGCCAGTCCATACCTCTTGTGGAGTCTTATCCTCCAACGCTGATGAAGGTGATCTGTTAACCAGGTAACATGTTATCTCCACTGCCTCTGCCCAGAATTCCTATCCTAACCCAGTACCACTGAGCATGCTTCTTGCCCTTTCCATCAACATCTTGTTCATTCTTTCTACAACTCCATTTTGCTCAAGTGTGTATGGAGTAGTCTTCTGCCATGATATACGACACTTCTTACAAAATTCTTCAAATTCCTTACTACAAAACTCTCCACTGTTATCTGTGCTCAACACCTTTATCTTCTTCTTTGTCTGGTTTTCCACCAGAGCCTTAAATTCTTTAAACCTGTCAAAGACTTCAGATTTCTTCTTAAGGAAATGTATCCATGTATTCCTTGAGAAGTCACCTATAAATGATACATAGTACACAGACTTACCCATTGATGGAACCTTCATAGGTCCAAACACGTCATTGTGCACAAGTTCTAATATTTGTTTCGCCCTCTTACCACCAGAGGGGAAACTCAGTCGATTCTACTTCCCATATACACAATTGTTAGAGAAATCAAAATCTAGAGAGCTATTACTCATACCTTTTACCATACCTTTACCATGAAGTATTCGAAGGCCCTTCTCTCCAATATGTCTAAGCCTTTGATGCCACAACATGGTCTTCTCTCTAGAGACCACTATATTTTCTGCTCCACTTTCAGGAACCATAGAACTGCTGCACCCATCAACAACAGTGCTACCTTGCAGCTTGTACAGAGTTCCTGAACTCACTGCATCAATACCAGTGCTCCTCGAGCCATCTTGTAGGTATCCTTCTCGAACACTGTTTTTGCACCTATATCATCTAGCTTGCTTATGGAAATCAGTTTTTTGGCCAATGCAGGAATATGCAGAACACCCGGAAGTGTCCTAACCCTTCCACCTTGCAACTTCAACTTTATTTTTCCGTGACCAATGATTCTAGCCTTCCTGTCATCCCCTAAGAAGACATCACCACCATCATATTTCTCATACTCGCAGAACCACTCTCTATGGAGAGTGAAGTGAAAGGATGCACTTGAGTCAATCAACCATGCCTCATGATCTACATGTGTACTTGAAGAAGCCAAGTACACATCCCCACCTTCATCTGAGGTGGTTTTTGCCTTTGCAGAAGGAGCATCATCAGATCCCTTTCCTTTATCAGGAGCCTTAGATTTATAGTCCTTTTTGTAGTGCCCTTCCTTTCCACGTTTCCAACACACCACCTTACAATTTTTCCTATAGATTTAGATCTCCCTCTAGATTTAGATCTCCCACTCGATGACTTATTTTTATTTCTATTCTGGGACTGTCCTCGTACAAACAAGGCATCACCATTCTGGCTCTCCATATTTTTCCATCTCATCTCCTCCATCAACAGGGATGAGACTATTTCATGCAGTTGCATTGCTACCTATTGCAATAACCAGGCTATCCCACAAATCTAGTAGAGAACACAACAAACTGATGCACTTATCTTCATTTGAAATTTTAATATCAACAGATAATAACTAACTTACCACAATATTAAATGTGTTCAGATGCTCTGTCACCGAGTCTCCATCTTTCATCCTCAGGTTATACAGCTTTTTCCATAGGAACAGTTTATTCACCAAAGACTTAGATTGGTACAAAGTCCCTAACTTGTCCCACAAAGCCTTAGCCATATATTCCCCTGATACATTCGACAATACTGAATCTGAGACACACAATCGTATTGTGCTCTTTGCCTTCCGATCCAACTTCTTCCATTCTTCATCGGACAATCCTGTTGGTTTAGTACTCAGATCTACCACGATCCACTGATCTTTATCCACCAACAGATCCTCCATCTTGAGTTTCCACAACTCAAAACTCTGACCATTAAATTTCTCGATCTCTATCTTTCCATTGCAATCGATCCCGCAAATCTTCCACTGAACAGGGTCTACCACAGGCCCGAGCGAAACCCCTCAACAACAAAGGTGTCCCCTTGAAGCGAAAACAACTTTGATACCAAATGTAGGTTTTAACCCCGTACAAAAATTACCTACATACGAATTCTAAAACACAGAAAATAAACAATGCAAGAGCATAACACATAAAACACATATACATAGAGATTTTCCCCTGGACCCCAAAACTGGGACTACCAGCTTGATTTTTCATTATATTCCTTTCAATGTTAAAATACATATTTATACATGTTGAAGCATCCAATACCATGGACTGAAAACCATCGCGTCCAAAACCGTGTGCGAAAACCATGCACAAAACCATAGGTAGGTCTGCCCAACCTAATATAGGGTCCAATTTTTTTTTCTTTAGGGCACTGCCATTGACCCCATAAAGGGGGGCTACCCACCCCCCTCAAACTCCTTATGACCCCTCCGCTGTGCAATCGACACAACAAAGGGCGGGCTCCGCCCCCCCTCTAACCCTCCAGATAACTACGTAGGCTAGTCGTGGAAAGAATATAACACAACCCAATAATAGGCATAATGAAAGCATAAAATATCAATTCATATCCACATGATACTGACCTCACATATTTTTCATGACTACTCTTCCCACTTGATTCCTCATAAAGCAGGAACCTCTTCATGCTATTCACCTACATAAGCAATCATTCCTCCACAAGAATGATACCTGGAGACTCTGTCAGACAACGACATACATACATGTATACATATAAACATCAACATAAAAAAATCATGATCCCTAATGACCCTGTCAGATAGCAACGTACATACATACATATATGCATATAAACATTAGCATAAATCAATCATGATCACAACATAATTACTAGATCTCGAGGTCAAGATTAAGATAACTTCCTTTATTCATGCTTAACATGCACAATATTGAGAACAACATGGCCAAGGCATCCGAAACCTCAAATCCATTTACTTTATCCTTTTTTTTACCTTTCTCATGACTGTCATATCACTGTATATTTACCTCAATGGACCCAACCAATCCAACTAGTTATTATACGCTTGCCTTAAACTACCCTTATACATGCACTAAGCTTCATCCAGGCCTTAGATCACCTGTTGGGTACCACACAACTCTCCCCGAAATTCATTAACTTTCCTCTTTCCCAAACAAATTCCTAAGACTAAAAAGGGCAAGAAAAGAAACAAACAAGAAGAAAAACATGAAAATTAATAACAAATACAACACCACAAACAAAGTGGAAAGGCACTGCACCAGACATAACAAAGATGAAATCAAGTGCAACCAAATCACAAATACTGAAAGCACAAAACTAGCAACATACACCATGACTCCATCCCCATGGTTCCCAGTGCCTCCAAGTGAAAGCTCAACCCGAGCCTTCTTTAAGATTTCATGTTAATATATTTTTCCATGCAATCCCCTGCATCATACTACCATAAACACATAATTGTTAGGGAATAAGTGAACATAACATTACACCAATTACCTTACCTTGTTGTGCCAAACATGTTTCCCTGCAACTGCTCACACATGTCGACCACATGTTCCAAGTATCAAGGCAACATATCTACTAATTTGCAATCAACCTTTACCAAGACTAACAATCATGTCATAATCCATAGTCAACTCATAGTCATTAGGCATAATGCTACAACTATCACCTTCTTACACTCAAGTACATATCAATTGTCTCAACACATATGTGTGAGTAAAACCATCTTAAAATAAGATCATTTGTTGATGCAGTCTTATAGACACATACTCATATCATGCGATTAATCAAACATTTAACAACAGATAGATGACATAATAGACACCAACACTCAAACACCAAATAGACAACATAATCAAACAATCAAGCACCAAATATACGACATAATCAAACTCATACCTTAATTTATCTTAGGGGAAGCTATCTTATCTGCACAATCAAGTTATAGTAGCATGATATAACTTCACAACATATCAACTCAACCATAATTAAGGTCATGATATCCATAACATTAACTATCTAACATGTTCACATCATAAACTCATAACCAATTTCCATTCATGCATAATAATCACATATGCACCATCAGTCTAGATTAGTATGACATAATATCATTAACATGTCATCTCATATCTAAATGTCATAACCATAACCATCTACACAGACCAATCTAGGTCAGCACAATACATACAACATCAAGATCTTAATGAAACAACCCTAGTCATCAGGTTAACTAACATATAACAACAACAAGTTAACATATAACATACTCATAAACAACATATAACATAATCATGAAGTAAGCTAACATAAAACAACAACAACAATGCATATGACAATAAGTTACTATCATTCATGACTATTCGACACATGTGCACATGACCACATTGATTAACAAGCATCTACCATGCATGTAACCACAACAACAATAAAATGAAAAACATGTATATAACCCTAATGCATATAACAATTCATTAACTAACATACCTGCATGCCAAACATGCAATACCTATATGACGATCCTCTAATGATCTGCATCTCCTGCTTTATCTCAGTCAACACATTAGCATCATAACATACCACCAGAATCATGATGACCTAATTGCATAAAATTACCTCATGCATGACAACCTTCACTGTGACAATGCATGCATAACAACATATAGATAATGACATGCATAAAAATTCATATAAAACCATACACTCATGACAACACATCCCACAACAGCACCATCAACCTTTACATGGCAACGTCACTACAACAATGATCAACGCCATGCAAATGCAACAAGCACATGGATTACAAGCATAAGGAACACATATGCAATTGACATGAGTGCATGACGAACACACTGCCCATCCAATCTGAGGGGTGAACCATGCTCTGATACCACTATGTAGTATTAGATATCACCCAAAAAGAATGAAAACCAGACACCACCAAAGAGAATGAAACCCACTCTGATACGACTCTGTAATAGGTGGTTCATGGGGGTCGAGAGGTGGGGTAGTAGACTTTCACTCTTTTCATATGATTTTGGGTCTTAGGTCATTAACTTATTTCCTTACATTTGAAGAAAACATACTCTTAATTATTTTCAAATGCAAGTTTATTCATAATTGTTATTTAAAAAAACACGTTATTTGAATTGAATCATTGGGGTAGAATTTCTTTCTTTCTATATGTTTTTGTATGTTGGGTTGTTAACTTGTTTCCTTACAAAGAAAATCTCTTAATTATTTGCAAACGCAAGTTGATTCTTCACTATTATTCAAAAATAAATCCATGCTAATTGAAATGATCTATTGGTGGTCTGTAAGGGAATAGAAATTTACCCTTGCTATATGATTTTGAATTGTGGGTTGTTAACTTGTTTCCTTACATATGAAGAAGATGAGATATAGTTAATCATAAGTAGTTTTAAATCTTACTTTAGGAAAAAATGGTGGTTTCAACCTAGATAGTGTCCACAAGAAAGTTGATGTTCCTTATGGTCATCACTAAGGCTACATCTTTGATAACACTTAATCTTAATTCCATATAAGAGGTCAAATACTATCCCCAATTGCAATTTAGCCTCTTAACAAGAGGAAGTAAGATCATTATATTATTTACTATGAATATGAAAAACCGGCTATAATTATGTTTAGTAATTAGACTAAAAAGGAATCCACTCATATATTAACCAAAACAGCCCCTCGAAGTCTAGTTTTTAAGATTGCTACAACCCTGCAACCTTTGATAAAGGCCAAATTTCCCTATATTACCAAATGAGGATGGGTGGATCACCAGAGGTGTGAATCAATTAGAAATAGGGTGCATGGTTAAGGTGGTCATTGGTTCAAAGCCCCCAACTAGCCCTTTATTGCATGGGGGATCATGTTGGTAAACCTAGAGGTTATAGTGGTAGCGATTGAAATCAACCTCATGTCATGCAAATATTAGCCTACCCTAGTTCCCAATTCCACTAGTTCACAAGAAAAAATGAAGATGGGAGAAAGAGTGAGGTATACCATCATAGCTCTATCTTATTATCTATTTTTTGTTTTTCAATATCTCCAAAACTAGAAACTTTAAAATCTAATATTAATTATATAAAATTAACTAAAAAGTAAGTTTTTAATATTAACTATTTAACCCCATGGAGGGTGCCCAAGTCTGGGATCCCTACCATAACATTGAAATGTGGGAGAAGGAATTAAGAGGGGGGTGTGGTACATCCCCCAAATGGAAATCTGCATGCTTGGAAGAGTTGGTTAGAATGGATATATACGGGGTGCATTCATGGGAGGTTTAGTACATCATGTAGGTTGATAGGTAGGAGGCCTTAGAAGTACATCGAGACTTCCAATCCACGTTCGATCTTGTGTCAATCACGATTGAGGTGAAATTTATAGGAATTATGGGAAATCATGAACCAAGGTGGCGAGGGAAGCTGAGGACAAGGGATGAACATTTAAATGGGCATCTTTCCAACCAAAATTTGTGGCATAATAAGTCATTCAAGAGATTTATTCCTCTTTTTTTCTTCTAAGTGTTTGTCCCCTCTACTTATGTTGGTGATATAGTTGGTGTTTGCTCATTGTTGGGTTTTGTTTGTCAAAGTGCATTAGATGGATGGCTCAGTTTGAATCTCCATACAACAATTCCTTTGGTATTTGGTTTAATTATAACACTTAGTTTCAAAATTGGAGACATGGTGTCTCTCCTTGACTAGTTCAAGATATGAACTCTGGGTAATTTCAAGCTTTGGTATGGTGGTATCTTCTCTATCTCGTGGAATTTTCCTTTAAGGTTTTGTATTTATACACTAAATTTTAGGATCTTTCTATTTGTTTATTGGATAATACTTCCATCTCTCAGTACCCTAGTGGTCATCAGGTTGGTTATATTGTTCTCTCCCTAAAATTTTATTTCCAACAGTTTTTTTCCTACAAATCCCTTCTCTACTTTTAATTTAGGTGGTTATTTATCGAGTAGATTGAGAGTTAGGAAAATTTAGCTTCGTTGTTTTTCTTTTTCAAATCTGGGTTCTCCCCTCTAGTGCATTTTATCCTCTCCTTATTCGATTCTCTTTCTTAGGATATTGTTGTTGTATCCCTCGTTCTTACCCCATTCTTAGTTTCCCCTACCCTATTCCTTCTCCTAGTATGGCTTATCACAAGGTATCTTATGATTGCATAGAAGGTAGGAGGGGAAAAGTTTCTCCTCTAAGTAGTTTTGAGGCCCTTCAACCTTCAAACTGTGCCATCCCTTGGTTACTATTTCTCTCATTGTAAATAATTGTAATTTTTTAAATGGATGAGAGAGGGACACAAATTCCATTGCTTGAGGAAGGAGATTGCTTGAGGGAATTTTTGTTTTAAATATCAGTCCTAATTGGCTGAGTGGTTTTAAATGGGCTGAATGTGCCATAATTAACTGAAAGAGGAAGGGATGGGCCCATGTGTCCTTTAGCTCCACCAAAAAGAAAGAAAATGAAAAAACTTATGGAATGTGTTGTCCTAATGGGGTTCACTAGCATGGAGCTGGAAAGAAGAGGGACATTTAGTCTATTTAGAAGGGAAAGGACTTTCATTCATGTTGTATCTCTCCCTCTCTCTCTCACACATGTAATATGAATATGCAAAGAGAACAAGCTCTCTTAGGGTGTCAAAAGGTAGTGGAAGAAAGCACATAGAGAATTTTGTTGTAAGAAAAAGGAAAAAATACTCCAAGGGTGTAGGTGGGAACACAAAGAAGGTAAAAACTATAATTTGTTGTTTTTAAGCTATGGACAAATTAAGAAAAAAAACTAGCTAAAGAATCCTCATAGAGGCTTGTTGGGTGAAAGCATTATAGAGAGTAGTGGCTTTCCTGAAGGATGAAGAACCACAAGAAGCTTATGGATGGATGAACCACTAACTAGGAGAGAAGAACTCAAGTACTTGAGGAGTTGATGAACCACCAGGTGATGACAACATCGATGCATGTTCTCACTGATGAATTATCTGGTAAAATCGCTTCTATGCTCCTATGATAGCTTATCCATTGGCGAACCTTCCTTTATTGTGGAATCTCTTCTCCTAAATGTGAGTTGAAATCTCTATATTGTAGTATCTTATATGTTTACCATGTATGAAAATTATGAAAGGATTGGATGGAAACTTATGTAGCTAGTGAATGAGGGCAGAGTGGCCTTGTGATATCTTGTTTTAGTTCATTATTTGTTGAAGTTTTCCCTTGAAAATCACTCCACCTAAAGCTCTAAAATCTGGCTTGGGGGTGACAGCTACAAGTAACGATGGTTGTATCTTATCCATGGTTGGGTGGAGAGTTGAAGTCCTACTCTTAGTTGCGATTCCAACTTGCTACATAAGATAAGTATTTACTTGGTCTTCATATGTTAAAATATGTGTGTGTGTGTGGTATTGGTTATATGGTTCCATTGATATTAAGGAATGTCATTTCCTGTGTGTTAATGGGATGTTGAATCTCTTGTATGTGTGTTTGAGGAATAATGTAATATCCTGTATGTTTAATAGATTAAATCTCAGTGGACTCCAAATATATGGAGATGGTGAAGTCTCAATATTATCTCATTAAATTAATGAGTATGCTTGCAAGCATGTATTGTTGTTGTTTCATTTCTTGCTCTGTATTATTGAACTGTTAAGAACTGGATATGTAAATCCTATTGTGGCAAAAATCTGGGTAAGATCCCTATAAGCATGACATGTGATAAATTTCACATCCTCTGTATATTTATTTCTGAATCTATTGTATTCAAGTTTCATGGTTGCCCCTTGTGCATCTTTCAACAAGTTTTGTTGATGTTAAGAGCTCAACATTATGGATTTGTGACCTTTGTGCACTGAGGGAGGAAGCGAAATCATGAAGAATACACTTGCTTGAGATGAAAGGTCCAAACACCTCAGATATGGGTGATTTTGCAAAGAAATAGGAATATTTCCAAGTATAAAAGACTTGCAGAACAAAACCATGCAGATTAGGTCAACAACATAACAACCTCCTTCTCCCCTTAGTTGCAATTAGGGCTAGGATGGGGGTCTGTTATAGAGTGGTATCATAGCTTTTAGGTTCAACATTTGGATTGGAAGGGCATCATCACGAAACAAATAAGCAAGGGTTCGACACTGGACCTTGAAGATCCAATGTGGTCTTAAATATTTGTGATAGGCATTAGAAATATGATTGCTCTTGTGGATGAATTATGCATGGTTTTGTGTGTCTTTATATGCTTGTGACATGGAATTAATAATTTATTTTATTTTATTGATACTAATGTGCTAATTAAGGTGGAATGTTTTAACTAGTTATGCACAAGCAGATTTCCATCAAGAAGCCAATGTGATGGTGTTTATTAAGAAATTGAATTTTGTTAAAATCTAACAATTATGTGTGTGTATGAAAGCACATAAAAGAAACTAAGGCTTAAATAGATGAAGTTTAAGGACCATGTGAACAATAAAGGGTGCTACAACAAAGAACCGATAGACTAAGGAAAGAACAGTAAATGGTGCAATATAGCTCTAACCAATTGCAACATGGTTATGAAGAATCAAGGACAATTGAAGAGGAACAATTAGTTGAACAACAAGGAGGGGAAAAATATCCTAACTGGATGGACACTTTGAGAATCTTGAGAGGATAAATAAGGAGTTGTAAATTTGACAATGAGAGGCTTGTTAGAGCGTAAGAAAGTAAGTTTAAGTCAATGAATTCATAATGCAAAGGCTGAGGAAACATGAGTTAGGGATCAAACATATAGATGTGTAAAGCCTATTGGGGCAGGAAGAAAGGACCAATGGGGAAAATGAGAGCATATCTAGAAAGAGGCGTCGGTTGTCCAGTGAAGACATCATCAAAGGAGGCACTCTATTAAGTACTCCTAAAAGGATTCCAAGCACCCATGAATAGTAGTATGAAGGCACTCATAGTAGGCCACATCTTCATCACCATCATCATGGGAACATACAAGAAAGAGAGTGCATACTAGAGGACTTTAAAAAGGATAAGCCTCCCACCTTTGATGGTGAAATGAGGAAATTAAAGGATGTTGAAGCCTAACTGCTAGGAATGAAGAAGTTCTTTCGAATCCATAATTACTCAAAGAACATGAAAGAAAGAGTAGCTACTTTTAGCCTAAGAGGCAAGGTTGATATATGGTGGGAAGATCTGAAAAATGTAAAGGGATTAAGGGAGGAAGAATTGTCCTGGAAGAAGTTTGAGGAGTATTTTAGGAGAAAGTATCTATCTGAGAGATACTTTGACAACAAGGCTAAGGAGTTCTATGAACTCAGATTGGGTCAAATGACAAATGATGAATACACCACCAAATTCTTAGAGCTGCTAAGATATGTTCCCTACCTTAAGGAAGAAAAAACAAAGATTCAAAGGTATGTCAGTGGAATACCACAATCCTTCAAGGATAGAATTGAATTTGATGAGCCCAAGACACTAGAGGATGAAATCTGGAAACTGAAGCATTTTTATGAGTAGTGTAAGCATAGGCTTGAGTATAAATCAGACTAGAAATCCAAAGGCAATGCCAATTTCAAAGGAAAATGGAAAAAGGAAACCAAGTGAATGAGTGCGACCTAGTATTAACCAAGGAAATTAGTAAAGGTCCAACACTGCCAAAAAAAGCCATTCTACCCAAGATAGAGTTAAAGGTTATGGGAAGGTTCCATATAAGTGATGGATTTGTGGATAAAATCATCTAAGAAAATATTTCCCATAACACAAGCATGCTAGCCCAAGACTATACAATGCACAAGAGGTAGAGACATTTAAGGATGTGACCCATAGTATACCTAGAATTTACAAAATACTAGATAACCACCAATATGATCATCATACAATGATTATATAGATGGAAGGTATGCTCCTTGACCAAATCATTTTTATTTTGATTGACCCTGGTTCAAATTTTAGTTACATCACTCCCACTGTTGTTGAGAAATGCACATTAAAGAAATCAAAACATGATGAGTCTTGGTTAGTTCAATTAGACATGGGAATGAAAAGAAGAGTTGACCATTGGGTGAATGCTTGACCAGTCGAATTAAATGGGATGTCAATAGTGGCAAACCTTAATGTGCTACCTTTGGGAACACATAATGCATTGTTGGGCATGGAATGGTTATATGTGCATCGAACCAAGGTCAACTGCTTTGAGAAGACCATTGAATTCTTGGATGAAGTTGGAGAGCCTAAAGTATTACGCAGAAAACTGAAAGATACCTCTATGAGATTATTTCAGCTATGCAAGCCAAGAGAAGCCACATAAAATGATGCCTTTTATTTTCCATTCAAATATCCAACAATGTTGAAGTTAATTACAATGTTGAGAATAATGAAAATGATGTTATGGGGAAGTACCCTATTTTACAACAATTTTCATATGTACTTCCAGAAGAAATTCTTGGTTTTCCTCCTCACCGGGAAGTGGAATTTTCCATTGAATTAGTGTTAGGGGTATCTCCAACATCCAAATCATTGTATAGAAAGAGCACTCTAGAATTAGTTGAGCTAAAGCTACAACTAAAGGAGATGCTAAATAAGGGCTACACAAGGCCAATCATATCTCCATGGGGAGCACCAGTTTGGTTTGTGAAGATGAAGGATGATACACTCAAGTTGTGTATTGATTATAGGCAATTGAACAAGGTGACCATCAAGAAGAGGTATAAATTGCCACGAATTAATGACTTATTTGACCAGTTAAGAGAAGCAACAGTCTTATCTAAAATTGATCTGATATGAGGCTATCATCAGGTGCATATAAAGGATGAGGACATCCATAAAACAACCTTCATAATGAACTCTGTGCATTATGAATTAGTAGTAGTTCCCTTTGGACTTACCAATGCACATGCAACTTTTATGTTCCTCATGAACAACATGTTTCTCCCCTATTTGGATAAGTTTTTCATAGTCTCCGTTGATGACATTTTTGTCTATTCAAAGACCAAAGAGGAGCATGAAGAACATCTAGCCGTAGTACTACAATTTCTAAGAGATCATAATATTTATGCAAATATTAGTAAGTGAAATTTCTTTCAATCACATATTCATTACTTGGGACACATTATCTTAAGAGAGGGAGTAGTAGTTGATCTTGAGAAGATCAAGGCTATCATGGAATGGCCAACACCTAGAAATGTGGTTGAATTTAGGTTCTTTATGGGACTGGTAGGCTATTACAAAATATTTATTAAGAAATTATCCAAGATTGGTTTTCCAATATCCAAGATTGGTTTTCCAATAACTTCTTTTGTGAAGAAAGGAAATAGGTTCGAATGGACAGCTGATTGTGCTGCAAGCTTCAATCAACTTAAGTAGTTGTTGACCAATGCACTAGTGTTAAGAATAGAAAACCCTGAAAGGGATTTCGTTGTATGTACAGATTCCTGCAAGGAAGGACTTGGTGGAGTCCTAATATAGGAAAGCCAATTGGTTTTTTATGAATCTCAAAAGTTAAATGAGCATGAGAAAAAATATGTAACTCATGACTTGGAATTGGTTGCCAGCATCCATGCATTGAAGATATGAAGACATTATCTTCTTGGTAGAAAATTCACCCTAATGGCTGATCATGGAGGATTGAAATATTTATTTGATCAACCTAAATTAAATGGAAGGCAAGCTATATGATTAGACATGCTCAGCAAGTTTGATTTTGAAATCAAATATACTAAAGGCGAGGAGAATAGAGTAGTTGATGCACTCAAAAAGAGGGTGAAATTAGACCACTTAAAAGCCATAAGTTCCTACGGAACCAATCTTGAAGAAAAGATTAAAAAAAAGTTGGGTAGAAAGACGAAAGTATTAACAATTAAAATATAAGCTACAACAAGGCTCTCAAGGCAATTAAGATAAGGACTGTTTCCTTACAAAAAATTGATTGATTAAATTCAAAAGAATAATTTATGTAGCGAATAATAACGACTTGAAGAAACTAATATTAAAGGAGTTTCATGCTAAGATGTATTATGGCCACCCAGATTACCAAAAGATACTGATAATGATCCATAAATTTTCTTTCTAACTTGAATTAAAAAAGAAGGTGGTGGATTTATCCCAAAATGCATAGAGTGCCAACAAGTAAAAGTTGAGTGCAAGCACCCATCTAGCTTACTGCAACCCATTCCCTTTCCGAATTGGAAGTGATAAGTGATTTCTATGGATTTTATTATAGTTCTTCCCAAGACTCTATAATGACATGATGTAATCATGGTAGTGGTTGACAAGTTGAGCAACGTAGCTCACTTTGTGGTTGTCAAATCCACAAATTCAGCTAGTGAGGTGGCTCATGTTTTCATAAAGGAAATCTTAAGTCTGAATGGAGTTCCCAAGAATATCTCAGATAGAGACACCAAATTCACTTCAAAATTTTGAAGATAATTATTTTCATGTTTGGGAACAAAATTAGTATTCAACACAACATACCATCCCCTAACCAATGCGAAAACACTGAACATAGAGAATAAACATGATTCTAGAAGGCATGCAAAGAATGTATGTGATGCACCAGCTTAGGAAGTAGGATGAATACCTTCCACTTATGGAATTCACATACAATAATGGATATCAAGAATCACTAAAAATGAGCCCATTTGAAGTGCTTTATGGGAGGAGTTGTAATACTCCTATCAGCTAGATCGATCTAGTGAATAAGATCTTCATTGGGCTTGATATGTTGAAAAACATGGAGTAGGAAATGCAAACCATCAAAAGAAATTTAAAAGTGGCATACGACAGGAAGAAAATATATGCAGACCAACATATGGTTACAAATAGTTTCATGTTAGGGAACTGCATGTATTCATGTGAGGTAGACCCAAGAAGAGCTCCTTAAAATTTGGGTCATGTGGAAACATGGCACCACCATTTTGTGGGCCATTTGAACTACTCAAAGGGATAGGGGCCAATGGACTCTAGGTTAGCTTTTCCTCCATCAATTAGAATGTGTGATTTTTTCCATGTTTCATTGCTTAAAAGATATGTGCAGGATGCTAATCGTGTAATTGATTGGTTTGCGTTATAGGTAGAACCAAAGGGAGAATTCCAACAGAAACCTATATGCATCTCACACTTCAAAAATGAGTAATAGAGAAATTCAAAGCACAGTGGAGGCACTTTGTTCCCGAGGAAGGCACATTGGAAATGACTAACTTGATGCATGCAACATATCCTTTCTTAGTTGCTAAGTGAAGAAAAAGTAAATACATTATAATTGTTGTACAAAGCTATGTGTATAAAGCTCCATAATCAACAATTCTTGGTTTAAAGCAAGTTTTGTAGATGGTTATTGAACACTGAGGATAGTGTCCTCCCCCCCCCAAGGGGAGGGGGTTGTGACATCCCCTGTTTAATATTTCTCTCATTATAAATAATTGTAATTATTTAAATGGCTAAGAGAGGGACACACATTTCATTGCTTGAGGAAGGATATTACTTGAGGGAATTTTTGTTTTAAATATCAGTCCTGGTTGGCTGAGTGGTTTTAAATGGGTTGACTGTGCCATAAATTAATTGAAAGAGGAAGGGACAAGCCCATGTTTCCTTTAGCTCCAACAACAAGCAAGAAAAGGACAAAACTTAAAGGAATCATGGGTTGTGTTGTCCTAAGGGGGTTGACTAGTGTGAAATTAGAAAGAAGAGGGACGATTAGTCTACTTAGAAGGGAAAGGACCTTCATTCTCTCTCTCTCTCTCTCTCTCTCTCTCTCTCTCTCATGCACAAAATATGCATATGCAGAGAGAAAAATATGTCTCAAGGCGTGTAGAAGTAGTGGAAGAAAGAACATATAGAGTTTCATGGTAAGAAAAAAGAAAAAATCCTCCAAAGGTGGAGGTGAGAATGGAAAGAAGGAAACAACCAAAATTCGCTATTGTTAAGCTTCAGAGAGATTTTAAAAAACCAACTGAAGAATCCTCACAGAGGCTTTCTGAGTGAAATAATTATAAAGAGCAGTAGCTTTCCTAAAGGCTAAAGAACCACTAGAATCTTGTGGATTGATGAACCATTGACTAGGAGAGAAGCACCCAGGTACTTGGGGAGTTGATGAACCACCAAGTGATGACAAAACTGGTGGATGCTCTCACTAATGAATTATTTGGTAAAAAATTTTCTATGTTCCTATAGTAGCTTATCCACTAATGAACCTTCCTTTATTTTGGACTCTCTTCTCCTGAAAGAGAGTTGAACTCTTTGTACTATAGTATCCTAGCATGGATGTTTACCATGTATGAAAACTCTGAAAAGACTGAGTGGAATCTTTTGTAGCTAATGGATGAGACCAGAGTAGCCTCGTGATATCTTGTTTTAGTTGAAGTTTTCCCTCAGAAAGCACTCCGCATCAAGCTCTAGAATCTAGCTCGGGGGTGATAACTACAAGTAATAGTGCTTATAGCTTGTTTATGGTTGGGTGGAGAGTCGAAGTCCCACTCTCAGTTTCCAGCCCAAGTTGCTACATAAGATAAGTATTCACTTGGTCTTCATATGTTTATATATGTGTGTGTGTGTGTGTGATATTGGTGATATGGTTCCATTGATATTAAGGAATGTGAATGGGATGTTGAATCTCTTGTATGCATGAATAAGGAATGATGTGATTCTTGTATGTTTAATAGATTAAAACTCATTAGGATCCAAATCTATGGAGATGGTGAAGTCTCTATGTTATCTCATTAAATTGACGACTATGATCACAACCATGTATTATTGTTGCTTCATTTCTTTCTCTGTATTATTGAACTATTAAGCAAAGGATATGCATATCCTATTGTGGTAGATTTTTGGGTAAGCTCTGTATAAATATGAAAAGTGTGTTCAATTGCATGTCCTTTGTATATTTGTTTCTAAATGTATTTAAGTTTCAGGGTTGCACCCCTATGCATATTTCAACAAGTTTTGTTGATGTTAAGAGCTCAATGTAATGGCTTCATGACATTCGTGTGCTAAGGGACGAAGAAAAATCATGAAGAATACATTCGCTTAGGAAAAAAGGTTAGAACACCTCATATCTGAGCGATTTCGCAAAGAAATTAGAATATTTTGATGTATAAAAGACTCATAGAATAGGTCAAAATGAATTGTGGGACCCACCAGGTCAAGGGTCGGATAATCGAACCCAATAGTGTAGTTGGGTGGGAGGTTGGGCCGACCTCTAGGTAGGGGTCAGGGACTCTGATGCAATTGGTTGGTGATTTTACGAGGAAGGGCCGACCTCTGACCACAAAACAAATGTGCCTTCAATGAAGGCTTGCCTGATGACATAGCACCACGTGGGCTCGTGTGGGATATTACATGGGTGCCATGAGGAGGTTAAGGATGACACGATGAAATTTAATGTGCCCAATTCAAATGGTCATATCTCTTGATCTGGGAGTTGGATTGAAACAAAATTTATATCATTTGATAGGCGTTGATCAGACTAACACAATAATGTTATCTATTTTAAGTTCTAAAGTAGCTAGAAAAGAGTGAAATTTTAGACCCCATTTCCATAACAGGACCATGGAGATTGGGTCAACATCATAACTAGCTACTTCTACCCTATTTGGGGTTGTGGTTAGGATGGGGTATGTTACACAAACTCTCAGCCAAGAGCTCAAGTTGTTGTTTTTTTTTTTTAACAAGGTCGGGTAGTTCATATATTATCAAAAGCTTTGTTGGAGCAAGCTCTTATTACAAACGAATGCAAAAGGAAAAGCATCTAAGCCAAGAGATACGAACGTAGTCTCTTTTCCTAGGCTAGTGTTCAAGACTTCATGTATTTTTATGGGTATTCTAGTGTACTGCCTAACAAATTGACCTATTAGAAAGAGAAATTTACAAGCCATGGGTTCTCTAACAGTTTTTCAAGGCTTATAGACTGTTTGCTCCTGAGTTGGCTGTTTCTTCTTTTCATATTTGACTGAGTTCTCTCCTTCATTACTTGTGTTGTTGATTTTGTAATGTGCCACTATGGTTCCATTTGAGTTGATTTCCTGTTCTTCCTTTGGCTTTGCATTCTGCTCCTTGTTTGCTGTGCTTCCTTGGATTTGTAATGCCTGAGGTGCTTTTTCTTATTCTGGTGTTGACCGCTTTCCTTTTGTCAGGCCATTGGAATCGATGAATAGGGTTTTCAGTTTAATAACTGCCCAGATTAAGTCGCAAAGATTAGAATCATGGGAAGGATGGTAGAGATTATCCAAAGGTGCTACAGTCTGGAGGAACCATTGCTACCGTCGATGAATCAAATCAACTATCATTGGGCATGAAAAGGTTCAAAAGATAATTAATGAGAAAGGTAGGATTAAAGGCGAAGGTGTATTTCGGGCAGATAAGAAACCGTGAGTGGTAAAAAAGGGAGGGTGCCCGATTCCATTGACCAGGTGACACATAGCAATGGAGGAGAGAGAGAAAACCGTTTTTTAGGTAGGTAGTCTTTGAGCATGTTGTCGGCCTGAAATCGATAAGAACCGTCAAATTCGATGGGGACAGATCGACGGTGGGAGAAAGTCGCACAATTTTGGAAGGGTGGACTGATCGCCAACTGTCGGATTAGGCACCAGATCAACGATCCAGCTTTGATCAGAGATTGGAGAGAGGAGGGAGAAGCAGTGCGATGAAGGCTTGGGGGGGTGGACCTGGTGATATATTTAGGTGCAAATGAAAGCTTATTTGAATTCTGAATGAAGCTCTTAGTCCTGATTTCCATTGTATTTCAGTAATAATGAGGTCCCAAAGAAAGGACCGAAATCTAGACATAATAGAGGCTTTATGCTGCAATGGGGCGCTGGATGGAGGAAGCGGAGGGGATGGGGGGATATGGGGTGAACAAGCTGGGTAAGAAGAGGGGAGAGGGCTTAATGTGAAGTCTACTTGCTTAGTAGAGGTAACACTGAGGGCTATTATATAAGGTAGAAAGGGGCTTTGAAGCCAAAGAAGCACTATACTAACCTGGAAGGTGAAGATTTCTTCACTGATATTGCTTTTGTGATGATTGCAACCTTTGTTCTTATAGTGTTTTAATGCCACCCTATCCCTGCCTTTGATGAAATAGTTTGCAACATGGTTCTTGTGGCCATGATTGCGATCTTCCTTCCTATTGTTTCTCATGCTAGAGTCTAAAGTTTCATGGATTTTCTTATGCATTTTTGTGACTTCCTGGTTGTTACTGCAGTGATGAGTCCTTTGTTGCTTTTTGACTGTTGTTTTTTGATTTATTTCTTTTATCCTTGTGGTTTTTCCTTGATTTTGGTGATCTTTATACTTGTTCTTGTTGCTGCTCATTAAGGAACAGAGTTATGGTATTCTTCCTAGTTTTCATGAACATGTCCTTCATTTCTTTCCACTGCTTGGTTTGCAAAATAGTCTTCCTGTTGATTGTGAATTCTCAATACATATCTGAAGATTACATTGCCAGATCCTTCCAAGTTCTTCCTTATTCTTCTAAGAATTCTGTTCATGAATTCATTGCTTGGGTTTTTGTTTCTTGCCATTTCCTCTATTATTATGGCTGAATCGCCTATTATGATAGGATTTTGAATTTCTATTTTTTTGATAATTCTTGTTCCCATCAGCAAGCTATATGCTTCTGCCTTATTATTTGAGATTTGTCCCAATCCCCATTCATATGTGACATTTTCTTTCCCATCAGTATCTAGGATTATTCGCCCCTGCCCCTGCCTTTCTCGGGTTATGCTTCGAGGCCCCATCAAAGCATAGACAGTATCTGTTCTGATTTTTCCTCCAGTTTGTCAGTTCCTCTTCAATCATTCTTATTTTCCAAATATTTCTTGAGTTTATCTTCCTGCTAAACCCCATGTTTTTGAGAGGGTCTTCCCTATCCTTGGAATTTGATTTTTAAAAATGCACTTATTTCGAGTCAACCAAATTTTCCAACATAGAACAATTGGGATGCACTTCCATATCCTCTGAATTGTGACTTTCTTCTTTGTTGCATATGGATAAGCCTTCTCGAGGGTCTGAAGAAATTCTGGCAAGGGCTGTTCAAAATTTATTCTTATTTCCAAAGGACTTATCAACTACTGCCAACATTCTTCAACAAAGGTGCATTCTTGGAATAAGTGTTGAATATTTTCTTCAGCTTGCATGCATAATGAGCATCATTTTGGACCTTGAAAGCCCATTTGTATTAGGTTGTCACTAGTCAATATTCTCCCTTTTAGTAGAGTCCAGATGAACATTTTGATCTTAGGCAGACTTTCTAATTTCCAAGCTATTTTCCAAGAATCCCAGTCTTGTTGATTTGGTTGTTCCTAAAGGATTTTATATCCAGTCCTAACTGTGTAGTGTCCACCACTTGGGTCCCAAAGATAAGCATCTTCCTCATCAAAGTGGATTGGCGTTGCCCCTTTTAAGAGCTGCCTGATTTTGCTCCATTGCCCTTCCAGATCTGTCGGGATTGCTAAGCTTTTCCAATCTTGCCACTCCTTTTGATCCCAAAGAGATATAGAGTGTAAGGTGTTGAAACCTTTATCTTTCATCCACTCTTGTATGTCTTCAGTTTCTGGATGAGTCTGTAATGGTTCTTTTCCCATGATTCTGTCCTCCCAAATTGAAGTTGTTTTTCCATTGCCTGGGATTTTAGAAATATATCTACTCATTAATGGAATTGTTTTTTTAACCAGCTTCCATACTTGGGTACATGGTCTTATTGGGATATTTCCATTGAGTAGTATTTTCCTGGTGCCATCCATATATTTTGTTATAAGAGTCTTTTTCCACCAGCTCTCTTTTCCTGTAATTAGTCTCCATACTATTTTCATTCCCAGTGCTGCATTCATGAGCCCAGGTTTCCTTATTGATAGGCCTCCTTGTTCATAAGGTAGTACTACTTGCTCCCACCTGACCAGGCTAAATTTTTTGTTTTCTTGCTTCCCCCCTTGCCACATAAAGCTTCTTAAAATAAGCTCCATTTGTTTGTGGGCACTTGCTGGGGCCATGATTATGGCATATTGATAGATAGGTAGTGCTGCAAGGAGTGCTTTTATTAGAATTACCCTTCCTGCCATATTCAGCCACATCATACCCCAACTTTGTATTTTGTTTTTCATTTTTTCAATTTGTTTAGTCCATATTTTTGTCTTCATGTTCTCTTTTGAAATTGGAAGTCCCAAGTAAAATAAGAGTGTCCTTTTTTCTTGTACAGGGATGTCTAAGATTTGTGAGATCCTTTGCATAATTCTGGGAGGGGTGTTCCATCCATATATCCTGCATTTTGTATTGTTTAATAGCCCAGCTGAAACCTATAAAAAGTCATCCATAACTTTTTGAACCTCCTTGCTATTATTGTTGATGCCCCTCCCAGCAGCAGTGTGTCATCAGCAAAGAGTGAGTGGTTTATTGTTTTTACTCCTTTTGCTATTCTGATCCTTGTGATATTTCTTTCCTTTCTTTGATTTTCCAGAGCCCTGCTTAATGTTTCCGCCATTATAATGTATAGGAATGGGGAGAGAGGACAACCTTGCCTAAGGCCTCTTGTGCTTTAAAAGAAGTCACTGGACCTTCCATTTATGAGGGGGGAAATCCATGGAGTAGAGATGCATGCCTGTATGACTTCCACTATTTCTCTATAGAATCCAAGTTTCTGGAGGATAGCCATTAGATATGGATGATTGACCCTGTCAAATGCATTTGCCATATCTAGTTTGATTATGAGGCCTTTTTCTTGCTTTAGTATACTGGAGTGAACCGCTTCCTGTACAATAATTACATTATCTATGATTTGCCTATTGGGCACAAATCCTCCTTGATTTTCAGATATGATTATTGGAAGTACTTCCTTGATTCTATTTGCAATTATTTTTTTTATTAACTTATATGATGAATTGCAGAGAGAGATAGGGCGAAACCTGTTGAAAGTTGAGGGGTTTGCTTCTTTTGGGATAAGAGCAAGATAGGAGGATTTGGTGTTGCCTCCTATTTTTTTTTTTGAAAACATTCTTCACCATTCTTAAGAAATCCTTTCTGATGGTATACCAATGAAATCTGTAGAATGCTATTGTGAAGCCATCTGGCCCTGGGGCTTTGTCCGGGTGTAGGTTCCATATGGCCGTCACTACCTCTTCTTCTGTGGGATCCTTGCACATTGCTGCATTTTGTTCTTTTTTTATTTTTCTTTTTGTGTGCTTTAAGAAGTCTTCACTTTCAACCATTTCTTCGTTGGCTAAAAGTAAGTTTTTAAAGTGCTTATAGGCTGCTTTTTTTAGTTCCTCCGCTCCTTTGACCTCTTGGCTTTCAACTTGAATTTTTTCTATTTGGTTTCTTACTCTTCTTATCTTCATTGTGTTATGGAAAAATGATGTGTTTTTGTCCCTTGCCTTGAGCCACAAACTTCTTGATTTCAATCTTGCCTCCTCTTCTTCTTTCCTATTTTCCCTATATATTTCCCAAAAGATTTCCTTCTCTCTTAGATAATCTTGCTTGCTTTCTTCTTTGTTTTCTTTTTCAGCTTGCATGCTGTCCATTTTTTGCTATAACTCTTTTCTCTTTTCCTTTTTTTTTTTTAATTCATTTGCTCTTGCCCATTCCTTTAATTTGTTTCTTGCAATTTTTAATTTTGTTTCCCAAATATACTATGGTGATCCTGTTACTCTTGTCTCCCATGCTTCCTTGACTAAGTCGCTGATTTCTCTATTGCTGTCCCAAATTGAGCTGTATCTAAATGGGAGCGGACCCTGATTTTCCATTTTTCCCATGACTATTATCACCAGTTTATGATCAGATGTTGTGGTATGTAAATTTTTTTATTTTATGGAGTTGTGCACTGTTGCTATATTTTCTTGTATCAGAATTCTATCTAGCCTTTCTTTTATGTTACCTTTTCCCATTGTTTGGCAGGATATCTATCAAGTTGTGTTGTTCCATTAATTCTTCTAGAGTATCCCTAGATGGGTCTGTGTGATATGTTCCTCCAAACTTTTCTTCTATGCTTCTTACCAAATTTAAATCTCCTCCTAGTATTATTTTCCCATCTTGCACTTCTTTTAGTGCTTCTTTTAAGGTGTCCCAGCATTGCTCTTTTTCCTTGTAATGATTTGGGGCATATATATTTATGACACTGTACTTCTCTTTTGTACTGATTTTCATTAGATCCGTTTGGATCCAGTGCTGATCTTTTTTGTATTTTATTAATTCCCAAGTTCCTTTTTTCCATATTGTGCATATGCCTCCTCATGCTCCTGTTGCCTGTATTGCTTCCCCTTCATAATTTCTAGTTTATTTTTTTATTTTTTATTTTTTTATATTTTCAGTTTCTTGGCTGTTTGTTTTTGTCTCCTGAATCATAAGGATGTCTAGGTTTTCTTTTGCCAGAATGTCTCTTGTGGCATTTTCCTTGATGGGTGATCCCATTCCTCTACAATTCTAGGAGACCACTATCATTATTTACTTGTTGGGTGGTGCATGGCTCCTTTCCCTCTTGGCTAACTTTTTTTCGTTGTTTCCTAAATTCCTTCCTAAGAAGGTTTCCATAGGTTGCTGTGTTCCTAATGCCATTTCCTTTGCTACTGCTTCATCCCTGATTTCTTTGTTTGTCTTTCTTCCTAATTTTTTTTGGTATTCTACATTTGGGGGTACTTCCTTTGACTGCTTTCTGGTTAGGATTCTGTCTACTCAGGGGGGGGTATGAGTGTTTGAAACCAGAGGGGATGAGGGGGGATTGGGGGTATGTTGTGGGGATCTGGATCTAGTCTGGATCTTGGTCTAGGGGATGGGGGGGCTGAAGGATCCAGAGGTTCAAAAGGGTTAGGGCTAGCAAGAAGGTTATTAACTTTTGGTGATGGAGGATGGGGGTCAGAGGATGTGGAGGGTTGCGAGGAAGAGAGATTTGGTTGTTTGTAGACTGTCTTCTTTCTTTTTACCTATTCCCATTTGTTTTCTAGATATTCACTCTTTTCATTTTCATTTTCTTTTTTTTGTACATCTATTTGCAAAATGACTGTATTTGTGACATACCTTGCATTTGAAGGGGATTTTTTCATAATCCAGCTGTTGTATGTGCGTCCACTGGTCCACTTTGATTTTGATGGATTTTGGTAGCCCTTTCCCAAGATCCACTTCTACACATATTCTGGTGCATGCATGCATATTTTCCTTTGGCTCACACCTGTCTATATATTTCCCAACTCTGTTTCCTATTGCTTTGACTAAATTGTCCCCCCAACAGTGAAGGGGAAGGTGTGGCAGTCTAACCCAAACGGGGACGGCATTAGAAACATCCATTTCTGGATCGAAATTTGGCGTCCATCTGTTTAGATACAGGCCCCTAGTATCCATAAAATAAGGCCCATTCCTAAATATCAGATCTTGATCCTCGGTTTCAAAGTGGAAGGTGATGTAACCTCTTCCACAAAACCTAATTGAGATTTTCCCATCTATTGACACAGTCCAGTTCCTTTCTACCCATTTTTGCACAATTTTGGGTGATGGCCATAACCCAGTGAATTGCCCCACTAATCCACGCTCCGCTAAAGAAAGTGTTGCTCTGCGGGGAAGGGCAGGAGGGAGTGAGATTTCAGGAATATCTTCCAGTCATCTAACAAACTTGGTGATTGATGGTCTGTTCTTTGCCAGGTCCATTGTAGAAATGAGAGAGGTAAAAGATTTTGCTATTCCTTCATTTTCTTGCTGCTGATCTGAAGGAAGCTCTCCATCCTCTAATGCATCCATGGAGCTCAATCCCCAAAAGCAGGAGGCCAGTCAGGGGCAGCTACATGTAGCTGCAATCGTTGGCTAGGGTTGCATAGCTCCTTCAACAAGTGCGCTCTCCACTTAGTCCTTACACTCTTTGTTCCCCACTCAAGTTGTTGCTCATCACTCTATGACTTATTTTATTGAGGAAACTCTAGAGATCATTTGATGAATGATTTTTTAGGTTGAGCAGGAGGTTTATTACAATTAAATATTTACTCTGAATCATCTGGTTAAAAGTGAGACAAAGAATTGGATTCTAGAGACATACACCTCATCCTAGTCTCATTAGCCTTCCTACATGCAAATTTTCAAACTATATTGGCATATTATAACTCTTATGGGCAAGGCTCTTATGGATTAGAAAGTTTTTATGTGTATTGTTGAGATGATGGTGAAAGTGGAGAAGTTGGACAAAAAGGTCTCTATTATGGCCAAAGGTTGGTAGACCTTTCTTTAACTCCATCTGAATATCATGCAGACCCTCCTCCACCAATACATGTGGATGCATGTCGGCTTCAGGTTAACATGCTAAAGAAAACCATGTTCCATGTGAAGGTTTTAAATCATGGCACTGTTCTAGTCATGACTGTCAATTTTTGGTAAATATATATTGTTAGTTTTGTTATCAGTTTAATTGATAATCTTACAACCAACTTGATATGTAATGTTAAAAATTTGAATCTATACTACTAATATGGTTTTTCGAGTGGCACACCAATCACCCATAAAAAATAGTTATATAACTCTTTTTGAAAATGCCTTGTCTAGACATGCTATGTTTTGGATTTTTTGGTTGAAATCTAATCAAATTATTTTTGTTCAATTATTAATTTTTGTTATCTAAAATGGGTTTTTGACTTTATATATGGATTTAGGACCCTGAAAGAATGTGGAGAGTTTACAACTCAAAGTTGTGATTCCAAGAAATCCTTAGCCAATTTTAGGTAAATTAGACTAGAAAATATATTGGAAAACCTTCAAAAATATAGAACAGATAGAAGACGACTTTTGAAATAATATAAAAACCTAACTTTAATCCAAAAAAGATATTAACCATTATAAATTAAATAATTTTTTTATAAAAAAAATTATATTTAAATTTTGATAATTTACTTTCTATTCAAATATAATGAAAAATATCACATATCCCAAAACCTTTTACTAAATTAGATATTCATTACATTAAGTAATATTTAAATTCAAATTAAAACTAGTACACAAAAACACTACACACACACATATATACTCTAACTAATAAATGAAATAATCTTTTGATCTAAATTAAACAATATAGTTTTTAGCGAAATTGTGATTTTTTCTCGTTTAAAATATACTTTTCAATCCATAAATAGATTCAACACCTTAAAAATCTGAAACACTCAATATTTATAATCTAAATAAATTAAACTTATAATTTTTTAAAATATGTACTAAATTTAAAAAAAAATTAACAAAAATTACTTTAAAAAACTATTTTATCTTTAATTAAATTACACATATTCACTAATCTTATAACTCTATACAATTTATCCTATACTAAAATTCACTTCACTTTTATTTATAAAATATACTTTCACTCGTTATTTTATTTACAAAACTTTAATAAAAATTATAATTTATATAACTACAAATTTACCCTTTATAAATACAATTTATTAAAGAATTCATCCATCTTATAACTCCTTGACTAACTACTTTTAGTCATGGTAATTTAATCGTAAAGTTTGCCGTATAATAAAATTCATCTAACTTATTATTGGTTTAGATGACTTTCAAATTTACACTTACGAGTAGAATTTATAAAAAAAACCTCATCCATCCTATAACTCCTTGATTAACTCATTTTACTTCTGCCAATTATGCCAATTTTATTATAAAGTTCATTGAATAATAAAATTTATTTAACATATTATTTTATTTACAAAATTTAATAAGAATTTTACTTGTGAAATACTATTACGAGTTTTTCTAAATCTCATTTTTTTTTAATGAGATTTGAATGTTTGATTTAGTGAGACTATTTTTCACACAAATCGATTTATTTTTCCTTTATACGTCTTTTATTTTTTATCTTATTCTCTAGAGTGAAAAAATTTATCATAGTTTAATGAGAACAATTTTTCTTTTTATAAATTAATAAAATTGACAATTAAATTGAATTACCACTATAATCTTTAATAACCTCTAGACATGCACTTCGGTGCGCGGTGTAATGGTGAGGGCGGTAGCCTGTAGCACCCCCCACCCAGGATCGAATCCTGCCGAGGCAGGCGAGTGATGGTATATTGAGAGATTGTTGTAAATTTGTGAGATGGATGTAAAAAAAATTGATTGATGTAAAAAAAAAAAAAAAAATGGTCCTATCCCAGCCTACAAAAAAAAAAAATTACCTCTAGACATTTTAGCATATTAATGTGGCCCCTTGGAGTATAGACAAGGTTAATAAAGACTTTGAACTAGCCAAATTGCAAAAATTACTTTAACAATACATTCTAGCATTCAATGATATGTCATTACTATTATTCAAGTAAAATCAAGCCATTTAAAACTATTGGCCAATAATTCATAACAAATAGAGTTTCCTTTATGCTAAATACCTTTAATTTTTTCTTTTTGGAAAAAAGAAATAATTCATAAGAGGTAGATTTTCACTTATCCCAAATACTTTTTTTTTGCCCCTTTGAAAGAGCTACATTGCAAAGTGTAACAATACATTCTATAGCAAACTCATATTATCATTTCTAGGGTCAAATCAAGTCATTTAAAATTATTAGCAAATAATTTGTAAGAGGTAGAATTTCACTTATGCTTTTTCCTTTTTCTTTTTCAAGAAAATAATTTGGCCTCCCTTTGAGCAAAAAGGCACCCACATTTATACTCACTTCCTTTTCCTAATTTATAATTATTAGTCACTTAAAAATGTTTTTTTTGAACTTTAAGCCATTACAATAATAATGATCTAGGCATCTAAGCTCATCATCTCTTTTATAGGAATTTGAACCTGACAAAAACATATAAATTGTTTAGCCCAATCACCCTATTTTTATATGAATTTTAAGCATAATTCTAATTTGTACATTACTTTTTTTTTTACAAGGTGGGAAAACTTATCATAACTAAGTTGTCAAAGTAAGTGAGGACAACCACTATCTCTTGTTGCTAAAAAGGAATGCAAGCTGACTCATCACCAGGAAAACCACCACCTTGAATAACCCGCTAGTGGTCCTTAAAAGAATAGGCTTTCACTCCTGCGAGATACCTTTGGGTTTTGGGCCGTTAACATATTTCTTTACCTCTTAAAAAACAAGCTCTTAACATAGTTTTAAAGCATACTCCAAAACCTTCCCTAGTAAATTACCTATTCCTCAAAAACATATAAAAACCCTTGATTTACTTAATTTACTTATTATATATTATTTGCAAAATCATAAAAAGAAAATTGTTACTTGTATCTATTCATTCAAAACATGTATAAAACTTAAAAAATGATAAAATATAATTTTTGAGATGGATTGTGGGTTAAAAACCATTTTAATACATAATTTTAATAAATATATTGTCCATTTTGGGTGTGTAGGTTTTGGAATCTTTCGCGGTCACCCAGAACCAAATTGGAGTCAACCTGATGATCGGCTAATCCGCCAGCGTAGACCTTGCTTCCCGGCCCTGCATGGCCACCTCAAATTCCATTTGGCATTAAACGGCTTTCTCTTCTGTGGGGTTTTACGCTCGCTCATTCACTAACTCCAGTCCGTCGCCCAAGTGACCGTTGGAAGATTTGAAATGTACCCTCTCCGATGCTTGAACTCCTCCCTTAATCACCGGCCCTGATCTGGCTTGCCCTTAAACACTCACTGTCACTCTACTGCTCTCAGGAATTTGTTGATTTTGACAAAGAAAATGTTTTCGGCTGCTTCAATTTTATTTGCCATTACTTTCAATCGATCTCTTAAGCGGGCATGGGGGGAAAATAATCGGATGATGTAATAAAACTATTTTTCCCCCGAGAAGCACCCATAGAAGGGGCTCTACTGGTTCTTATGGCATGAAGGTGTTACAAAAATTGAATATTGGCGTTACTGGAAACATGGAGACTTGAGAGATTAATCCGGAGGGTGGAAGGAAGGAAATGCCAGTCTCTACGCGCTCCAAGATTCTGAGCAGCCCCAAAGCTGGAAGGTTTCGTGGGCAGAGCAATAAAGAAGACGACTGTCATGGAGATTCGTCCGTTGCGACTCGAACCCGGGTGAGTCCTTTTCCGCGAAATCCTCATCATAATCTCAAGGAGAAGCTTAAAATACTCACCCAAATACATGCGCAAGTCGGAAGCAATGGCCATCAACAGAGTGACGTTCCACAGGTCAGTAAATCAACTAGGCCGGCCAGGAGAGTAATGCACGATCATCCTGGGCACAAGCTCGCTGCCAATGAAGAAAATATGCCGAGGGGTACAAAGAAAAACGCAGAAAATCAAACGCATATAGCAGTGTCAAAACCACCTAGGGTTTCAAGTACTTATAATTGGGTTAAAGAAACAAAGGGAAAGGTTGTTGTTCTTGCGGATGAGCATACCAGTTCTAGCAATTTGGGGAATTCAAGGTTCTCATTTAACCTACCAGAAGGCTTTTCTTTCCCAAACCCTGGTGCAGGCATAAAGGAACACCCATCAACTGTCCCCAGAAGTTTCAGTATTGTAAATGGGCAAAGAGAAGCGAAGCCCATTCCTATGAAAGGTAAACAGGAGATTGATTCATCGGCCCCTGCTAAAGATGGGCAGGTGGAAAGAATTATGGTTTATGTTAGAGTGCGACCTCTGTCCAAGAAAGAAATTGAAGCAGGCGCCCGCAATTGTGTTCGTGTTGTTAACAACACAGACCTTTACCTCACTGAATTTGCTTCTGAGACTGACTACCTGAGACTGAAGAGGCTTCGTGGCCGGCATTTTGCATTTGATGCAATCTTCCCTGACGCCGCAGAACAAGAGGACGTCTACATGACTAGGTATGTTGGTTCACATTTTGCTCTGTTTCTCGTGCTTGGCATATTTGAATTTTAAAATGTAGCATAAACTTGTGGCCATTTTGTGTCTTTGGGATGAGAATATACAGTACGGCAGAGCTTATTGAAGGTGTTCTGCAAGGGAGAAATGGATCTGTATTTTGCTACGGGGCAACGGGGGCAGGGAAAACACACACAATGTTAGGTACCGTTAAGAATCCAGGTGTGATGGTTTTGGCTATAAGGGATCTGTTTGCGAAGCTTAGGCAGCGAAGTCGCAATGGCGAGCATGTTGTGCGGCTATCTTATCTGGAGGTTTACAATGAATCTGTCAAAGACTTGCTATCACCAGGCAGGCCTCTTGTTTTGAGAGAGGATAAACAGGTAGGCTCTATGAAGCCTTTTGTGACTAGTTGCATCTCTTTTGGAATAGTTGAAATCTTTTCTTGACCTGGATGATATAAACTGTCTCCAGTTTGTTTCAGGGTACTGTGGCTGCAGGGCTTACACATTATCGGGCATATTCTGCTGAAGAGGTATGGTCTCTCTTGAGATTCTGACCTGTTTAAATTTTAGACAGATATATGCTAAAGAAGTTGCTGGTTCATGTCTATTTCCTGTTATGCTAAAGAAATTGATTCATGTCTGTTTCCTCTTATGCTAAAGAAGTTGATTCATGTCTATTTTCTGTGATTGGTGGTTGAAGGTGATGGCCTTGCTTCATCAAGGCAATCAGAGTAGAACGACGGAGCCAACTCGAGTTAATGAAACTTCATCTCGATCTCATGCCATCTTGCAGGTAATGATACTTTGAACTTGTATTTGGACGGACTGCCATTTTTAACACGCCATATTCTTTAGACATTCTTCTACACAAATTTCTTTCAGTAGACCTACAAGCATATACTCATTGTTAAATGACTTGTTATCATTGTAGGTTGTGCTAGAATACAAAGTAAATGAGGGATCGAGTGTTGTCACTCGCGTGGGAAAACTGTCTCTTATAGATCTGGCTGGTTCTGAGAGAGCTCTTGCCACAGACCAAAGAACAGTCAGATCTCTAGAAGGGGCCAACATAAACCGCTCCCTCCTTGCCCTCAGTAGCTGCATTAATGCTCTAGTTGAAGGGAAAAGGCACATTCCATACAGAAATTCTAAACTTACCCAACTTCTCAAGGTGTGAATGGTATTATTGCCTAACTACTTATCTAAATCCTCCTGCGTTTGCTGGAAAAAGTTATTGCTTAACTAGTCATTTAGAGAGATTCAGAAGTATAGGCAATGAACAATGCTTGAGTGATCATGGGATATGACATTGAGAACATTGTTTAGTCCTGTGCTGAGTTTTTTTGTCATCCTGCTTTATGTTGAGAAGGCATGAATGCTTATCCTCACTAACTTATAATAGACCTTGGTGAATTGAAGGATTCATTAGGAGGGGCTTGTCAGACAGCAATGATTGCGAATATCAGTCCTAGTAATCTGTCATACTCGGAGACACAAAATACTCTGCATTGGGCAGATCGAGCAAAGCAAATACGCACAAAGGTAGGAGATAGCTAGCTTTTTCTTCAAGCTGTGTATTAGTATTTCATGTGAGAAAATAAGGATTAGCGATGATGGGGAGTCTTTACGATTTTCCAATGTGCAGGCTTGCGTTGCAATTGAAGAGTTTGAAGTTCCTGAATCGCAAATTGATCAGGCAAAGTTGCTTCTTGAAGTGCAAAAGGAGAACCAGCAATTAAGAATGCAGCTTGCTCGTTTGCAACAAAAGCTACTTGCTAATCAAAGCCAGGCACTAACTTGTAGTTCATCCCCGTCCTGCCCATCTCCTCTTCCCCCTTCACCTTTAAGCCCATCTAATATTACCCAAATGTCAGATAGGCATCAACCAATGAACCTTCAATGTTATACCATTGAACCACCTCCTAGACATGAGTTGCTTACAAACGATCATGGTAAAACAGTCGAAGAAACCATCTGGGAGCTTAGGAGGACCATAGAAGATCTGCAAGAGGAGTCTGAGCGTGTCAAGGCAGAGTCTTTGATGAAGGAGAAACAGCTCGCAAACTCCCTTGTGGCTCTCACTCTCGAGCACAGCGTCCAGCTGAAGCACAAGGATGACTTCATACGCAAGCTTTGCCAACAGACACTTCTGGGAAACCAACATGACCTTGATATGCCTGGTCAAGGACAGATGATTCAGAATAATGATTATGTCATAGCAAGTGCGGCTGCCTCCACAAAATCACCTTCTGAGATAATGCAGAGAGGCAGATCTCCCAAACCAAGAAGAAGCAAAACTGGTTCAGTCCCTGAGAATGTGTGCAATCAAATCCCAAGGTCTAATCAGTTGATAAAGACACGAAGAAGGTCTCAATGTTCAGATTTAGATCAAAGGAGACGATCTCAAAATTTGCTATCACCTGCAACAGGGAGAAAGCGCACCTTTTGGGATATCACCAATGTCAACAGCCCTGCAGCCACACAAAACAGGAGTACGAGGATCTATACAAATAACGCTCCCTCTATGCTTCTACAAGTAAGCTCAACTCTCTCATCATGGTCACATTTTCTTTTGGAAGAATACTGATTTGCAGTGCTTTTTTACCTGCACGTGGTGTTGTATGCTCTTATTCTAGTCATTAGTTATCTTTATAACTCATCTGTTTGCATCTTGCCTTCAGCCAGGATTTGCTCGTTATGAACCATCTCTTGACTAAAATGTCCAGGTCAAGAAATACCTGCAACAGAGTCGCTGCATCTTGAAGTCTTGAATTGCTTGTCGGAGAATGTGAAAAAAACAGGCCAGTGAAATTTATATACAATCCGGTGGCTTTGTAATTGTTTTGATATCAAAGAGCGTGCTTTGTTATTGTTTGGTCAGCCAACGAAATTATTTTTTATATTAGCCTTGTGCTTCCTGTTCTTTTAGCCTCAGGTTTGTACTATTTAGCTGTAGTTTGACACTGTTGTACTCTCTTGTTAATTCTTGTGGACATAGCAATGGAGGCTGATTCTAGTCTCGGATGCATCTTTTGCTTTACACAAGAAGTTTCATGCATTTCATTATTTCTGAAAAATTGACAGTCAAAGCTTCATCAATTTTACTATGTGGGAAAGCATTGCTAAATTTGTACCATTTCAATTATTTTTTGATAGGATATTGTTCTAAAATTGTAATTATGGCAGGCAAGAAATCTTTGACCTGATTTCCTCTGTAATAAATCTGCTTATTTTAATTGTTCACTAATTGGAAAGCGTATTCTTAGTCACTATTCTCATTCAGCCTAGCTTATTCTTGATGGATTTTATAACTAGTATAGGCTAATCTTAACCTCGGATTTTTAAAGAAACATGAGCAATAAAAAAACCAAGAACAAATATCTCACTCCCTAAAACATTTGGGACTAAGATGGACTTATTCTAGTTTCTTTTCCTTTTATGTTATAGTTTCGTAGGACAAATTCTTCTTGAAGTATTTTATAACCAGCATGGATCCATTCTATTTCTGGATCTATTAAGCACTGAGGGAGATAAAAAAAATGAAGTGCAGCTTAAAAGAATCCAAGGTTAAAATGGATCTATGTCATTTTTTTTTCATTTTCTTTTTATTAACTTTTATGCACAAACACACATGGTTACAACACTTTGGCCTGGTTACAGAGATCTCCTACACCTTGGGCTGTAAAAGCACCAAGAGTTTGAAATGGATGGCAGCATTGTATAATGTCTGTATACTTTTTCTTAATCTTTCATCATATCATTTCTCTCATCCATTGTTAATGAAAATTTTGGGGTTTAAGATATCAGGGGACGATTTACAATTCATTATCTCTTCGGTCTGTGATCCAGATCTCATGCCAAAGTAGATAAGACAGTTTGATCGTCTTAGCCTGGGTTATGTTAATTAAATATGGTTAGAAGTTACACCTTTTCTACCCAGAATAACAAAAGAAATGTAATTAATGCCAAATTACTCCGTTGTCGTTTGCACTATAATATAGGGCTTCGAAAAAATTGAGCTTGCTGCAACAGTTCAGATTCGAGCATGGCGTTCATCATATAATAGTGAGAAATGCTAGGCAATTTAATTTAATTATTCACTAGTGGGAAAACAATATCATTCATCTATCATGTTTCTTCGTACACAGTATTCATAGTCAATCGAACTTGTTCTTCGGGAATTTTATCACGAATAGTTTGTAATAAATGCCTGCAGTGTTTAGTTTGTACCGATTTTTGTTAATCCTGCTTTCTCAAATTAGGTGTTTATGAAAATTCCAGATGTAAGGTATTGGGGTATTAGTTAGTTATCCGAATCACTTGCGAAAGTGCTCCGAATCACTTGCGAAAGTGGATAAAGTTTAGGTCATCTTAGCTTGGGATTTTGCTGATTTTATTTGGTTAGATGTGAAACTTTTGCCACTCAGTATTGAAAGAGAAATGTAACTAATGTCAAATTATTTCACTTTGATTTGAGTTTTGCGCTAATATGGGGCTTCAAACAGCTAAGGCCCCTGCCTGGATTTCTTTCTATAACAATACTGAAATGTTATTCTCTTTATTTTAAAAACTAATTTCACACCCACGGGAAACAAGTATCATTCCTCTGGCATGTTTCTTCGTCAATATTCTCATTCAATCTAACTTATTCTTGAAGGCTTTTATCACACAACTTGAAATCAATGGCTTCAGGGTTTAGTGTGTGACATGTGTGTTCTTTTCCTTAATCCTACATATTTTCTTTCGGATCAGCGTTTAATGAAATTCTTTATCTTTGCAGTGTCTGATCCAAATCTCATTCCAAGTAGATATAGATTGTTTTAATCTTGTCTTGGGATTATGCTAATTTCATCTTGTTAGATAGGGACTCTTTCTACCCATATTTGCAAAAGAAAAGTCACATGACTTTGTTGTATTTTGGTGTAATCTGGCCTTGAATAAATTCCAGCCTTCGTTTGATCACTTTAGGTTATTAACGATTCATAAGGAAAGAGTATGGTAAAGCATCTGACTTTAAATACACTGAGCTTCCTGCAACTAGGATTCCAGCTTTGTTTTGATCACTTTTTAAAGATTCATAAGGAAATTCTATGTCAAAGTCAATCCCTTGGGAAATTTTGAGGTGTGTCCATATCTTGGATGACGAATAAATTTTGTTTGACGAGGAGTTCTGGCCATCAATCCAAGTATGGTATTTTCAGAGGAAGTCAAAGTTAACCACTTTTGGTTTAGATAATTATTCTCTAGTTTATGGAAAACAGACTATTAATAACTAACTACGAAGGGAAGGAGTGCCATGATGCAGCTACCTAGATAGCCTATCAATCTACAAGTAGCCAGATACATATACTAGATGTCGGATGATCCCTGTGCGTGTTGAATATACCTCATATTGATTATGTGAAAAATGTACAAGGAATATGTGATTTAATTTATAGAAGCACCAATGTGGTGTATCAAACAAGTGTAGACTTTTTGCTTTATTTTTAAAATTTTCTAAAATTGAATTAAATTTCTATAAATTTGAGTCTTATTATAAAAAAAGTTGGCATTTTAAGAATTAATAATATCTATCAAGGTTTCTATGTTTATAATATAACTATGGATGCTTAAAAAATTCCTTGGGCCTATGACATTGATGAAATTATGTTATTAATAAGATACATTGCACATGCCCACGAGACGCAGAACAAGCAATGTATGGGTGCATTGTCAACATATTGTTTGTGATCTAAACATATGCAAGAACACATTAGAATATAGATATAAAATAAACATAGAGATACAGCGGGAAAAAAACTTCATTTCATTAATATCAAAGAACTGAAATATGCTTATATATAGAATGGAAATAAATTAGCTAGGGCGATGGTAGCTTATCTTTGAGAAGAGATGTGGTGGCTACATGCTTCTGAACTGTGTTACAATGAGACTCGAAGACCTATTTATTATTGAGAAACATTGTAAAACCCTAAACATCCAAAAACCTAACCCTAGTAGATGAAGCGCCAAAACTATGGGCCTCGTTTGGGTAAGTTGGTATATCAAATTCCTGGGGTCGTAACTTTGACATACGATTTCCGTTTAACGTGCACAATACCTTGTTAGAAATATCTATTTGAGGACTACAACTTTCAAATGCAAACATCAATCAAAATTTCATGTTTGCACATTTTTCTCAAAAAACGTCGTTTAGTGCCTCAAAACGGCTCCAGGAGTTTAGGACTCGAAAAACTGCAAAAAATAGTAAACTGTGCTACAATTAAGGAAACTGAAAGAGACAATGGTGGGGGTCCAAGTGGAATAGGTGGGTGACCACGAATATCCACCTAGATCAATCCTCCCCCCTTAGGAAGTAATGGTCCCATTGCGTTGGGTACTTCCATGAGATGGAGAAACTTTTGTTGAACTTGGTCCCTAGTGAGCCACTTGCCTTGGTGTAGTAGGAGTTGGCCAACTTTGACAATCTGATATTGTTGGACCTTCTGTTGGCAAGTTTTATTGATTTGTGTGTCCATGATTCGATCAGTTGTGGTCTGTTCCATGCAGTCTAGGTTTAACTCTGATGGTGCGAGTTGTTTTGCAATGTCTGATGTGTCCAGTAATGGTGGAAAGTATGGTCGAAGACGGTCCACATTGAAGATTGGGTGCAAGCCAAGGAATGGGGGAATGCTGAGCTTAAAAGCATTGTCTCCCACATTTTTGGTAATGGTGTAAGGCCCATATCAGAGAGGTCTAAGCTTCCGATGGGCTCCGTAAGACATTTTATCTGCAAATGCAACCAAACTTTATCGCCCACTTGAAACTTGTGTGGCACCTGATGTTGATCATGTCGCTACTTATATTTGGCATTTGAATTCTCCAAGATTTCGTGACCCTGATGGTGAATGTGTTGGATGCGTTCAATAAATTTGGTTTATTTATCAGCCTCGGACAATACATTTATGGATTATGTCGATGTAGTCGCATGAGGCATGACAATATCAATTAGACACAATGGTTGAAATCCTAGACCCACTTGAAAGGGACTGCGACTAGTCGAGTTATCGAGAGCTATGTTATAACTATGATGCACATACGGAAGACTCCCATCCTAGGTTTGTGGATGCTTGGAGTTGTACATGTAGAGTATGTGCACTATCATCTTATTGACGACCTTCGTTTGGCCATCAGTCTGGGGATGGAATGCAGTTGACTTGGTGAGCTTTGTGTCCAATAATGTCCAGAGGCTTAACTAGAATGTGCGCAGGAACCTGCTATCTCAATCTGAAATGATGGTCTGTCGGATTCCAAAATGTACCCACACTCGTTCAAAGAAGAGTTTGGCAGTGTCCTCTACTGTGATACTCTTTTTGTAGGCCACCAATATAGCCATCTTAGAAAATTTTTCCACAACCACAAATATATTGTCATTACTATGCTTGGTAGAAGGGAGGCCAAACATATAGTCCATGGAGATGGATTCCCAAGGTCTAGGAGTAGGAAGAGGAGTGTACAAGCCTTGCTTATTGATGGTTGGCTTGACGATGGCGCATGTAGTGTAGGATCTGATATATTTCCCAACATCTAGTCAGAGTTTTGGCCAATAAAAGTACTTTTGTAGTACAACCACAGTTTTCTCTACACCAAAGTGTCA
The DNA here is from genome assembly GCA_031772625.1 of Pinus tabuliformis. Lineage (NCBI taxonomy): Eukaryota > Viridiplantae > Streptophyta > Pinopsida > Pinales > Pinaceae > Pinus > Pinus tabuliformis. The sequence continues at coordinate 1,696,718,338 of CM062819.1, read as the reverse complement.
TGCGATCCGACTGTAGTGCACCTCACAAATCAGCTTGGCACGCTCGCTTGAACGAACACAAAGGTGGCCCAGGTAGCATAATAATGCATCATGGAGGTGGAAATCAGGAACTTGCTTGCCATCTACAAGCATCTAGTATGTGGAGGCACACTATAGAACATTTTTGTATAGTTCCGACCATCCAGAGGTCTCATAGCCACAAGATTTGAGGACAATAGTCAGTGCTGCGACTGGGGGCTGTCTGAGGTAGTCTGCAACATGATTAGTGCTACCCTTTTTGTATTTAATGTTCAAGTGAAATTGTTGCAGATATGTAGACCATTTTTTATGGCAATTGTTCTACAATTTCCCTTGTCTCTGTATAAACTAAAGAGGTCGATGATCGGTGTGGATGACCATCTCCTTCCCCAGAATGTAATGCTTCCATTTCCGGCAAGCATATACGATAGAATACATCTCTTAATAAGTGGGGTACTTCTAAATTGTATCAGAAAGTGTCTCACTATGTGCTCGTGCTGGGTGAGGACTACACCAATAACATCATCGGAGATGTTTGTCTCGATTTCAAATGGCTGTTGCAGGTCTGGCAACGTGAGTACTAGTGCAGAGAAGAGGCCAACTCAACGATTGCCCTCCGTTGGGACTTGGACCAGGAAACTTTTCTTTCGCTCCACTCTTGGTAATCTGACTCAAAGGCCACGTGATATGGGAGAATCCCAACACGAACCTCTAATAAAAATTTGCAAGGCCCAAAAAGTTACGAAGCTTTGTTAGAGTGGTCGAGGCTCGCCAATCTCGAATGATTTGGATCTTAGTCATATCCACATGCATGACACACTCATCTATGATGTAACTCAGATATTGTTCCTGACTCATGCCAAGGGTGCATTTCTCCAAGTTGGCACATAGTTTGTGCTGCCAAATGGTTTGAAGGACCTGATAGATGAGTTGCAAGTGTTCTTCCTAACTCTTGCTGAAGATGAGGATGTCGTCCAGATAAACAACCATGAATGAGTTGGTGAAGGGCCGCAAGATGTCATCCATTAGCCTCATAAAATTAGCAGGCGCATTTGTCAACCCGAAAGGCATAACCAACCATTCAAAAATGTCTTCCTTAGATTTGAAAGCAGTCTTCCATACATCTATTGGTTCTATTGGAACCTGGTGATAACCAAACTTTAGATCGATCTTGCTGAAATACTTGGCCCCCTTGAGTTGGTCCGAAAGGTCATCAATCCATGGGATTGGATAACTGTTCTTGACAATGATTTTGTTTAGTGCCTGATTATCAGTGCAGAGCTTCCAGGTCCCATCTTTCATCCGTACAAGTACAATCGAGCTCCCACAAGGTGTGGAACTTGGTCGGATGTGCCTTTTTTGCAACATCTCCTAGATTTGTCGCTTGATCTCTTCATTTTCCAGAATGGATTGACGATATATCGACCCGTTGGGTAGAGGTGCTCAGGGAGTCAGAGTGATTGAATGCTTGACTTGACAGTGCAAGGGTACCTTGGGAGCCATGGATGTGGCTATGATCTTCCCCTTACATTGAGAGTGAATAAAAAGAAAATAGATTTCCTAGTCTGGGAGACGATCTCACTGCATTTCTTAGCATAGATCAAAGAGATGGCGGTAGGCGGGGCTACCTTTGGTATCTTGTAAACTTACTATGCAAAGAAATAACAATAGTGTGAGGCCTCGACTCATATACAACATGACACTTCCACAAGTATGGTTGGTCTAATAATACATCACAAACTTCAAGAGGAGCAACATCACACAATATCTCATCCGTGAAGGGCTTGATGCTGTATGGAAGGTGGCACTGATGGTTGACCCGAAGATCTCGTCCTTCGTGAAGCCACGTGATGGTGTATGGCTGCAAGTGTGGTATGGTTGGTAGGCCCAACCGCTTCATGAAATTTGCTGAAATGAAGTTCTTTTGGCTCCTGTTATTGATAATAAATTGCAGCGGTGAACCCTTCACCCACATCTGTGATTGGAAGAGATTCTCCCCCTTCTTTCGATCTACGGCCTTAATATTCTGGATCTTGGTTATGGCAACAATGGTGCTGCGATCTATATCAATAATCTACTTCCCTTTATCATTCCCCTTGTCGGGTTCAGACTCATACTCAGAACATGCATCTGATTTTGAAGCCTTCAGCTCGACCACTAGTGACTGCTTGTCTCGCACTCACTTATGTTGTGAGTGGGTCTCTTAAGGAATTCACACCACTTCCCTATGTCCTTCTTTGTCTTTGTGGTGTTGTTCTTTTCTTGCATCTTCGACGGGGTGTCCTGGGTCACCCCTCCTTGGCTTTTTCCTTTGTTCTGTTGTTTGGGGGCGTCTTTCCCTTACTTTAGGTTCGTAGATCCAAAGTTTCACTTCTTTTGTTTTAACTTATGTTCGATCTTGACAACGTATCGATAGGCAACACCAAGCAAGGAGATGTCTAAGAACTCCATCTCGTCTTGGATGTATTTTTGCAGACAACCATGGTACTTGAGTACTAGAGGCTGCTCAGAATCCTTGATACCTAACTTCGTGTGAAGGGTATGAAAAATATTTGTGAACTTCGACACGTCTTGGTCCATTCCCTGTCGTAGCGTCGTCCACTTTATTTAGTTATCTTCAGAGCTCTGAACATGGTAATACTGCTCCTTGATGGCGTCTCGGATAAAGTTCCAAGTGGGTGCGTCTAAAAATAGTGAGGGTTCCCTATTATCCTTCTACTCACAGTAGATTTCCCACCAGTACTTGATGCGGGGAGCGACTTTGAGGAGGGCAATATTTTCCCTACTCGAAAAATCATGAACTGAAAAATACCATTATAATAAATTTAACCATATATCTACAACGTTTGCATCTATTTGGCCTTCAAATATGGGAATATCAAAGTTGACTTGTACCTTGAAGGGAGTGGTGCCTCCAGAGTGGCTGCTAGATGAAGATGCATCGCATGTGGGCATTTGCCGAAGGATCTGGGCAAAGTTGTCCATCATCGCGTTCCTTTGTCACATGAGGGCTTCTTCAAGCAATATTTTGAAGTGATCTCCTGCTCCCTCGTCTTTCTTTTCTTCCACCATTGGAGGCTGTCAGGATTTACGAGGCTGGTCTTGCAAAGTTTCAACCAGTTCAAGCTCTAACACCTTATACCCTGACCTCATTGGGGACAAGCAAAGAAAAATAAAGAAAGAGCAGACCGCTTTGATACTATTGATTTGGACTTACATAGGAATGCAACAGAATATAGATATAAACATAAATATAGAGACGCAGTAGGAAAAAAACTTCATTTCATTAATAACAAAGAACTGAAATGTGCTTACATACATAATGGAAATAAACTAGCTCGGGCGATGGTAGCTTATATGTGAGAAGAGATGTGGTAGCTACATGCCTTTGAACTATGTTACAATGAGGCTCAAGGGTCTATTTATATTGAGAAACAATGGAAAACACTAAACATCCAAAAATCTTACCCTAGGAGATGAAGTGCCAAAACTATGGGCCCCGTTTGGTTGAATTCATACATCAACTTCCCGGTGTCTTAACTTTGACACACGATCTTTGTTTGATGCGCACAATACTTCATTAGAAAGATCTATCCAAGGATTATAAATTTCAAATGTAAACACTATTAAAGAGCCATGTTTGTATGTTTTTCCCAGAAAACATCTTTTAAGGCCTCAAAATGGCTTTGAAAGTTCAGGACCAATTTTTTTTTCCAAAAATACTACACTGTGCTACAATTAAGGAAACTGAAAAACTGAAAGAGATAGTGGTGGAGTTCCACGTGGAATAGACGGGTGGCCACCAATATCCGCATGGATTAGCTCGCCTAATGGTCACCGATTTGAAACCCCGTGGTTATCCCTCCTACCTGACCTCGAACTAGAAGTTGTTGTAGCGGTGGGAATTAGCCCCATGCCATGTACAAGACCCACCTAGTTGTTGATTCCTCTAGTAAAAAAAAGCAATACATTACACATGAAATCATAACATACCCATTTAATTTTTCGATTGTGTAATAACTCACGCTAATTATTGTTACCATGGATAATTAATTATAGGTTACCAGCTTAGATATATCTTAACCTCAGATCTATCAAACGTCAAGAGGGATCAAATCTCTCAAGGTGCAAACCTTGAGGAAATGTTTGCACCTTGAGAGATTTAATCCCTCTCAGCACTTGATAGATCTGAAGTTAAGATGGATCAAAGTTGGTTTTAGTCATGCACGGTCATAGAAAATGTGTGGAACATCTAATTATTTTGATTATTTTAAATATGTCTAAGCTTAATCTGGTCATTTTTATTTTAAATTCGCCTAATTATCTCAATTTGAGATGATAGAGACTTATGTCACATGGTTTGTCGAACTTCAACCTTGAGGTTCGAATTTTGGTGAACCTTAATTTTTTTTGAGGTTCGACGAACCTCATCGAACGTCATATCCATTGACCAAGTCCATATATCAAAACTCATAACCTCATGTCAGAACTAAAGCTTGTAATCTATCCTTGCAATTTCTATGTCCATGATAACATTTTTTTTTTTTTATGTTTATTGATGTTGATATCTTACTATTTTATACTATATTTCATTTTAAACTTAATATATATATATATATATATATATATATATATATATATATAACTTGAATGTTGCATATGGATGAAATAAAAATTTTGAATATAAAGTGACAATGTAACAATGTTGAATGATAGAAAATGTGAATAATAAGAATGTAGTCAATTACAAATAGTCTTCACTATGATCAATCTCAAACTATTTTCTTCTACTATTCTTGTTATCACAAATGTTAGTTTTGCTATATTTTCATATTGATCATATGAAAAAGGAGGTTAAAATTGTAGACCATTCAAATATTTAACTCACACTATTGTGGTAAATGTCATACCTTGTCTCTCTTGCTCTCCAATTGTAATAGTAGTTTTCTCCAAAGTCATTCATTGTGACTTATGAAGTGTTAACCCCAGGTAAGTCTCAATGGTAGTTATTTTTTATTACCTCATTTGAATGCAAAGTGATTAACAATATTGAATGATAGAAAATATGAATAATAAGAATGTAGTCAATTACAAATAGTTTACGGTTTCAATAAGCAAACATTAAGTGAACATTTTATTTGAGATGAAAATTCACGTATTTTATTTATGGTTGAATTACTGTATAAACGTATTTAAATCAATGCAAGTCGTTAATAATTTCTGAAATCAATGCACAATGTTAATCTAATTACCTTGAAATTAATATACACCATACATCTAGTTACATCAATTTATCATAAATCAACATCTTCATTGAAGTCAATGCATCTAATGCAAATAGTTAAATATGATGAGAAATCAACATCTACACTAACATCAATGCATTTAATGCAAGCAATCAAATATGATTAGAAATCAACATCCACATTGAAATCAATGTATCTAATGCAAGTAATCAAATATGATTAGAAATTAACATCTACACTAAAATTAATGCATCTAATACTACCAATCAAATAAGATTAAGAATCAACATCTACATTGAATTAAGTATTTGGAGTTTTTGCAGTGCATTATATTAGATATCATTTTTTTTGGGATTCAACAGCGTTAAGTAAGTCATTCATCTATGCCCATTTCCATGAGAGCTAGTCGTAACTGACTAATTTCTCATGATTTTTGAATAGTTCACTTAGCACTCATTGCATCAGGTGATGCTCATAGGGGTGAAGAAGTGAGATTGAAACTAGTGAAATAAATCACATAGTGTCAATCATCACTTTTGAGGCTTGCACCCGGTAACTAGGACTTCTCGGGAGGTCACCCATCCCAGATCGCCTCTGGTTCAAGCGCGCTTAACTATAGAGTTTTCCCCACAATCAAGCCCACTTAGCTTGCTACCCCATTTGCAAAACAATGCATTGCAATAAATGCATCTATGTAAGTAATCAAATAGAATATAGAAATTAACATCTTTACTGAAATCAGTTTACGTAACACAAGAAATCAAATAGAATTAGAAATTAACATCTACACTAGAATCAATGCATGTAGTACAAGCAATCAAATATAATTAGAAATCAATACATCTAGTGCAAGAAATCAAATAGGATTAGAAATCAACATCTACATTGAAATCAATGCAGCTAGTTTAAGCAATCTTCTTCCCTTTCTCTCCCCCCTCCATCTATCACTAATACACATGGGCATAAATTTCGACGGCAGAATCCAATGGAACAGATAAAATTGGAAAAACTATCGGAAGTTAAATGTATTTTTTGTTTTTTAAATCCCCGTTTGTTGAATATTTGATGGGTGTTCTTTGACCGTCAAGTATCTGACAAAAGTTATTTTACCATCAAATGCCTGACATTTTGTCCAATATCCAACAAATGACAATGAACTGTTGTATAATGTCTAGTTCAACCATTAATGACTTTTTTCCGTTGAAAAAGTCTAATATGGGGATGCTTTACATTGAATTTAACTAGTTATAATAAAAATAAAATTAATATTATAATTATATATAATATTATTAATATTAATATTAATCTCAATAATATATTTATAAATATAATATCATATAATTATAATCTAAATTATATATATCCTATTTGATTGCTTGCATTAGAGACATAGTTTTTATATTAGTTGCCATTGTTTAGAAATGTTGTAGACTTATTTTGAGAATTTTTTTTGAACAAAATCATTGCTAAATGTTTGGCGACAAAAATTGTCACATAACATTCTTCAAGGAGGCCAAGGATATGTGGGATTGACATCAGGGGCTTTAGAGGATTGAAAATGTTATTGCCCTTGTAGAAATTGTAAGGGCTTGAAGCCAAGGAAACTTCTAATAAAAACAACTAAAAAGCATTATAAAGACTATGGACACGTTGAATGTGAACATTCATGAATATCATCTATTAGTAAGTTATTCATCATATGTCTTTGTATTGTAGATTGTTTTTGTAAATGTTTATATGTATATTGTATTTTAGATTGTATGTCTTTGTATTTTCCTTCTATTGTAAATGTATTTTATATTCTTTTGGGAGGTATTTGACCTATGCTGTCATCTTGATGTGGAGAAATATTATTTGATTATTTTCATTAGGGTCGATTAAGGGGTTAGGTTAACTTAGGGGTTAATTACTTCATGGGCTTAGGGATAAGGGGTTATTGTTTAAGAGTTTATGGGTTAGGGGTTAAGGACTTAGGGGTTAGTGGTTTAAGGGTTTAGGGGAATGGGGTTAAGGTGTTAGGGGTTGTATGTTTAGAGGGTTAATTAGGACCTAGAAGATTTAGAGGATAATGGGTTTTTATGGAGCATTATTAATAAGTTTTTAAAGTATATTATGCACATAATTTAAAAGATGGACATAGTGAACAAATTTTTATAGGAAATAAGAAAATAATCAGATCATGTGTTGTAATAATTTTTTATAAAACAAAATAATAAAATATAAATACCATTAAAAAATTAATTAAATAAAAATTTGATTAAAAATAAAATTATTATAAAGAAAAATGATTAGATAAAGATAAAATGAGTCCATTTTATTAATTTAGGTAAAATGATAATTAATAAAAAACCATTTTTTTATGAAAATGATTATATAAAAAAAGAAATTATTTTATTTATTAAAAAGTTTAAATTTATAAACCACAATTTATTAAAATGTTATGTTCCTAACCACAATCTATTTCGCTCATAAAATAGACTCTTTCTCATTTTTTAAGGAAAAAAGTATGGGACACAAGCCTTGCACTTGTTGTTTCAAAATGTTTTAGGTGACAATGAACTTTTTAAGCTCAAGTGATATAGAGTGAAGAATTATCTATACCCTTTTTGTTATAAGTAAAGGGTCTCATTTGTTGTAAATTGTGAGAAAACTTGAAGTAATATCAAAGCTATGATAGTTCTAGGAAAAATGTAGATTAATGAAATGTTTGATAAATCATCAATGGTTACTTTTTCCAAATTTATATTACTTATTTTCACTCATGCAAGGTAGAAAATTCAATTTTGAATGCCCTTTGAAATAGGCGCATTGTTTTTATTCTATAACATTCACTTACCACTAAGTACAAATGAGTGAGTTTTTGACATTTTAGTCAAATCAAATAAGTAGTCAAAAAGAAAGAATACCCCATTTTGTGTAGGAGAGAACTTTGATGTCCTGCCTTAGTAAAAAAAGGTTTCCTATAAAAAAATGTCTTTAGTGGGTTCCCTAATACTTGCCTAAAGAGAAAAGGGGATCTTATCTAATTTTCTTCTATAGGTTATTGATTTCAAAGTTTATAAGTGAAAAAACATGATGAAAACTTTGAGTACATTTGTAAATGTGATGGAATGAAAATGGTTTGATGATTATCTAGTGATTGTTCCTAAAATTTTCAACATAATATTAAACATCTTGCTAAATTGCATAAGCTTCATGATCACATTAATTTGTTGTATTTATTTTTTGCTCTCACCCAAGCTCGTGTTTTCTCACCCATCCTTTTAAAACTTCTGGTCTCTAAGTGAAATCAAGAAAGAATATGATATTATAATGATGAATGTAAAATAAGATCAGTATGTATTTTATTATGGTTGTGCCAATATATCTCAGAAAGTGGCTCACTTCCTACATATCAAGAAAAGTGACACCCTTTTTAGATTTTTTCAACATATTCTAAAATATCTTGATAAATTACACAAACGTGATCATTGATTTGCTGTCTTTGTTTCTTGGTCTCACCTAAATTGTCTTTGTCTTTGTCTTTGTTGTCTTTTTTTTCCTTATATGTTATATTTGTAAATGGTTGTATCGATGTTTAAATATTTGCTATATATACTAATATTACTTTATTGATTGTAATTGTATAGTATGGATCCCTAGGGCATTGCTCTACGAGGAAGAGGTGGTTGTAGTACAAGCACATGTTCAATATGGAGCGAATATTGAGGATCAAACTAATAATCCTATGGATGAAGATAATGATGCTGATAACATAGTTGAAGAAGACGGGAGAAATAGATTGATCTAGGAGACATTTAATAATGTTGGAATGGATGATGATGACAACCAATATGATGAACATGATTAGATATACCTGTACTTGAGAGGGAAATTCAACCTCTTTATGAAGGCTCAGAAACACCTCTTCTCTCTACTGTATTACTGCTAGTCAACTTAAGGGTGGTGAATGGTTTATCAAACACACATGTGACACAACTCCTAAGGTATGTAATATATTTTGTGACATACATTTAGTACTATATACATGATAAAACAATTATTTTCCCCTTTATTTTTAATGTTAGTACTTTGATCATCATTTAATTGATTTGTAACACTTGGATGTAATATGTACGATTAATATTGCTTAGTACAATAACTAGTACTACTTTTTATTTATTTATTTATTTTGTGGATTATTAAGTGAATTTCTGTTACCACCATCAAATGTTTTACCTTGTACGTATCGAGATTTACATGCCATTATGAAGGATATTGGAATGGAGTATCAAGTTATTCATGCATGTCCTAATGATGATATTTTCTATTATAAAGAACATGCGTCAAAAGACCAATGCCAAAAATTTGATGACAATAGATATCAAACTGATGAAGTAATGAAAAGGGTGCCTCACAAGGTTCTTTTTTATATTCCCATAATTCCACGTCTGCGACAATTGTTTAGGTACAAAAACATATCACAAGTTATGGATTACCATGAAATGATCCAGACTTATACAAGAAGACAACAAAATACATATACAAACATAAACACAAGATGCAATGGAAAGAAAACTACATTTCAATAATATCAAAGAAATAAAATATACTTACATTAAAAATGGAAATAAACTAGCTCGGGTGATGGTAACTTATCTCTAAGAAGATATGTGGCGGCTTATGAACTATGTTACAATGAGGCTCAAGGGTGTTTTTATTGTTAAAAAACAAGGGAAAACACTAAGTAACCAAAACCCTAACCCCAGGAGATGGAACACCAAGTGTTTGTGGGCCCTGTTGGGGTTAGTTGGGTAGCCAACTTCCCGAGGTCGTAAATTGGTCATATTATCTCTGTTTGGTGTGTAAGATACCTCATTGGAAATATCTCCCTAAGTACTATAGGATTTGTAGTAGGCCCAAAAACATTGTTTAGGGGGTCAAAAAAACTCGAGAAGTTCAAGACCTGAAAAACTACCAAAAATATTAAATGATGTTATAATCAAGGAAATAAATGAAACCGATTGGAGGTCTAGTTGGAATAGGCGAGTGACCACCAATATCTAGCTGGATCATGCAATGAATAGAAGTAAAGATGGCGTTCTTCGAATGCATGCAGATGGATCTACATTTAGGAATATTGAGGAATAGTTTCTAGAGTTTAAAATAGAAGATCGTAATATTAGGCTTTCATTAGAAATTGATGATGTCAATCCATTAGGAGAGCCCATATCTACTTACTCGGTGAGGCTTGTATTTTTTTATCAACAATAACATTTCTCTGGGAATGTCAATAAATAAGGAGCATATAATGTTGATAACGATTGTTCCAGGTATTAATTTGTTTAATTTTTTTTTTTTTTAAACAAGAACATCTCATTTGTCTTGTTTGTTTCATAATATAATTATGTCTTATATTTTTTTGTTTACTCATATATGTTCAATTATGTCTTATATATTTTTTATTTACTCATATATGTAGTAATTACGTAATGTATTTTCAATCAATTAGGTAAGTACCAGGTCAAAGATATGAATGTATATATCGAGCCTCTTATCGATGAGTTAGTGGAGGTACGAAACAATGTCACTATGTATGACATCTCTAGAAAATAGATGCACAAAGGGAATTTGAATTCCATGCAACACTTGTATGGATAATTCACGATGCCCCAAAGATAACACATTTATGTGGTATGTTATAACATTACACTGCATTTTAATAGTGTCTAATTTTATGAAGTTCATTTCATGTATGTCTTTTAAATAGTTCCTTCATAGTATATACTTAAAATAATTGATATAAAAATTATTCCATCTCTTGCATGTCTTCAAACAAAGGGTAAATTTTCTTGTCCAATTTGTGGTCCTAAGATGAAATTTCACCATTCAAGAAACTTAGGAAAGGAGGTGTTTGATGAGTATAGACACTTCCTTTCTAAGAACCATAGGCACTGAAGTACTGAAAAACATCTTATCAATGAGAAAGAAGAGACTAGATTAAAACCATAGAGAATGATACCTCGTGCATGGAAGTTTCAATATAATAGTCTCTCATGGTATGGGTCGAATTGAGTATGTATCAATATACATGATATGTTTGGATTATTTTATGCTTTTATGGAATTTCTTCATTGTAATAATTGATAGTGTTGTTATAATATATTTAACTATGATTCATGTTGTAGGTCATCAAGGCATTAATAATAGGGAAATTCCATGGGGAATGAAAAGTTATCCCAAGAAATTTAATAGACTCCCCTACTATGAGCACTTAGAAATATTTTACTTATTTGATACAATGCACATTGAGAAAAATGTAACAGAGACCTTATGGTGAATCTTAGATGGAAGGAGAGATAAAGAAAAAAATGTCAAGATTTGTAATGACATTAAGGAGGTCAATCATGCATTGCAAAGTGCGACTCATTGCAATAGCAATGGATACAGCCAAAATATAAGAATCCTTCTATGGTTATTGACAGAGCAACAAAGCAAGGATGTTAAAGAGGTTATTGAAAAAATTAAATTTCCAACTGGATTTTCTTCAAACATAAAGAAGATCCTAACAAAGAAAGGTGAATTAGGTGGGGTAAAAAATCATGATTGGAATGCTTGCATTAAGATAACTATTTTGGTGTATATATTTATACATTGTGAAACATCTTGTTAATTAGTGTTTTTTTCTACTAATCTGGGAATAAATAACGATTGACCATTATTTTTGTTATAGTATGTTCTACCTCTATCTCTCCCTTAAAAATTTGACAACAGTGTTAGATAAGTAATATATGATCTTGGAAAATACATGAGGTAAGTGGAGATTTATGTGCAAAGTTTAGTTTGTTCAATAAATTGTTGTACAACTTATATTTGAACGCATGCGTTTTACTTGTCTTCATGTACTACATACTTTTTTGTTGAAGACGTGATTTTCTTGCTTCTTTTGTAGATGGTTGTCATCTAAAGAAATTGATAATGAATATATAAAGTATTGGAGGAAACAAATTCCTTGTCTAATGTGTGAAATGAAAAAGTATCTACCTCCAACATTTTTCAATGCACAATAACACTACCTCATACACAAAGTCGAGGAGATTAAAAAGTGTGGACCTGTACACACAAGATCAATGTGGATGGTTGAGACGCACTTGAAAGAGTTTTTCAGAAAAAGAGCACGTCATGAGGGTTCTATGGTAGAGGTATATATTGTATATTAAACCATGGTTTATATTCATCAATATAGTCATGTAATATGAAAAAATATCAATGTATTGGATCACATTTGGGATGTCAACTCCTGAAAAAATTTGAAGGGGAGCACCTATTGGGGAAAGGTAGTGTTATCACTAGGCTAGACATGTTGGGCTATGCAACCTCCAACCAAGCATAACTATTTCAAACCAAATTTTAACTAGAAGTTAGCCCTTCCAATCCGAGAGGGCTCTCTCAAAATATGTCTAATATTTTCAGTATAAAACTCAAAATTTCAGAAGGCTAACACTATAATTTTCATGTGATTTTTCAGGTGAAAGAGTGTGATGACAACCACCATTGGGCATGTAGTCAATTAAAGAAAATCAACTACAAACAACACTGTTTTCATGGAAGTTGAGGCAATTTTGGATTTAAAATGCTGCAAAATAAAACTTTTACAATAAAACACACCAAAAGGAAGTTGGAGCATGTAACATGAATTCCAAGTAATAAAATTGATATGAAACTGATAACAACATAAAAAACATGGAAAAAAATATATGAGCCAAAACAGAATCTCAAGTTAAAAATATACTCTACTGTAAATATATATTAAATGAAGAAAAATGTTTACAGAGACGGTCCTCTCACATCATCCATCCACCCATTCAAAGTGAAAAAGTTACACATATATAGAGTGAGGTCTTCAATATAATAATATGCCACCTGGGCTACTCGATGCATAGCTAAGAGACTTAATTTTAATTGAATTACAAAACATGGAGCCTTTATAGGGATATTTCTGTTTAACAGAATTTGAATACAAATAGGAGTCTCCTATCATTTATTAGCTCAACAAATTTTGTTAATGACCCTCATCAAATGAAAACGACCGCTGATGTGTTGAAGTGCTGAGTTTTTTCCACGTGAATGCTGACCTGTTTGACTCTGTTGACCTGGACCTCTACCAAGTCGAACTTCAAAAATTTACAACAAATTTATTAGGAAAAATTCTTTAAAATATGCCTCAAAGATAAGTGCATATCTTCCAACACTTGATATCTATGTAAAACATGAGAGAGGATTTTTTATATGAGCTCATGGTGAACAAAAACATCTTTTCGATTTCCGAAATTCCTTTCCATTTGATCAGAGAGTGAGCTTGAAATTGACTACTAAAACAGTCATTTCCAGAATTTCCATAGCAAATTTTGATAACAAGTTACAAAAACATCCCTCTGGTACTTTTTTGATTTTTCTGTAAGTTCTGAAGTCTACTCTTATTCATTTAGCGAAAGACATAGTATCAGAACTCCTTTAACTAAAAGTTTTCCTTGCATTTTTCTCAATGATAAGCTACAACAATTTCGTAGCAAGTTTTCAGCTTAGCTATGGGGAGTTGCTATGAAATTTGAATTTTCTGAGTTTTTGATTTTTTTATGATTTCTTCTACCTTCTTATCACTCCTTATTTAACCATGTATATTACTGAAAATATTAGTTAAGCATAGTATAGGCAAAAAGGTGAGGAATTTACCATACTTAAGGGGTGCTTGTTATTTCAGCTATGGGCCCAGGATTTCTTTTTGAGAGTTCAACTTTGATAATCTATGTTTGAGTTTTCAACGCTTTGACTTGCCTTTGCAACTTATTTCTATGTCATTTGACTTGCCTTTGCAACTTATTTCTATCTCCCTGTAGCCAACTGTTCCTTTTATACATTTATTTTCCTTTTCAGAAATTTTAACAACATTGCTAATTTGACAAATTAACTCCAAACTATCTAAAAGTTATCAAAGACAATAGGTAGAATTAGGAAAGTGAGATGTAAGTAGATAGTGGAGATTTATAGTACATTTGACTTTTTTGTTTTTAAGCATATCATACTTATATTTTTAGTCTTCCTGCATAATCCATTATTATGAAGGTATAACATGGTAAATAATTTTATATATGTGAATTGTTTTATTTTTCTGTTGGGAGACGCTCTACAACCCAATATAGTTTAGATGTGCCAATATAGTGTAGATGTGAAGGTGTGTGGTATTAGATGTTAGATATATAAATATTTTTTGAATTATATTTTTTATTTATTTATTGTAATTTTGTTTTTATTAATAAAATTACCAACAATTTTTTAGATAAAAGAAAATCATAATATACATATCACATTAAAATATAACATATAAATAGTAATTATAAATTAACATCCATTTTACCATATAAATCAAAATATGATTTCAAAACCATATTTAAATTTAATTAATAAGCACAAAAAATTAATATTTACAATATAACAAGATTCTTAACCATGAATATTCACACTCATTTTACCATAGATATTACTAACTTCTAAATAAGCTTTCTTATAATATGGTGGGCCAATACCATGGCTTCTCAATACCACATACCCAAAAACCATAATTTATTTCAAGATCATTTTTTTATAAATATTTTATTTTAATTTAATTTTATAATATTTTTAAATTAAAACTTAATACTTACAATAAACATACAATATAACAAGACTCTTAATCATGGATATTCAACCTCATTTTACTATAGATATTATTAAATTGTAAATAAGCTTTGTTACAATACCATGGGCTAATACCATGGTTTATCAATATCACTTGCCCAAAACCATAACTCATTTCAAAATCAAAATATTTTATAAATATTTTATTTTATAACATTGTTTAAATTAAATCTAAAATCTAAAATCTATGGAGAGATGTTGAAATTGTGTAAATTTTTGTAAACATTTACATGTGGGTTCAATTAAAAAATAATGAAAGGTTAAAAGTAATTGCCAAGAGAGGCACTCTCCAACCCAATAGGTAGAGATGTTGTAATGTCACATTTTGACTCAATCAAAATAAAATGAAAATTAAATTAAAATTGAAATAAAGTAAAATAAAATAAAATAAAATAAAACAAAATAATTAATAATGGTAATTGTCAATAAAACATTTGACCAGGTCAAATTACATAAAACTAAAACTAAAAATAAAATAAAATATAAAATTAATAATTATAATTATAATTAATAATAAAACCAACCTAGATCTACTTAATTCTAGATCTCGTATAATACAACTTGAGAGTGGGATGAAATACATTTACATTTATGCATTGCAATAATCTTGATTGGATGAAGGTATGGATTGAACGAATCAAATATGCTAATAACGATAGGTTATTGATCTAAAAATGGGGCACTCAAGGCTTCTTGTCAAGCTTACAAGAACCTATCCCACTCCCAGAGATTATATATTTCCAAGATATTATGATTAACCAAATGCAAAATTAATAATGTGCTTGAAAATAAGGTGTATGCTGGTGTTTATTTAAAACTGGTTATGTGCTTTAAAATTCTATTGTTTATGCTGATATAACATACATATAACAGTAAAATATTACAACAAATAACAAACACATAAGACAACAAGTTTAATATGGAGTTCACCCAAAACTCATGGGCTACATCTCCTTGAGCTCTAGTCAAGTCAACTAGGCTCTCTGGGATTGTGGCAACAGTTCTTTCACAAGCTCCACGCTCAAATCCATTAGTTTACACAGAACACAATGGGCTTAGAACACCATCTTATCCCTGGCTCTGAAGCTCTCGACTTTCTAGCTCTGGCTCTGGCTCTTGGCTCTGGCTCTGACTCTTGGCTCTCACCTCTGGCTCTGGCTCTTCGGCTATGGCTTCTCTGAGCTCTCTCTCGACCTCTACGTGCATCAGTGGTTCGCTCGACCTCCAAGCAACCTTTAGTAGCTTTGTTGCTTGTCAATCGTGCTCTCTGGCTTTTCACTCTCGTAGCTAACAACTCTCCTCCAAAGACCTCCAGCTCTCTGCGCGTTAGCTACAACAATCTTCAGCGACCTTCAGTCAAATGTGTTTTCTGCGTTGCAGCTCTGTGAGCTATCAGTAGTTCGCTCGACCTCCAAGTGACTGTCTCAGCAAATTTCAGCTTTCTGGGATTACCACTTGACCTCCAAGCGACTCCAAGACTCCCTCAGTTGCTCTGCACATTAGCTTTTCACTAGTTGTCCTGTTAATTGGTCTCTCT
Source organism: Pinus tabuliformis (assembly GCA_031772625.1). Lineage (NCBI taxonomy): Eukaryota > Viridiplantae > Streptophyta > Pinopsida > Pinales > Pinaceae > Pinus > Pinus tabuliformis. Next base: position 1,696,701,823 of record CM062819.1, on the reverse strand, counting down.
GGCTCTGCGGCTTCCCCAGCCATTTCTTTGCGTGTCATTACTCCCCTACGACTTTGTGGCTTCTATGTGCGTTGTTTGTTTGACTGGCCATCTGGCTTTGCGACTCTGTGGCTTCAAACACATCATTGTCTACCAAAAACACCTACTTGTAGCGTGACATAGTGATTAGGGGCCATTATAGAGGGATCGGGGCCTTCTTTGAGGCAAAAACCCGAAAATGGAGAAAATTCCAATACATGGATTTTTCTGAAATTACACTATCGGGCGTGAATTCCAAACTTGAAATTTCATTAAATTGCCCCTATAACCCTATCGGGTCTGCCATTAGTCGCAATATCGCTATCGCATCATCGCATGGCCAAAATCCCAAATACATGGGACAACACAAAATCTGAATTCCCGGACTTCAAAAAGTATGTAATCGGGCTTATAATCCCCATCGAGTCTGGCCCTTATCGCTTATCGCAACCGTAATCACAATCGTAATTGCATTAACCCTGCTATCAGGGATCTCCGATCGTTGATTTAATCTGGACCATTGATCTGATCCCCGATCGGACGGTCCAGATCACATCACATATCACTATCACATCGGCCCTTTGTGTCAGGGATCACCGATCTCCCAACTGCCGATTTAATCCTAGCTGTTGATCTCATTTCTGATCGGACGACTAAGGTCACACAGCGTAGATCACTATCGCTTATCACATTTTCTACAGCCCAGGGGGTCTGTACATCACCGATGCCGATTCGCCGATCCGATCATCGGAAATCGCAATGTCACATATCGCATCGGCATACTGCAATCACCAAGTCCTCCCGCCAGGCATTTATCCCTTCATCGCTCCAATCCGATACATCTCACGGATTTGATAAGGGTTTAAGCTGTGGAACATAATATTTCGGGTCCACCTTTTAAACCTATCACATGCGATTTTTGCATATAAGGCCTTTTATGCCATTTCTAGAAGAAATGACTCCTTTTCCAAACGACAAAGGCAATCTTCTTTCTGCAATAACTTCATCATCCAAAGTCTGTTTTAGCCCATTCAAGTTGCAGTAGATTGAGAATGAAAAGGTCTACGCAATGGTGTTGGAAATAATACTGAGAGGGGGGTGAATCAGTATTATAAAGTCAATAATATTTCATTTCACAATCAGATTTGTATACACTACTTCAGTTAATGAATCCTGCGTATATACCCAACTATAGTTAAGGAAACTAACGTATACCCTGTAGACTTATAATTTACTTAATTCATTAGATGTTGATCTTTAATCTGTGCATCAGAACCATATAAACAGTAACCGGGTATAGTAAAAATAGAATAGACAATCACACACAAGAATACAAGATATAAGGTGGAAACCCAATGTGGGTGAAAACCACCTGCTGCAATTCATCTCTGTCTTCTTTTAATAAGAAACTTCTTTTTACAATATTTTTGTACTAGTGCAGTCTTATACCAGTATGCAGGCTTCTACCTGTAGAAGGCTACAACCTTCTATCATTCTCCAGTTTCTCCTGGAAGGGATCTTCAACCCCCTTTGCTCTTGTACTCGCTGATGTGTGTACTAGTACGTAGGTGTTGACCCACATAAGGCTAAAATCTTCTCTTTTCTTCTAGGGACCACGTTTCATAAATTTTCATACCGGATCGATCAATATCAATCAATCATCAAATATATATGCATCAACCAATCTCCTTTGTACCATCCAAAACTGAATCAAACAATCACTTCTCTAAATGCTGTAACCAGAATACTATAACAGTAACCAGAACCCAAGCCAGAACCTAAAACACTACAACAACAAACAGAAGTAGCTAAAACATATTTTATGAGGTGTATGCTACTTCATTGTGCCGAACCTGTGTGCATACGCATTCTTCCCAAGGTGAACCTATGTATACGCCATTTTGAAATGCCGAACCAGCGTGTATATGCGCCTTTGCTATAATGAACCTACGTACAGATCTATAAAAGATGATTTAACCTTTACAACTATTCAGACATCAGTTATACCTAGATCATCAGATTTATAGATTACGACATGTGCCAAATATTCAGATAAAAGATCAAAAGCACACAAAGATACTTCTCTTCAAGCCTTAAGAACTAGACCCATCAATAGTACTTATCCTTCATCAAGCGCTCAGGTTCATCTTCGATTCAGATCCAGCTATGCACCATAACCCAATGACCTGTATTCTAGATCTTATGCTTCATTAGATATTCAATACTTGAGTGCTTTTTCCTAATGATCTTCCCATCCTTTTATAGTCTTAGGCCTTACACAATACCATGGTTCAAAACCACTTAGAATCAATACCTTGGACCAAATACCTGGGGTCAACACTTCGGACATAATACCTTGGACCGATACCATGGATCGAAATACCATGGACCAAATACCAAGGACAAAAACTAAGTTTTCCAACATGTACGCACCTTTCCTTGCGCAAAAGTACGTGTATACGCATACGTGTAGTTTGATCTGCGAACCCGCATGTATACGTGGCTTGATCAATGGGGAACATACGTATACCTCTTTTCCTTCATTCTGAGAGCCTGAACTGTGATCTTTCATCTGAGTGAGTTGCCATCAAGGACAACTCCTGTGACATAGCACCAAATCTGAGTCATAATGCTAACAATCTCCCCCTTTGGACTTGATGGCAATCCCAAGTCACTCTCCCCCTTTGTCATCAAGGGCAAAGGGTTATGATCCCCCTGAGTGCATTTTGAATTCTATGATATGCTGAAGTGTGTTGTCCATGCCCCCCATGAATGTAAGCAAGTTCTACAGAAAGATGTTCTACAAGAAAAACATGACTCTATACATCGTAAATGACCCTCCTATCACCAAAGACTCATACATACATCCATCTTCCAACCAAGTGGGGATATACCAAATTTTTATACATGACAAAACAAGAACATTACATCATTCATCCCATGCATAGTGGGGAAACCATATAACATAGGTCGTTACATGACCTTGATAATAAAAGATATACATGACATAGAGACAAAATTTCTAAGACAAGACTATGATAGTTATCAGCAACTATCATTAACAGCATCTGTCAATCACCGTCAGGACCAACAACCATGATCTCCCTCTGCACATGTTCCAGTTGAATCAGAAACAACTATGAAATTGTACCAAGATAATGAAAACAATGCATCATTAGAAGTATATGCTCCCCCTAAACCTGTGCCAGATGATCACTATCAGACCCATATCAGACTCTTTTCCTCCTGAGTCTCGCCCACTAGTTTTCTTCAAACCAACATATATGCAACTGTATCCACAACAACATGCGTATGTACACTGATATGCTTCACGAAACTCGCGTACGACCACTTTTCTCTGAAACAGATAGGTTTCAATAGCAAGATGATGCATCAACTACTCCCAGCTTCTGTCTGAGATATTCAAATGTCTCTCTAGGCAGCGGTTTGGTGAATATATCAACAACCTGTTCTTTGGAGGGAACATACTCCAATTTGACCTTTTGTTCAAGCACTTGTTCACAGAGAAAATGATATTTGATAGGTATGTGCTTGGTCTTGGAATCCATGACTGGATTCTTTGAAATACTGATTGCACTTGTATTATCACATAGAATGAGATGGGTGGAGTACATGTGATCTGAATGTCTTGCAATATTTTCATCATCCAAAGGAGTTGCGTGTAGCAAGATGTAGCAGTCACATATTCTGCTTCAGCTATAGATAATGCAATTGAACTTTGTTTCTTGCTGAACCAAGATACTAATCTCGAACCCATATAGAATGCACCACCACTAGTGCTTTTTCTGTCATCCACGCTTGCTACCCAATCTGCATCTGTATATGCATGAAGTGTAAGATCTGTATCCCTAGGATACCATAAACCAAAATTCTGAGTTCCTTGAAGATATTTGAAAATCCTTTTGAATGCCTGAAGGTGTGATTCCTTTGGATTTGCTTGGAATCTTCCAACTATTCTCACTACATGCATGATGTTTGGTCGGGTACCTGTTAGATAAAGTAAACTGCCAATCATGGATCTATAGGTTGGTTGATGTACTGCTGCTGATTCATCATTTGAACTGAGACTGCATCCTGTTACCATAGGGGTACATACCGGTTTAGAATATTCCATGCCATATTTTTTCAAGATCTGCTTGATATACTTGGTTTGTGATAGAAAAATACCATCTTTATTTTGTTGAACTTGTAAACCAAGAAAATATGTGAGTTCACCAAGCAGGGAAATTTCAAATTCTTTCTGCATTACCACAGAAAAGTTTTGACTCATGGCTTCTTCATTGCTACCAAAAATGATATCATCAACATACACAACAAGTATTAGAAATTTATCATTATCAATCTTTGTGTATAGATTGCTATTAGCTGATCCTTTTGAGAAACCTTGTTTATGGAGATATTTGTCGAGACGGTAATACCAGGCCCTTGGAGCTTGTTTTAGACCATAGAGAGCCTTTTTGAGTCAACATACAAGTTTTGGATCATTTCCAAGAATGAATCCATTTGGTTGCTCAATATATACTTCTTCTTCTAAGTCTCCATTAAGAAAGGTAGATTTTACATCCATTTGCTATACTTTGAAGTTCTGAAAGCTAAAAAGAGCAAGGAACATTCTTATGGCTTGAAGTCTAGCAACAGGTGCAAAAGTTTCTTCAAAATCTATACCTTCTTGTTGAGCATACCCTTTACAAACAAGTCTTGACTTGTTTCTAATAACCTCTCCATTTTCATTCAGCTTGTTTTTGAATACCCATTTGGTTCCTATGATATTCTTATCATGAGGTCTAGGAACTAATTCCCAAGTATTATTCTTTTCAATTTGCTCAAGCTCTTCATTCATGGCCTTGACCCAACATTCATGTTTGCATGCTTCATGTAAATTTTGCGGTTCGATGGAGGAAAGCAATGCTAGATAGCTTGAATATTCTGTAATAGTTCTTCTTGTCTGCACACCTGCCTCTTTCTGTCCCAAAATTTGAGTCTCTGGATGATTTTTATGAACATCCCTGGATGGAGTCTTTTTTTCTACGTTTACCTGTTCTTCTGGTGCTTCATTGGTTTCTTCTTCAGAATTAGTTTGATTTGATGTGGAAGGATAATCCTCATCTTCTTCATAATCTTCGATTTTTACCTACTTTGGATTTTGGCCTGCTTCATCAACCACAACATCAATACTTTCAACAATTTTCCCTAGTCTTTTATTGTAACACTTATATCCTTTACTTTGGGAAGAGTAACCAAGGAGAATGCCTTCATCTGCTTTAGGTTCAAACTTGCCAAGTTTTTCATCAGTCCTTCTGATGTAACATTTTCTTCCAAAAACTTTGAAGTATTTTACAGTTGGACTCTTACCATAGCAAAGTTCATGTGGAGTTTGAGTGCTGTTTACCTGAATGTTTGTTTTGTTGAGAATAATGATGGCAACAAATGCAGCTTCACCCCAGAAGGTTGCATGAGTTCCAGACTCATCTAGCATGGCACGAGCCATTTGTTGAACAGTTCTGTTCACTCTTTCTACTACTTCATTTTGCTGAGGAGTCCTTGCGGTGGAAAATTCTCTTCTTATTCCATGTTCTTCACAAAAGTTGAAGAATTCATCCAAGGTAAATTCCCCTCCTCTATCAGATCTGAGGCATTTGATTTTGCGGTTTGATTCAATTTCAACCAAAGCTTTGAAGGCTTTGAATTTTTCAAATGCTTCATCTTTGTGCTTTAGAATTCCTATCCAACACATTCTGGAAAAATACCAGTGAACAATATAAAGTATTCTTCTCCATGAGGTGAATTTCTCCTTGATGGACCACATAAATCAGTATGAATAAGTTCAAGAGGCTTACTAGCTGATCCTTCCTTCTCCAGGAAATGTGCTATGGTTTTCTTACCAAATTGACATGATTTGCATATTGTATTTTCTGGAATTCTGATGTTAGGAAGATCACGAATAGCCTGGAATCTCCATGCTTTCCTTATTTGAGGAAATATTAGATGCCCCAATCTTCTGTGCCATAGCCAGTGTTCATCATTTTTCTTAGGTAGCACTGTTGTTGTCCTCCGTTGAGTATGTATACGTTGTTTGGAGTTCTTATACCTTTGATCATTGTTTCTCCTGTATCAAGCTCACGAACAAAACATCCATTTGATCGAAATACTACCTCACTTCCATGATCACACATTTGACTGACACTCAATAGATTATGCTTTAGACCATCAACATACATAACATTCCTAGCTTTAACCTTTTCTTTTAAGAGAACAGAGCCTTTACCTTTTATGACTGTAGGAGTGTTATTTCCAAATTAGAACTTCTTTTCCTTTTCTAAGGCATTATATGACTGAAGTTTTTCTTTATCACCTTTCATGTGTTTCGAGCATCCATTGTCGATGTACCACTGATTTTCTTGTCCTTCTGCATACAAGGCTATACCACATCTTTCTATTTGCATTTCTTTCTTTCTCCATGTTTTGGGACCCAATGAAGTTTTCTCCTTCTGAGATGTTTGCCTAAATTTACTCCTGCATTCAGAATCTTCACGACCGAAGTTGTTACAATTAGAGCATTCTATTTCATTTTCAAGAGTAGAAAAGTTATTGTAGGTCCTTTTCATGATCCCAGTCACATTCCTTCGATTTTGTGCTTATCTAGTCATGATGGTCTTGTAAGTAACACATTGAGTAGCTTTGTGTCCAAAGTTATGACATGAGAAACATTTGCCATTAAATTCCTATGATTATCGAACCTATTGACCTAGTGATTCATTCTTGAAGCAAATTGAGTATGATTTACCTGAGGTTGGTTGTTGCTTCTGTTCATCCTTGAAGTAGATTGAACTCGATTTACCTGATGATTTGCTTTATCCCTTTGCTGACGATCGTCAAACTGTTCACTTCTCCTTGCTGCATCAAGATAGATTTTGAAGGTTCACGACTTCTGTGCTTGAGATGCTTCTTCAATATATCCAAGACCTGTCTTTATCAGAGGAGAACGCTGCACTTTGATAATTTCATCTAAAGTTTCTAATCCTTTAGCAAATCTGAGATTGAGAGCTTTTGTTTTCTCAATATCTTTTCTTAGACCCACAATTTCACATTCTAATTTTTGATTGTGTTTTTCCCTTTCAGCAAGTTGGAATGTCAAAGTATCTATAATCATATTCTTTTCTTCCAAACAAAATTTAAGTTTAGAAATTTCTTCATAAAGACCATCTTCATCTAAAGCATCTAAGAAATCATCATCTTCAAAAGCCATCAGAAGTCTATAGTCATTACCATGTTCATCTTCTTCACTATTTGATAAACCATCGCTATCTTCATGCGTATAATAGCTCTTCTTATTTACATTCTATTTTCTATTCCATTTTGCTAATTCCTTACATTTATCAGGTTTATCTTTATGAGGACATTTGGCCACATAATGACTAACTCTTCCATAAGAAAAACACTTGAAAGGTAGCTTACCTCTAAATCTTCCAGAAACCCGTTGAAGGTTCTTGACAAAGTTTGCTTCTTCCTCTCCTTCTGAAATATGTCCTGATTCATTGAGTTCTTCTCTTCCTGAAGCTTTGAATGTGGCCTCTCTCATATCTGATGGACCTCCTTTTCTCATTTTGAAAGAAGTTAGGATTCCGTGCAACTGTTTCATAGTAATACTCTGAAGATTCTACTTTTCTTCTATGGCAGAAACTTTTGATTCAAACTTAAAAGACAGGGATCTCAAAAACTTTTCAACTACACTAACTTCTTTTATCTCTTTACCCAAGTTTTTCATGCGATTAACAATCTCATCTATACGTAAGAAGTAATTAGCTATACTTCATCATAGTGCATTTTGAGAGTTTCATATTGAATTATGAGAGATTGTAGTTTTGCGCGTTTTACATGATCATCTCCTTCATAGCTTAGAACGATGTTGTCCCATTTTTCTTTGGTGTTTTTGAGCTGCATAACCTTGACAAATTCTGATTATGGCAGACTCCCCAATAATGTATTGACAGCCTTGGCATTTGTTTCATACTTTTTTTTACCTTCTGTATCTGTAGGAATTGCTGATGGAAATGTGTATCCTCCTTCCACAATTTCCAAAACATCTGTTCCAAGAGATTGAAGATAGGCTGTGGTTCTTACCTTCCAATAGAAAAAGTTTCTCCCATCAAAGATTGGTGGTCTAATGGATCCCTCTCTTTCATAGGTACTCATGATGATAGATCTTCCTTCAAGCGATCAAGCTTCTTCTGAAGGACCGACTCTGATTCCAATCGTTGGAAATAATAATGAGAGGAGGGTTGAATCAGTATTAGCAAGTCAATAATATTTCATTTCACAATTAGATTTTTATACGCTACTTCAGTTAATGAATCCTGCGTATATATGTAACTGTAGTTAAGAAAATGAGCGTGTAGCCTACAGACTTATAATTTAGTTAATTCATTAGATGTTGATCTTTAATCTATGCATCAGAACCATATAAATAGTAACCGGGTACAGTAAAAACAGAGCAGACAATCACACACAAGAACACAAGATATAAGGTGGAAACCCAATGTGGGTGAAAACCACCTGCTGCAATTCATCTCTACTTTTAATAAGAAACTTCTTTTTACAATATTTCTGTACTAGTGTAGTGTTATACCAGTACGCAGGCTTCTACCTGTAGAAGGCTACAACCTTCTCTCGTTCTCTAGTTTCTCCTGGAAGGGAGCTTCAACCCCCTTTGTTCTTGTACTAGCTGATGTGTTTACTAGTATGTAGGTGCTGATCTACAGAAGTCTACAACATTCTCTTTTCTTCTAGGGACCACATTTCATAAATTTTTAGACTGGATCCATCAATATCAATCAATCATCAAATATATATGCATCAACCAATCTCCTTTGTACCATCCAAAATTGAATCAAACAATCGCTTCTGTGAATGCTGTAACCATAATACTATAATAGTAACTAGAAGCCAAGCCAGAACCCAGAACACTGCAACAACAAACAAAATTAGCTAAAACATATTTTATGAGGTGTACGCTACTTCATTGTGCTGAACCTGTGTGCATACGCATTCTTCCCAAAGCGAACCTGCGTATACGCCGTTTTGAAATGCCGAACCAGTGTGTATACATGCCTTTGCTATAATGAACCTGTGTACAGATATGTAAAAGATTATTTAACCTTTACAACTATTCAGACATCATTTATACCCATATCATTAGATTTACAGATTACGACATGCGCCAAATATTCAGATAAAAGATCAAAAGCACATAAAGATACTTCTCTTCAAGCCTTAAGATCTTGACCCATCAATAGTACTTATCCTTCATCAAGCACTCAAGTTCATCCTTGATTCAGATCCAGATATGCACCATAACCCAATGAACTGTATTCTAGATCTTATGCTTCATTAGATATTCAATACTTGAGTGCTTTTGCCTAATGATCTTCTCCCCCTTTTATAGTCTTAGGCCTTACACAATACCATGGTTGAAAACCACTTAGAATCAATACCTTGGACCAAATACCACAGACCAAAACTAAGCTTTCCAACATGTACACGTGTTTCCTTGCCTGAAACTGCGTGTATATGCATACACATTGTTTGGTCAGCGAACCCATGCGTATACGCGGCTTGATCAATGGGGAACATGTGTATACCTCTTTTTCTTCATTCCGAGAGCCTGAACTGTGATCTTTCATCTGAGTGAGTTGCCATCAAGGACAACACCTGTGACATAGCGCTAAATCTGAGTCATAATGCCAACAATCTCCCCCTTTGGACTTGATTGCAACCCCAAGTCACTCTCCCCCTTTGTCATTAAGGGAAAAGGGTTATGCTCCCCCTGAGTACATTTTGAATTCTCTGATATGCTGAAGTGTGCTGTCCATGCTCCCCCTGACTGTAATCAAGGTCTGCAAAAATATGTTATACAAGAGAACATGACTCTATACATGATTAATGACCTTCCTATCACCAAGGACTCATACATACATCCATCTCCCAACCAAGTGGGGATATACCAAATGTTTATACATGACAAAACAAGAACATTACATCATTCATCCCATGCATAGTGGGGAAACAATATAACATAGCTCGTTACATGACCTTGATAATAAAATATATACATGACATAGAGACAAAATTTCTAAGACAAGACTATGATAGTTATCAACAACTATCATCAACAACATCTGTCAATCACCATCAAGACCAGCAACCATGATCTCCCTCTGTACCTATTCCAGCTGAATCAGAAAAAACTATGAAATTGTACCAAGATAATGACAACAATGCATTATTAGGAGTATATGCTCTCCCTGAACCTGTGCTAGATGATCACTATCTGACCCATATCAGACTCTTTTCCTCCTAAGTCTCGCCCACTATTTTTCTTCAAACCAACATATATGCAACTGTATCCACAGCAACGGGCGTATGTACGCTGATATGCTTCATGAAACTCGCGTACGACCACTTTTCTCTGAAACAGATAGGTTTCAATAGCAAGATGATGCATCAACTACTCCCAGCTTTTGTCTGAGATATTCAAATGTCTCTCTAGGCAGCGGTTTGGTGAATATATCAACAACCTGTTCTTTGGAGGGAACATACTCCAATTTGACCTTTTGTTCAAGCACTTGTTCATGAAGAAAATGATATTTGATAGGTATGTGCTTGGTCTTGGAATCCATGACTGGATTCTTTGAAATACTGATTGCACTTGTATTATCACATAGAATGGAGATGGGTGGAGTACATGTGATCTGAATGTCTTGCAATGTTTGCATCATCCAAAGGAGTTGTGTGCAGCAAGATGTAGTAGCCACATATTCTGCTTCATCTGTAGATAATGCAATTGAACTTTGTTTCTTGCTGAACCAAGATACTAATTTGGAACCCATATAGAATGCACCACCACTAGTTCTTTTTCTGTCATCCACGCTTGCTGTCCAATCTGCATCTGTATATGCATGAAGTGTAAGATCTGTATCCCTAGGATACCATAAACAAAAATTCTGAGTTCCTTGAAGATATTTGAAAATCCTTTTGAATGCCTGAAGGTGTGATTCCTTTGGATTTGCTTGGAATCTTCCAACTATTCCCACTACATGCATGATGTCTAGTCGGGTACTTGTTAGATAAAGTAAACTGCCAATCATGGATCTATAGGTTGGTTGATGTACTGCTGCTAATTCATCATTTGAACTGAGACTGCATCCTGTTACCATAGGGGTACATACCAGTTTAGAATCTTCCACGCCATATTTTTTCAAGATCTTCTTGAGATACTTGGTTTGTGATAGAAAAATACCATCTTTATTTTGTTGAACTTGTAAACCAAGAAAATATGTGAGTTCACCAAGCAGGGAAGTTTCAAATTCTTTCTGCATTACCATAGCAAAGTTTTGACTCATGGCTTCTTCATTGCTACCAAAAATGATATCATCAACATACACAACAAGTATTAGCAATTTATCATTATCAAACTTTGTGTATAGATTGCTATCAGCTGATCCTTTTGAGAAACCTTGTTGATGGAGATATTTGTCAAGACAATAATACGAGGCCCTTGGAGCTTGTTTTAGACCATAGAGAGCCTTTCTGAGTCTGCATACAAGTTTTGGATCATTTCCAAGAATGAATCCATCTTGTTGCTCAATATATGCTTCTTCTTCTATGTCTCCATTAAGAAAGTTAGATTTTACATCCATTTGGTATACTTTGAAGTTCTGAAAGCTAGAAAGAGCAAGGAACATTCTTATGGCTTGAAGTCTAGCAACAGGTGCAAAAGTTTCTTCAAATTCTATACCTTCTTGTTGAGCATAACCTTTACAAGCAAGTATTTCCTTGTTTCTAATAACCTCTCCATTTTCATTCATCTTTTTTTTTTTAATATCCATTTGGTTTCTATGGTATTCTTATCATGAGGTCTAGGAACTAATTCCCAAGTATTATTCTTTTCAATTTTCTCAAGCTCTTAATTCATGGCCTTGACCCAACATTCATCTTTGCATGCTTCAAGTACATTTTGTGGTTCGATGGAGGAAATAAATGCTAGATACGTTGAAGCTTATATAATAGTTCTTCTTATCTGCACACTTGCCTCTTTCTGTCCCAAAATTTGAGTCTCTGGATGATTTTTCTGAACATACCTGGATGGAGTCTTTTCTTCTACCGTTATCTGTTCTTTTGGTGCTTCATTGGTTTCTTCTTCAGAAGTACTCTGATTTGATGTGGAAGGATAATCCTCATCTTCTTCATAATCTTTGGTTTTTACCTACTTTGGATTTTGGCTTGCTTCATCAACCAAAACATCAATACTTTCAACAATTTTCCAGAGTATTTTATTGTAACACTTATATGCTTTACTTCGGGAAGAGTAACCAAGGAGAATGCCTTCATCTGCTCTAGGTTCAGACTTGCCAAGTTTCTCATCAGTCCTTTTGATGTAATATTTTCTTCCAAAAACTTTGAAGTATTTTACAATCAGACTCTTTACCATACCAAAGTTCATGTGTATTTTTAGTGCTGTTTACCTGAATGCTTGTTTTGTTGAGAATAGTGACGGTAGCAAATGCAACTTCACCCCAGAAGGTTGCATGAGTTCCAGACTCATCTAGCATGGCACGAGCCATTTGTTGAATAGTTCTGTTCATCCTTTCTACTACTCCATTTTGCTGAGGAGACCTCAGGGTGGAAAATTCTCTTCTTATTCCATGTTCTACACAATAGTCAAATAATTCATCCGAGGTAAATTCCCATCCTCGATTAGATCTGAGGCATTTGATTTTACGGTCTGATTCATTTTCAACCAAAGCTTTGAAGGCTTTGAATTTTTCAAATGCTTCATCTTTGTGCTTTAGAAGTCCTATCCAACACATTCTGGAAAAATCATCAATGAACAATATAAACTATTCTTCTCCATGAGGTGAATTTTTCCTTGATGGACCACATAAATCAGTATGAACAAGTTCAAGAGGCTTACTAGTTGATCCTTCATTCTTCGGGAAATGTGCTTTGGTTTTCTTACCAAATTTACATGATTTGTAGATTGTATTTTCTAGAATTCTGATGTCAGGGAGATCGCAAACAGCCTGGAATTCGCATGCTTTCCTGATTTGAGGGAAGCTTAGATGCCCCAATATTTTGTGCCATAGCCTGTGTTCATCATTTTTGCTTAGGTAGCACTGTTGTTGTCCTCCCTTGAGTATTTATAGGTTGTTTTGAGTTCTTAACCTTTGATCACTGTTTCTCTTGTATCAAGCTCATGAACAACACATCCATTTGATCGAAATACTACCTCATTTCCTTGATCACACATTTGACTGAAACTCAATAGATTATGCTTTAGATCATCAACATACATAACATTCCCAGCTTTAACCTTTTCTTTTAAGAGAACAGAGCCTTTAGCTTTTATGACTGCAGGAGTGTCATTTCCAAATGAGATCTTCTTTTCCTTTTCTAAGGCATTATATGACTGAAGTTTTTCTTTATCACCTATCATGTGTTTTGAGCATCCACTGTCGATGTACCACTGATATTGTTGTCCTTCTGCATACAAGGCTGTACCACATCTTTCTGTTTGCGGTTCTTTCTTTCTCCATGTTTTGGGACCCAATGAAGTTTGCTCGTTCTGAGATGTTTGCCTAAATTTACTCCTGCATTCAAAATCTTCATGACTGAAGTTGTTATAGATAGAGAATTCTATTTCATTTTCAAGAGCAGAAAAGTTATTGTAGGTCCTTTTCGTGATCCTAGTCACATTCCTTTGATTTCGTGCTTCTATAGTCATGATGGTCTTGTAAGTAACACATTGAGCAGCTTTGTGTCCAAAGTTATGACATGAGAGACATTGGCCATTAAAGAAATTCCTGCGATTATCGAACCTACTGACCTGGTGATTCATTGTTGAAGCAAATTGAGTATGATTTACCTGAGGTTGGTTGTTTCTTTTGTTCATCCTTGAAGTAGATTGAACTCGATTTACTTGGTGATCTGCTTTATGCCTTTGCTGACGATTGTCAAACTGTTCACTTCTCCTTGCTGCATCAAGATAGATTTTGGAGGTTGACAGCTTCTGTGCTTGATATGCTTCTTTAGTACATCCAAGACCTCTCTTTATCAGAGGAGAATGCTGAACTTTGAGAATTTCATCTAAATTTTCTGATCCTTTAGCAAATATGAGATTGAGAGCTTTTGTTTTCTCAATATCTTTTCTTAGACCCACAATTTCACATTCTAGTTTTTGATTGTGTTTTTCCCTTTCAACAAGTTGGAATGTTAGAGTATCTATACTCATATTCTTTTCTTCTAAACAAACTTTAAGTCTAGAAATTTTCTCATAAAGACCATCTTCATCTAAAGCATCCAAGAAATAATCATCTTCAAAATCAATCAAAAGTCAATAGTCATTACCATGTTCATCTTCATCACTATTTGATAAACCATCGCTATCTTCATGCGTATAATAGCTCTTCTTATTTACATTTTGTTTTCTATTCCATTTTGTTGATTCCTTACCTTTATCAGGTTTATCTTTATGAGGAAATTTGGCCACATAATGATCGACTCTTCCACAAGCAAAATATTTGAAAGGTAGATTACTTCTGTATCTTCCAAAACCCCGTTGAAGGTTCTTGACAAAGTTTGTTTCTTCCTCTCCTTCTAAAATATGTCATGATTAATTGAGTTCTCTTCCTGAAGCTTTGAATGCAGCTTCTCTCATATTTGATGGACCCCCTTTTCTCATTTCGAAAGCAGTTAGGATTATGTACAGCTGTGTCATAGTAATACTGTGAAGATCTTCTTTTCTTCTATGGAAGAAACTTTTGATTCAAACTTAGAAGACAGGTATCTCAAAACATTTTCAACTACAGTAACTTATTTTATCTCCTCACCCAAGTTTTTCATGTGATTAACAATCTCATCTATACGTAAGAAGTAATTATCTATACTTTCATCATTGTGCATTTTGAGAGTTTCATATTGAATTATGAGATATTGTAGTTTTGCACGTTTTACCTGATCATCTACTTCATAGCTTAGAATGATCTTGTCCCATATTTCTTTGGCAGTTTTGAGCTGCATAACCTTGACAAATTTTGATTGTGACAGACTCCCCAGTAATGTATTGATAGCCTTGTCATTTGTTTCATATTACTTTTTACTTGCCGTATCTGTAGGAATTGTTGATGGAATTGTGTATCCTCCTTCCACGATTTCCCAAACATCTGTTCCAAGAGATTGATGATAGGCTGTGGTTCTTACCTTCCAATAGAGAAGTTCCTCCCATTAAATATTGGTGGTCTAATGGATCATTCTCTTTCGTAGGTACTCATGATGATAGATCTTCCTTCAAACGATCAAACTTCTTCTGAAGGACTGGCTCTGATTCCAATTGTTGGAAATAATACTGAGAGGGGGGGTGAATCAATATTAGCAAGTCAATAATATTTCATTTCACAATCAGATTTGTATACGCTACTTCAGTTATGAATCCTACGTATATACACAAATGTAGTTAAGGAAACTAGCATATACCCTGCAGACTTATAATTTAGTTAATTCATCAGATGTTGATCTTTAATCTGTGAATTAGAACCGTATAAAAAGTAACTAGGCGCAGTAAAAATAGAGCACAAAATCACACACAAGAACACAAGATATAAGGTGGAAACCCAATGGGGGTGAAAACCACCTGCTACAATTTGTCTCTATCTTCTTTTAATAAGAAACTTCTTTTTACAATATTTCTGTACTGGTGCAGTCTTATACTAGTACGTAGGCTTCTACTTGTAGAAGGCTACAACCTTCTCTCATTCTCTAGTTTCTCCTGGAAGGGAGCTTCAACCCCCTTTGCTCTTGTACTAGCTGATGTGTTTACTAGTACGTAGGTGTTGACCTACAGAAGGCTACAACCTTCTCTTTTCTTCTAGGGACCACGTTTCATAAATTTTTAGACTGGATCCATTAATATCAATCAATCATGAAATATATATGCATCAACCAATCTCCTTTGTACCATCCAAAACTAAATCAAACAATCACTTCTCTAAATGCTGTAACCATAATACTATAACAGTAACTAGAACCCAAGCTAGAACCCAGAACACTGCAACAACAAACAAAAGTAGCTAAAACATATTTTATGAGGTGTACACTACTTCATTGTGTCGAACCTGCATGCATACGCATTCTTCCCAAAGCGAGCCTGCGTATACGCCATTTTGAAATGCAGAACCAGCGTGTATACGTGCCTTTGCTATAATGAACCTGCGTATAGATATGTAAAAGATGATTTAACCTTTACAACTATTCAGACATCAGTTATACCCAGATCATCAGATTTACAGATTACGTCATGTGCCAAATATTTAGATCAAAGATCAAAACCACACAAAGATACTTCTCTTCAAGCCTTAAGATCTTGACCCATCAATAGTACTTATCCTTCATCAAGTGCTTAGGTTCATCCTTGATTCAGATCCAACTATGCACCATAACCCAGTGACCTGTATTCTAGATCTTACGCTTCATTAGATATTCAATACTTGAGTGATTTTGCCTAATGATCTTCTCCTCCTTTTATAGTCTTAGGCCTTACACAATACCATGGTTCAAAACCACTTAGAATCAATATCTTGGACCAAATACTTGGGGTCAACACTTTAGACAGAATACCTTGGACCAATACCATGGATCAGAATACCATGGACCAAAACTAAGTTTTCCAACATGTACGCGCCTTTCCTTATGTGAAAGTGCGTGTATACGCATACTTGTCGTTTGGTCTATGAACCCGTGTGTATATGTGGTTTGATCAATGGGCATGCGTATACCTCTTTTTCTTCATTCTGAGAGCCTGAACTGTGATCTGTCATATGAGTGAGTTACCATCAAGGACAACACCTGTGACATAGTGCCAAATCTGAGTCATAATGCCAACAATCTCCCCCTTTGGACTTGATTGCAACCCCAAGTCACTCTACCCCTTTTTCATCAAGGGAAAAGGGTTATGCTCCCCCTGAGTACATTTTGAATTCTCTGATATGCTAAAGTGTGCTGTCCATGCTCCCCCTAACTGTAAGAAAGGTCTGCAAAAATATGTTCTACAAGAAGAACATGACTTTATACATCATAAATGACCTTCCTATCACCAAAGGCTCATACATACATCCAGCTCCCAACCAAGTGGGTATATACCAAATGTTTATACATGACAAAACAAGAACATTACATCATTCATCCCATGCATAGTGGGGAAACCAACATAGGTCGTCACATGACCTTGATAATAAAAGATATACATGACATAGAGATAAAATTTCTAAGACAAGACTATGATAGTTATCAGCAACTATCATCAGCAACATCTGTCAATCACCATCCAGACCAGCAACCATGACCTCCCTCTGCACCTGTTCCACCTGAATCAGAAACAACTGTGAAATTGTACCAAGAAAATGCCAACAATGCATTATTAGAAGTATATGCTCCCCCTGAACCTGTGCCAAATGATCATTGTTAGACCCATTTCAGACTCTTTTCCTCCTAAGTCTGGCCCACTGTTTTTCTTCAAACTAACATATACGTGACTGTATCCACAACAACAGGCGTATGTATGTGGATACGCTTCATGAAAATCGCGTACAACCACTTTTTTATGGAACATATAGGTTTCAACAGCAAGATGATGCATCAACTACTCCTAGCTTCTATCTGAGATATTCAAATGTCTCTTCGGGCAGCGGTTTGGTGAATATATCAACAACCTGTTCTTTGGAGGGAACATAGTCCAATCTGACCTTTTGTTCAAGCACTTGTTCACAGAGAAAATGATATTTGATATGTATGTGCTTGGTCTTGGAATGCATGACTGGATTCTTTGAAATACTGATTGCACTTGTATTATCACATACAGTGGAGATGGGTGGAGTACATGTGATCTAAATGTCTTGCAATGTTTGCATCATCCAAAGGAGTTGTGCGCAACAAGATGCAACAGCCACATATTCTGCTTTAGCTATAGATAATGCAATTGAACTTTGTTTCTCGCTGAACCAAGATACTAATATGGAACCCATATAGAATGCACCACCACTAGTGCTTTTTCTATCATCCACGCTTCCTTCCCAATCTGCATCTGTATATGTATGAAGCGTAAGATCTGTATCTCTAGGATACCATAAACCAAAACTCTGAGTTCACTGAAGATATTTTAAAATCCTTTTGACTGCCTGAAGGTATGATTCCTTTGGATTTGCTTGGAATCTTCCAACTATTCCCACTACATGCATGATGTCTGGTCGAGTACCTGTTAGATAAAGTAAACTGCCAATCATGGATCTATAGGTTGGTTGATGTACTACTGCTGATTCATCATTTGAATTGAGACTACATCCTGTTACCATAGGGGTACATACCGGTTTAAAATCTTCCATGCCATATTTTTTCAATATCTACTTGAGATACTTGGTTTGTGATAGAAAAATACCATCTTTATTTTGTTGAACTTGTAAACCAAGAAAATATGTGAGTTCACCAAGCAGGGACATTTCAAATTCTTTTTGCATTACCACAGCAAAGTTTTGACTCATGGATTCTTCATTTCTACCAAAAATGATATCATCAACATACACTACAAGTATTAGCAATTTATCGTTATCAATCTTTTTGTATAGATTGCTATCAGCTGATCCTTTTGAGAAACCTTGTTGATGGAGATATTTGTCAAGACGGTAATACTAGGCCCTTGGAGCTTGTTTTAGACCATAGAGAGTCTTTCTGAGTTTGCATACAAGTTTTGGATCATTTCCAAGAATGAATCCATCTGGTTGCTCAATATATACTTCTTCTGCTAAGTCTCCATCAAGAAAGGCAATTTTTACATCCATTTGGTATACTTTGAAGTTCTGAAAGCTAGAAAGAGTAAGGAACATTCTTATGGCTTGAAGTCTAGCAACATGTGCAAAAGTTTCTTCAAAATCTATACCTTCTTGTTGAGGATACCCTTTACAAACAAGTCTGGCCTTGTTTCTAATAACCTCTCCATTTTCATTTAGCTTGTTTTTGAATATCCATTTGGTTCCTATCATATTCTTATGATGAGGTCTAGGGACTAATTCCCAAGTATTATTCTTTTCAATTTTCTCAAGCTCTTCATTCATGGCCTTGACCCAACATTCATGTTTGCATGCTTCATGTACATTTTGTGGTTCGATGGAGGAAAGCAATGCTAGATAGCTTGAAGCTTTGGTAATAGTTCTTCTTGTCTACAAACCTACCTCTTTCTGTCCCAAAATTTGAGTCTCTGGATGATTTTTCTGAACATACCTAGATGTAGTCTTTTCTTCTACCGTTATTTGTTCTTTTGGTGCTTCATTGGTTTCTTCTTTAGAATTAGTTTGATTTGATGTCGAAGGATAATCCTCATCTTCTTCATAATCTTTTGTTTTTACCTGCTTTGGATTTTGGCCTGCTTTATCAACCACAACATCAATACTTTCAACAATTTTCCCTAGTCTTTTATTGTAACACTTATATCCTTTACTTCGGGAAGAGTAACCAAAGAGAATGCTTTCATCTGCTGTAGGTTCAAACTTGCCAAGTTTTTCATCAGTCCTTTTGATGTAACATTTGCTTCCAAAACCTTTGAAGTATTTTACAATCGGAGTCTTACCATACCAAAGTTAATGTGGAGTTTGAATGCTATTTACCCGAATGTTTGTTTTGTTGAGAATAGTGATGGCAACAAATGCATCTTCACCCCAAAAGGTTGCAGGAGTTCCATACTCATCTAGCATGGCACGAGCCATTTGTTGAATAGTTCTGTTCATCCTTTCTACTACTCCATTTTGTTGAAGATTCCTCGCGGTGGAAAATTCTCTTCTTATTCCATGTTCTTCACAAAAGTCGAAGAATTCGTTCGAGGTAAATTCCCCTCCTCAATCAAATCTAAGGCATTTGATTTTGCGGTCCGATTCATTTTCAACCAAAGCTTTGAAGGCTTTGAATTTTTCAAATGCTTCAGCTTTGTGCTTTAGAAGTCCTATCCAACACATTCTGGAAAAATCATCAATGAACAATATAAAGTATTCTTCTCCACGAGGTGACTTTTTCCTTGATGGACCACTTAAATCAGTATGAACAAGTTTAAGAGGCTTACTAGTTGAGCCTTCCTTCTCCGGGAAATGTGCTTTGGTTTTCTTACCAAATTGACATGATTTTCATATTGTATTTTTTGGAATTCTGATTTTAGGAAGATCATGAAAAACTTAGAATTTGCATGCTTTCCTTATTTGAGGGAAGCTTAGATGCCCCAATCTTCTGTGCCATAGCTAGTGTTCATCATTTTTGCTTAGGTAGCACTGTTGTTGTCATCCCTTGAGTATGTATAGGTTGTTTGGAGTTCTTATACCTTTGATCACTGTTTCTCTTGTATGAAGCTCACGAAAAACACATTCATTTGATCGAAATACTACCTCATTTCCTTGATCACACATTTGACTGACACTCAATAGATTATGATTTAGACCATTAACATACATAACATTCCCAAATTTAACCTTTTCTTTTAAGAGAACAGAGCCTTTACCTTTTATGACTGCAGGAGTGCCATTTCCAAATGAGACCTTCTTTTCCTTTTCTAGGGCATTATATGACTGAAGTTTTTCTTTATCACCTGTCATGTGTTTCGAGCATCCACTATCGATGTACCACTGATTTTCTTGTCCTTTTGCATATAAGGATATACCACATCTTTCTGTTTGCGGTTCTTTATTTCTCCATGTTTTGGTACCCAATGAAGTTTGCTCGTTCTAAGATGTTTGCCTAAATTTGCTCTTGCATTCAGAATCTTCATGACCGAAGTTGTTACAGATAGAGCATTCTATTTCATTTTCAAGAGCAGAAAAGTTATTGTAGGTCCTTTTCATGATCCCAGTCACATTCCTTTGATTTCATGCTTCTCCAGTCATGATGGTCATGTAAGTAACACATTGAGCAAATTTGTGTCCAAATTTATGACATGAGAAACATTGGCCATTAAAGAAATTCCTGCGATTATTGAACCTACTGACCTAGTAATTCATTCTTGAAGCAAATTAAGTATGATTTACCTGAGGTTGGTTGTTGCTTCTGTTCATCCTTGAAGTAGATTGAACTTGATTTACCTGGTGATCTGATTTATGCCTTTGCTGACGATTGTCAAACTGTTCAATTCTCCTTGCTGCATCAAGATAGCTTTTGGAGGTTGACGGCTTCTGTGTTTGCGATGCTTCTTTAGTATATCCAAGACTTGTCTTTATCAGAGGAGAATGCTGCACTTTGATAATTTCATCTAAAGTTTCTGATCCTTTAGCAAATATGAGATTGAGAGCTTTTGTTTTCTCAATATCTTTTCTTAGACCCACAATTTCACTTTCTAATTTTTCATTGTGTTTTCCCGTTTCAGCAAGTTGGAATGTCTGAGTATCTATAACCATATTATTTTCTTCTAAACAAACTTTAAGTTTAGAAATTTCTTCATAAAGGCCATATTCATCTAAAGCATCCATGAAATCATCATCTTCAAAAGCCATCAGAAGTCTATAGTCATTACCATGTTCATCTTCATCACTATTTGATAAACCATCGCTATCTTCATGTGTACAATAGCTCTTCTTATTTACATTCTGTTTTCTATTCGATTTTGCTGATTCCTTACCTTTATTAGGTTTATATTTATGAGGACATTTGGCCGCATAATGACCGACTCTTCCACAAGCAAAACATTTGAAAGGTAGCTTACCTCTAAATCTTCTAGAACCCTGTTGAAGGTTCTTGACAAAGTTTGTTTCTTCCTCTCCTTCTGAAATATTTCCTGATTCATTGAGTTCTTCACTTCGTGAAGCTTTGAATGTGACTTCTCTCATATCTGATGGACCCCCTTTTCTCATTTCGAAAGCAGTTAGGATTCCGTGCAACTGTGTCATAGTAATACTGTGAAGATTCTGCTTTTCTTCTATGGTAGAAACTTTTGATTCAAAATTAGAAGACAGGGATCTCAAAACCTTTTCAACTACAATAACTTATTTTATCTCTTCACCCAAGTTTTTCATGCGATTAACAATCTCATCTATACGTAAGTAATTAGCTATACTTTCGTCATTGTGCATTTTGAGAGTTTCATATTGAATTCTGAGAGATTGTAGTTTTGCACGTTTTACCTGATCGTCTCCTTCATAGCTTAGAATGATCTTGTCCCATATTTCTTTGGTAGTTTTGAGTTGCATAACCTTGAAAAATTTTGATTGTGACAGACTCCCCAATAATGTATTGACAGCCTTGGCATTTGTTTCATACTGCTTTTTACCTATCGTATCTGTAGGAATTGCTGATGGAAATGTGTATCCTCCTTCCACGACTTCCCAAACATCTATTCCAAGAGATTGAAGATAGGCTGTGGTTCTTACCTTCCAATAGACGAAGTTTCTCCCATCAAAGATTGGTGGTCTAATGGATCACTCTCTTTCATAGGTACTCATGATGATAGATCTTCCTTCAAGCGATCAAGCTTCTTCTGAAGGACCGGTTCTGATTCCAATTGTTGGAAATAATACTGAGAGGGGGGTGGGGGTGAATCAGTATTAGCAAGTCAATAATATTTCATTTCACAATTAGATTTGTATACGCTACTTCGGTTAATGAATCCTGCATATATATGCAACTATAGTTAAGGAAACTAGCGTATACCCTGCAGACTTATAATTTAGTTAATTCATCAGATGTTGATCTTTAATCTGTGCATCAGAACCATATAAACAGTAACCAGGTACAGTAAAAACATAGCAGACAATCACACACAAGAACATAAGATATAAGGTGGAAACCCAATGTGGGTGAAAACCACCTGCTGCAATTCGTCTCTATCTTCTTTTAATAAGAAAATTCTTTTTAAAATACTTCTATACTGGTGCAATCTTATACCAGTACACAGGCTTCTACCTATAAAAGGCTACAACCTTCTCTCATTCTCCAGTTTCTCCTGGAAGGGAGCTTCAACCCCCTTTTCTCTTGTACTAGCTGATGTGTTTACTAGTATGTAGGTGCTGACCTACAGAAGGCTACAACCTTCTCTTTTCTTCTAGGGAGCACGTTTCATAAATTTTCAGGTTGGATCCATCAATATCAATCAATCATCAAATATATATGCATCAACCAATCTACTTTGTACCATCCAAAACTGAATCAAACAATCATTTCTCTGAATGCTGTAACTAGAATACTATAACAGTAACCAGAACCCAAGCTAGAACCCAGAACGCTGCAAGAGCAAATAGAAGTAGCTAAAACATATTTTATGAGGTGTATGCTACTTCATTATGTCGAACCTGCGTGCATACGCATTCTTCCCAAGGCGAATCTGTGTATATGCCATTTTGAAATGCCAAGCTAGTGTGTATATGCGCCTTTGCTATAATGAACCTATGTACAAATCTGTAAAAGATGATTTAACGTTTACAACTATTCATAACATTTACAACTATTCATACATCAGTTATACCCATATCATTAGATTTGTAGATTACGACATGTGCCAAATATTGAGATAAAAGATCAAAACCAGAAAAAGATACTTCTCTTCAAGCCTTAAGATCTTAACCCATCAATAGTACTTATCCTTCATCAAGCGTTCAGGTTCATCCTTGATTCAGATCCAACTATGCACCATAACCCAATGACCTATATTCTAGATCTTATGCTTCATTAGATATTCAATACTTGAGTGCTTTTTCCTAATGATCTTCTCCTCCTTTTATAGTCTTAGGCCTTACACAATACCATGGTTCAAAACCACTTAGAACCAATGCCTTGGACCAAATACTTGGGGTCAACACTCCGGACAAAATACCTTGGACAAATACCATGGACCAAATACCACGGACAAAAGCTAAGTTTTCCAACATGTACACGCCTTTCCTTGCGTCAAAGTGCGTGTATACGCATATGCGTCGTTTGATCTGCGAACCTGCGTGTATACGCGGCTTGATCAATGGGAATATGCGTATACCTCTTTTTCTTCATTCTGGGAGCCTGAACTGTGATCTGTCATCTGAGTGAGTTGCCATCAAGGACAACACTTGTGACATAGTGCCAAATCTGAGTCATAATGCCAACAAATGGGACTATTTCTAGGAGCATCCTTGGACTTTCATTTCCCTTTGTGAGGAACACTTAGACTTAGAAGTCTATCCAAAATCCATTTTGGATCACTTCTTCCCACTTAAGAACTTTTGGTCTCCAAGAGACTGATATTCTGATTTGAATAGTAAATGAGAGTAACAACACCCTATTCTTTCAGCCTCCACACACTTGCCTTACATAGTGCCTCTGAACCAAAGCCTTTGACCACTTTCCTTCCTGGATGTGTTTATCCTCTTGGGAAGAACTACCTTCCTCCTTGCCTTCCTGCAGAACTTCTGCTGAGATGGTCACAAAAGGTAGTTTGAACTTTTCTACCTTGATCATTGATCCAAGGTGGTTCAAACAAATGTGAAGTACATCTTCTCCACAAAACTTTCATTTGTACCTGTTTGACAAGCTGTCAACAACAACTGTTAACAATAAGAGAAATATTGACAACAACTAGATGGCCTAAACTCTTGCTTCAACGAAAGAAACAAATTTCACATCTTAAGAACACCTCCATGTATTACATCTGCATACAAATGATGGACTAGATAACAAGCCCACAAAACATGCCTTTAAAACAAATGACCCTTCAAGTTAAGCATGTAGAAAAAGACCATTATGACTCTTTTTCAAGAGATGAAACACTTCATCATTATCTCCATCTTGGAGACCAAATCAACTTTTCCCAAGTCAATATTGCATCACATGGATGTCAAAGCAATCAACCCTGCAAGTTAATTACACATACATGTTCAAAAACAAGGAAATCATCAACCTCCCTGTGTTCATGCACAACATTCTCATGCATGCATTTCATCCTTCAACTTTTGCTTAAGCACACTATACTTTCGAAGTTGAAATGAAAAATAATGTTACAGCAACAAAGTGAGTCTCCTACTCAACTTCTCTATTCACCTTCTTGGTAAAATCCTGCAACTTGCATTCCATTAACAAAGAAATGAAAATAGATGCATTATATAAAATAGACATGCAACCTTAATTAGATAAGAACTATAACCATTTCTCACCAATCCCTTTCAAAGGTACTACCTTTGTCTACACATCAGCATCAACATGTGAATCATCCTGAAACACATCAATCATGGAATCTTCCTTTCCATTTTTTCCATCTTCTCTTTCCACTTTCTTCAGCTTTTGTGGAAGCATTGCTGGATTTAGAGTCCAACACCTTTCAACAAGATGCCCTTGCTTATGGCAGTAAGTGCAACACATGTGCATCCTCTTGAAAACATGATTTGCCTTGTCCAATGGACCTTTGGCTTCTTGCTTCCTTTCCTTCAAAGGTTTCCTGTATGTGGCAATTCTCTTCCAACATCTAGAAACACGATGGTTATCCAACCACAAAAGGAACATGCAATTCTTTTCCAATATCTATGTGGAAATTTATCATGGTGAACAAAATTAAAAGGAATATGGTTAGAACTATAATTATACCTTTCTCTTTCACCTTTATTGCCTTCATGAGGAGGTGAAGCAAATGAAGAAGTGACTCCCTTTGGAACACCATCAATATCTTCAAGGCTGTTAGAGTCTCCACAACTCTCTGGTTCAAGTGTGTGCTCCTGAACACCTGCATCTTGCAACTGATGTTTCAAGCTATTGCGTTCCTCCTGAATACAATCTTCACACTCTTGAGGTAGAAGACCTGCAATGCAACTCCTTCCTGGAATTGTTTCAATGGCCTTCAAGGCAGCTTTGGAATTCTCTCCATAAGACTTTGCATAGCCAAGACCCAAATACTTAGGCATTTCCTCAACCATTATTGGCTAAACAATACCTTGTGCATGTTTACCCAAGCCTTTTTCCTCATATCCTATCTTGGACATTAGCTTGGAACCTATGCCTTTGGTATGCTTTTCAAAAGAACCAATATAAGCATTCTTAGGAGAATTTGAAGACAAACAGGAACTATTTACCTCTTCTTCAATCTAATACTTGAATAAGGCTTCTTTGGCAATAAAGAGTTGTGACTCCAACTCATGCATCCTTTTCAGGTTCATATTTGCAATATGAAGTTGCCTCTCCATTTCTTGCAATTTGTCAGAAAGCAACTACTTCTCTTCCTCCACGGAATTCAACTGCTCTCTAAGTATGCTGCTCTTCCTTCCATCCTCATACATTTCTCTCACCATATCCATCATGGTGGACAAGTCTTGCTTCATGTCTTCATCAAAGACTCTTGTGAAGAAAGAAGAATTTGAGGACTCACTTGTAGAAGTTGTCATTATACCAATGAAAAAAAGAACTTCAAACAAGATTAATAAAGAGCTTATTCAACAACCTTTTGCAACAAACCTCTTGTGCTTCAAGGATTTCCTTGAGGTCCTTTGGGATAGAAGAATGCCTTCAGCCCTTCTTCCTTCTTGTCCTTCCTGGACTGAGCTATCAATAGCTTTCCCTTCACCTCTGCAAACTCAAACAATAGTCAGTCTGCAAACAAGCATACAATCAACCTCTGACTATTTAAACACCTTTCAGACAAGCAATCTTTGCTCTGTCAATCAAGCATTCTGATGTAACCTTCTTTGAAGGTGGGGTTAACCAAACTTAGGCTTTGATACCACCTGATCTAAAAATGGGGCACTAAAGGCTTCTCGTTAAGCTTACAAGAACCTCTCCCACTCCCAAAGCTTATATATTCCCAAGATATTATGATTAACCAAATGTAGAATTAATAATGTGCTTGAAAATAAGGTGTATGCTAGTGTTTATTTTAAGACTGGTTATGTTCTTTAAAATTCTGTTGTTTATGCTGATATAACATACATATAACAGTATAATATTATAGTAAATAACAAACACATAAGACAACAATTTTAATATGGAGTTCACCCAAAAATCTTGGGCTACGTCTCCTTGAGCTCTAGTCAACTCAACTAGGCTCTTTGGGATTATGGCAAAAGTTATTTTACAAGCTCCATGCTCAAATCCACTGGTTTACATAGAAAACAATGGGATTAGAACACCATCTTCTCCCTGGCTCTGAAGCTCTCGTATTTCTTGCTCTGGCTCTGGCTCTCGGCTCTAGCTCTGACTCTTGGCTCTCAACTCTGGCTCTAGCTCTTCGACTCTAGCTTCTTTGAGTTCTCTCTTGGCCTCTGCATGCATCAATGGTTCGCTTGACCTCCAAGTGACCTTTAGCAACCTTTAGCAGCGTTGATGCTTGTCAATCGTGCTCTCTGGCTTTTCACTCTCGTAGCTAATAGCTCTCCTCCAGCGACCTCTAGCTCTCTGCGTGTTAGCTACAACAATCTTTAGTGACCTTCAGTAAAATGCGCTCTCTGCACTGCAACTCTGTGAGCTATCAACAGTTTGCTCAACCTCCAAGAGACTGTCTCAGCAACTTTCAGCTCTCTGGGATTACCACTTGACCTCCAAGCGATTCCAAGACTCCGTCAGCTGCTCTATGTGTTAGATTTTCTCTATCTTCCCCATTAATTGGGGTCTCTGGCTCTCTTGAGGCATTTATCCAGCTCTGCGGCTTCCCTAGCCATTTCTCTACATGTCATTACTTCCCTGCCGCTCTGTGGCTTCTCTGTGTGTTGTCTGTTAGACTGGCCATCTAGCTCCGTGGCTTCAAACACATCATTGTCTACCAAAAACGCCCACTTGTGGTGTGGCACTATGATTAGGGGCCGTTACAGAGGGATCAGGCCCTTCTTCCAAGCAAAAACCCAAAAATGGAGAAAAATCCAATACACAAAGATTTTTCTGAAATTACACTACTGGGCGTGAATTCCGGACTTGAAATTCCATTAAATCGCCCCTATAACCTTATCAGGTCCACCATTAGTCACAATATTGCTATCACATCATCGCATGGCCAAAATCCCAAATACACGGGACAACACATAAAATCCAAATTCCCAGACTTCAAAAATTATGTAATCGGACTTATAATCCCCATCGGGTCCATCCCTTATCGCTTATCGCAATCGCAATCGCATTAGCCATGCTATCGGGGATCGCTAGTCACCGATCACCGATTTAATCTGGACCGTTGATCCGATCCCTGATCAGACGGTCCAAATCGCATCGCATATCGTTATCACATCAGCCCTTTGTGTCGGGGATTTCCGATCTCCCGATCACCGAATTAATCCTAGCCATTGATCTCATTTTTGATTTGATGAATGAGATCATACACCATAGATCGCTATCGCATATCAAATTTACTACGACCTAGGGGGTCTGTACATCACCGATGCTGATCCGCCGATCCGATCATCAGCAATTGCAATGTCGCATATTGCATCGGCATATCGCAATCTCCAATTCCTCCTTCTAGGCCTTTATCCCTTCATCGCTCTGATCTGATACATCTCACGGATCCGATAAGGGTTTACGCTGTGAAAAATAATATTTCGGGTCCGCCCTTTAAACCTTTCACATGCGATTTTTGCATATAAGGCCTTTTATGCCATTTTTAGAAGAAATGCCTCCTTTTCCAAAGGACAAAGGCAATCTTCTTTCTGTGATAACTTCATCATCCGAAGTCCGTTTTAGCCCATTCAAGTTGTAATAGTTTCAAAATGAAAAGTTCTATGCAATGGGACTATTTCCAGGAGCATCCTTGGAATTTCATTTTCCTCTGTGAGGAACACTCAGACTTAGAAGTCTATCCAAAATCCATTTTGGATCAGTTATCATGGTATGATGTGTCTAAATTGGTCAAAGAAGCTCAACGTCATGGAGATACAAATTTTACACGAGGGAAATCAATTCAGCATATGGTTTAAAATATTATCAGCCAAGCATATTCATCCATACTAACTTATTTGTCATGTTGTAGAAAGAATTTTCGAACACTACTAAATTGGGGTAGAAATTCCAACAGTGGAATATGATGGAACATATAAAATCAGAAAAAGTGTTGGAAGTTAAATCAGAAAAAAGTATCATTCCTATCGCATGTTTCTTCGTCAATATTCTCATTCAATCTAACTATTCTTGAAGGATTTTATCGCACAACTTGAAATAAATGGATTAAGGATTTAGTGTGCGACATGTGCGTTCTTTTCCTTAATACTACATATTTTCTTTTGGATCAATGTTTAATGAAAATTAAGGGCTTAGGATATTTTGGGCCTAATTCTTTATCTTTCTAGTGTCTGATCCAAATATCATTCCAAGTAGATATAGATTGTTTTAATCTTGTCTTGGGATTATGTTACTTTCATCTAGTTTGATAGGGGATTTTTCTACCATATTTGCCAAAGAAAAGTCACATGACTTTGTTGTCATTTTGGTGTAATCTGACCTTCAATAAATTCCATCTTTTGTTTGATCACTTTAGGTTATTAATGATTCATAAGGAAATAATATGGTAAAGCATCTAACGTTAAATAAATTGAGCTTCTTGCAACAACTAGGATTTCAACTTTGTTTTTAATCACTTTTTAAAGATGCATAAGGAAATACTATGTCAAAGTCAATCCTTTAGGGAAAATTTGAGGTGTGTCCATATCTTAGATGATGAATAAATTTCGTTTGATAAGGAGCTCTAGCCATCAATCCAAGTATTCTCTTTTCAGAGGAAGTCAAAGTTAACCACTTTTGGTTTAGATAATTATTCCCTAGTTTATGGAAAATAGACTATTAATAACTAATTGTAGCTCCACAGATAGTTTATCAATCTACAAGTAGCAATATACATATTCTAGATGTCGGATGTTTCCAGTGCATGTTGAATATAATAACCTGCCTCCACCTCATATTGATTATGTGAGAAATGTACAAGAAATATCTGATTTACTTTATATAAATGACAATGTGGTGTATCAAAAAAGTGTGAACAAGTCTATACGAAAAATTTAATTTTCTTTATTTTTAAAATTTTCTAAAAGTGTATTAAATTTATATAAATTTGAATCTTATTATAAAAAAACTTTCCATTTTAAGAATTAATAATATCTATCAAGGTTTCTATGTTTATAATATAACTATGGATCCTCAAAAGATTCCTTTGGCCTATGACATTGACGAAATTATGTTATTAATAAGATACATTGCACATGCCCACGAGACGCAGAAAAAGCAATGTATGGGTGCATTGTCAACATATTGTTTGTGATCTAGAGGTCTCGTAGCCACAGGAGTTGAGAATAATAGTCAGTGCTGCAACTGGGGGCCGTCTAAGGAAGTATGCAACATGATTAGTGCTTCCCTTTTTGTATTTAATGTTCAAGAGGAATTGTTGCAGATATGTAGACCACTTATGATGGTGATTGTTATGCAACTTCCCTTGTGTCTGTATAAAATAAAGAGGTCGATGATCGGTGTGGATGATCGTCTCCTTCCCCATAATGTAATGCTTTCATTGCCGGCAAGCCTACACGATGGAATACATCTCTTTATCTTACGTGGGGTACTTATGAATTGTATCCGAAAATGTCTCACTATGATAGCCTACTAGAGGTGATCTGAGAGTTAGTTTGATTGAATGCTTGACCTGACAGTGCAAGGGTACCCCTGTGGGTGAGGAGAAGATGTCCCTATATTCTTCCATGATTGTATCCATCTTCTTCTGTTGCATGGCGGAACCCTTCCTGGGGGCCACGTATGTGGCTATGATCTTCCCCTTGCTTTGAGAGCAAATAAAAAGAAAATAGATTTCCTAGTCCGGGCGACAATCTCACTACATTTCTTAGTAGAGATCAAAGAGATGGCGATAGGCAGGGTTACCTTTGGTATCTTGTATAACTTACTACGCAAAGAAATAAAAACAGTGTGAGGCCTCGACTCATATACAACATGACACTTCCACAAGTATGGTTTGCCTAATAATACATCACAAACTTCAAGAGGAGCAACATCACACAATACCTCATCCGTGAAGGGTTTGATGTTGTATGGAAGGCGACACTGATGGCTGACACGAATATCTCATCCTTGGTGAGGCCACCAAATGGTATACGACTGTGGCTGTGGTGTGGTCAGTAGGCCCAATCACTTCATGAACTTTACTTAAATGAGGTTCTTTTGGCTCCCACTATTGACAATGAATTACAATGGCAAACCCTTCAGCCAGAATTGTGATTGGAAGAGACGCTCCCCCTCGTTTGGATCTTTGGGCTCAATATTTTGGATCTTGGTGGTGGCAAAAATGGTGCTGGGCTCTGCATCAATAATCTACTTCCCTTTTCCATTCCCCTTGTCAGGTTCTAACTCAGAGTCAGAACATTCATATGATTTTGAAGCCTTCAGCTCGACCACCAGTGACTGCTTGGCTCGAAACTCAATTATGTTGTGAGTGAGGCTCTTATGGAATTCACACCACTTCCTTGTGTCCTTCTTCATCTTCGTGGTGTTGTGCTTTACTTGCGTCTTCGACAGGTTATCCTGAGTCAGCCCCCCTTGGATTTATCTTTTGTTCTGTGGTTTGGGGGCACCTTTCCCTTGCTTCATATTTGTAGATCCAAAGTCTCTCTTCTTCTGTTTTAACTTATGCTCGATCTTGACAACGTATCAGTAGGCAACACCAAGTGAGGAGATGTATAGGAACTCCATCTTGTCTTGGATGTAATTTTGTGAAAAACCACGGTACTTGAGTACCAGAGAACGCTTAGATTCCTTGATACCTAGCTTCACACGAAGGGTATGAAATTTTTTTGTGAACTCCTACACGTCTTGGTCCCTTCCCTGCTATAGTGCGGTCCACTTTATGTACTTATCTTCATAGCTTCAAACAGGGTAATACTGCTGCTTGATGGCCTCTTAGAAAGAATTCCAAGTGGATGTGACAGAAAATAATGATGGTTCTCTCTTGTCCTTCTGCTCACAATAGGTTTCCCGCTAATCCTTGACGCGGGGGGCAAATTTGAGGAGTGAAAAAGTAATATTTTCCCTACTGGAAAAATCATGAGCTGAAAAATACCATTCTAAGAGATTTATCTATCTATCTACAATGTTTTCATCTATCTGGCCTTCAAATATGGGAATATTAAAGTCTACTTGTACCGTGAAGGGAGTGGTGCCTCCAGAGTGGCTGCTGGATGAAGATGCATCACATGTGTGCATTCGCCGAAGGATCTCGACAAAGTTTTCCATCATCGCGTTCCTTTGTCACTCGAAGGCCTCTTTGAGCAATATTTTGAAGTGATCTCCTTCTCCCTCATCTTTCTTTTCTTCCACCATTTGAGGCCATCGAGATTTGAAAGTCTGGTCTTGGAAAGGTTGAACCAGTTCAAGCTCTAACTCCTTATACTATGACCTCATTGGGGATATGCAAAGAAAACTAGAGAAAGAGAAGACTGCTCTGATACCACTGATATGGACTTATGAAGAAACGTAACAAAATATAGATATAAACATAAACACAGAGATGCAATAGGAAAAAAACTTCATTTCATTAATATCAAATAACTGAAACATGCTTACATACACAATGGAAATAAACTAGCTCAGGTGATGGTATCTTATCTCCGAGAAGGGATGTGGCAACTACATGCCTCTAAACTGTGTTACAATGATGCACGGAGGCCCATTTATTATTGAGAAACAATGGAAAACCATAAGCATCCAAAAACCTAATGCTAGGAGATGAAGTGCAAAAACTATGGGCGCCGTTTGGGTAAATTGGTACATCAACTTCCTAATGTCGTAACTTTGACATACGATCTCTGTTTGATGCTCACAATACCTCATTAGAAATATCTATCTAAGGACTACAACTTTCAAATTCCAACACTATTAATAGGCCATGTTTGTCTGTTTTTCCCAAAAAATGTCATTTAGGGCCTCAAAATGGCTTCGGAAGTTCAGGACCCAAAAAATTGCCAAAAAAGTATACTATGCTACAATTAAGGCAAATGAAAAACTGAAAGAGACAATGGTGGGGTTCCTAGTGGAATAGGTGGGTGACCACCAACATCCACTTGGACTAGCTTGCCTAATGTTCATTGATTTGAAACCCCGTGGGTGTCCCTCCTACTTGACCTCCAACTAGAAATTGTAGTCGTAGCGGTGGGAATTAGCCTCATGCCATGTATAAGACCCACCTAGTTGCTGATTCCTCTAGTATAAAAAAATGGTACACTACACATGAAATTATAACATACCCATTTTCATTTTTTGATTGTGTAATAAATCAAGCTAATTATTGTTACCATAAATAAGTAATTATATGTTCAACATGGATAATTAATTATACATTACCAACTTAGATATATCTTAACCTCAGATCTATCAAGCATCAAGAGGGATAAACACTCTCAAGGTGCAAACCTATTTTTTGAGTACAAATGTTGAGGAAATGTTTGCACCTTGAGAGATTTAATCCCTCTCGGCGCTTGATAGATTCAAGGTTAATATGGATCAACGCTGGTTTCAGTCACACACGGTCATAGAAAATACGTGGAACATCCAATTATTTTGATCATTTTAAATATGTTAAATATGTCTAATATTAATCTGGCCATTTTAATTTTAAATTTGCCTACTTATCTCAGTTTTTGAGATGATAGCAACCTATGTCACAAGGTTCATCAAATTTCAAACTTGAGGTTTGAATTTTGGCAAATCTTAATTTTTTTTTGAGGTTCAACGAACCTCATCGAATGTCATATCCATTGACCAAGTCCATAAATCAAAACTCATAGCCTCATGTCACAACTCAATCTTGTAATCTATCCTTGCAATTTCCATGTCCATGATAACATTTTTTATGTTTATTGATATTGATATCTTACTATTTTATACTATATTTCATTTTAAAGTTAATATATATATATATATATATATATATATATATATATATATATATATATATATATATATATATATATATATATATATATATATATATATATATATATATATATATATATATATATATATATATATATATATATATATATATGAACCTAATGGAAAACCTCATCAAAAAATTCAAACACGAACTAAACCTAATCATTTCGGAACCCAAACTTGAACTGAACCATGTGACTTCGATAGAGACTGCCAATAACTTGA
Source organism: Pinus tabuliformis (assembly GCA_031772625.1). Lineage (NCBI taxonomy): Eukaryota > Viridiplantae > Streptophyta > Pinopsida > Pinales > Pinaceae > Pinus > Pinus tabuliformis. The sequence goes on along the minus strand of CM062819.1, from coordinate 1,696,667,632 downwards.
ATGATGAATATGGATGAAATACAAATTTTGAATATAAAGTGACAATGTAACAATGTTGAATGATAGAAAATGTGAATAATAATAATGTAGTCAATTACAAATAGTCTTCACTTTGATCAATCTCAAATATTTTATTCTACTATTCTTGTTATCACACATGTTAGTTTTTCTATATTTTCATATTGATCATATGAAAAAGGAGGTTGAAATTGTAGACCATTCAAATATTTAACTTATACTATTGTGGTACATGTCATACCTTGTCTCTCTTGCTCTCTAATTTTAATAGTAGTTTCCTCCAAAGCCATTCATTGTGACTTATGAAGTGTTAAACCCCGAGTAAATTTCAATGGTAGTTATTTTTTATTACCTCATTTGAATGCAAAGTGATTAACAATGTTGAATGATGAAAAATGTGAATAATAAGAATGTAGTCAATTACAAATAGTTTTCAGTTTCAAGAAGAAAACATTAAGTGAAAATTTTATTTGAGATGAAAATTCAAGTATTTTATTTATGGTTGAATTACAGTAACGTATAAATCAATGCATGTTGTTAATATTTTTTTTTTGTGCTTAAATTGAAATCAATGCACAATGTTAATCTAATTACCTTGAAATTAATGTACACCATACATCTAGTTACATCAAATTAGAAATCAATATCTTCACTGAAATCAATGCATCTAATGAAAATAGTTAAATAGGATGAGAAATCAACATCTACACTAAAATCAATGCATTTAATGCAAGGAATCAAATATGATTATAAATCAACATCCACATTGAAATCAATGTATCTAATGCAAGCAATCAAATAGGATTAGAAATTAACATCTACACTAAAATTAATGCATATAATACTACCAATCAAATAAGATTAAGAATCAACATCTACACTGAAATCAATGCATTGCAATCAATGCATCTAATGTAAGCAATGAAATAGAATTGAGATTAAAATCTTTACTGAAATCAATTTATGTAACACAAGCAATCAAATAGAATTGGAAATCAACATCTACATTGAAATCAATGCATCTAGTACAAGAAATCAAATATAATTAGAAATCAATGCATATAGTGCAAGAAATCAAATAGGATTAGAAATCAACATCCACATTGAAATCAATGCAGCTAGTTCAAGCAATATTCTTCCCTTTCTCTCCCCCTTCCATCTATCACTAATACAAATGGGCATAAATTTCGACAGTGGAATCTGACGGAACAGATAAAATTAGAAAAACTATCGGAAGTTAAATGTATTTTTTGTTTCTTAAATACCCGTTTGTTGAATATCTAGCGGGATTTATTTGACTGTCGAGTATCCGACAAAAGTTATTTTACCCTCGAATTCCCAACATTTTGTCCAATATCAAATGTCTGACATGTTGTCCAATATCTAACAAATGACAATGAACCATTGTATAATGTCTAATTCCACCATTAATGGTTTTTTTCCATCGAAAAAGTCTAATATGGGGCGCTTTGCATTGAGTTTAACTAGTTATAATAAATATAAGATTAATGTTATAGTTATATATAATATTATTAATATTAATATATATATATATATATATATATATATATATATATTAATATTAATCTCAATAATATATTTATTAATATAATATTATATAACTATAATATAAATTATATATATCCTATTTGATTGCTTGCATTAGAGACATAGTTTTTATATTAGTTGCAATTATTTAGAAAGGTTGTAGGCTTATTTTGAGATAAATTTTTGAACAAAATCATTTCTGAAAGTTTGGTGACATAAAATGTCACATAACATTCCTCAAGGAGGCCAAGGATATGTGGGATCAACATTGGGGGCTTTAGAGGATTGAAAATTTTGTTTCCCTTTTAGAAACTGTAAGGGCTTGAAGCCAAGGAGACTTCTAATAAAAACAACTAAAATGCATTATAAAGACTATGGACATGCTGAAGGCAAACATTTATCAATATCATCTATTAGTAAGTTATTCATCATATGTATTTGTATTATAGATTGTTTTTGTAAATGTTTATATGTATATTGTATTTTTAGATTGCATGTCTTTGTATTTTCCTTCTATTGTAAATGTATTTTCTTTTGGGAGGTATTTGACCTACACTGTCATCTTGATGTGGAGAAATATTATTTGATTATTTTCGTTAAGGGTGATTAAGGGGTTAGGTCGACTTAGGGGTTAATTACTTCATGGGCTTAGGGATAAGGGGTTATTGTTTAAGAGTTTATGGGTTAGAGGTTAAGGGCTTAGGGTTTAGGGGTTTAAGGGCTTAGGGGAATGGGGTGAAGGCGTTAGGGGTTGTATGTTTAGAGGGTTAATTAGGACCTAGAGGATTTAGAAGTTTATGGGTTTTTATGGAGAATTATTAATAAGTTTTTAAAGTATATTATGCACATATTTAAAAGATGGACACAATAAACACATTTTTGTAGGAAATAAGAAATAATTAGATAATATATTGTAATAAAATTTTATAAAAGAAAATAATAGAATATAAATATCATTAAGAAATTAATTAAAAAAATTGATTAAAAATAAAATTATTATAAAGAAAGATGATTGGATAAAGATAAAATGAGTCCATTTTATTAATGTAGGTAAAATGATAATTAATGAAAAACCATTTTTTTATGAAAATGATTATATAAAAAAAGAAATTATTTTATCTATTAAAAATTTTAAATTGATAAACCACAATTTATTAAAATGTTATGTTCCTAACCATAATCTATTTCACTCATAAAATAGACTCTTTCTCATTTTTTAAGGAAAAAGGTATCAGACACAAGCCTTGCACTTCTTGTTTCAAAATGTTTTAGGTGACAATTAACTTTTTAAGCTCAAGTGATATAGAGTGAAGAATTATCTATACCATTTTTTTTATAAGTAAAGGTTCTCATTTGTTGTAAATTGTGAGAAAACTTGAAGTAATATCAAAGCTATAATAGTTCTAGGAAAAAGGTAGATTAATGAAATGATTGATAAATCATCAATGGTTATTGTTTCCACATTTATATTACTTTTTTTCACTCATGCAAGGTAGAACATTCAATTTTGAATGTCCTTTGAAGTAGGCGCAATGTTTTTATTCCATAACATTCACTTACTACTGAGTACAAAGGAGTGAGTTTTTGACATTTTGGTCAAATCAAATAAGTAGTCAAAAAGAAAGAATACCTCATTTTGTGTGGAAGGATAGATATTTGACATTGTGCCTTAGTAAAAAAGGGTTTCCTATAAAAATATGTCTTTAGTGGGTTCCCTACCACTTTCCTAAAGAAAAAAGGGGCTCCTATCTAATTTTCTTACATAGGTTATTGATTTCAAAGTTTATAAGTGAAAACATATGATGAAAACTTTGAGTACATTTGTAAATGTGATGGAATGAAAAGGGTTTGATGATTTTTAGGTGATTGTTTCTAAATTTTTTCAACATAATATTAAACATCTTGCTAAATTGCACAAGCTTCATGATCACATTGATTTGTTGTATTTGTTTCTTTCTCTCACCCAAGCTCATGTTTGCTCACCCATCCTCTTAAAACTCCTAGTCTCTAAGTGAACTCAAGAAATAATATGATATTAAAATGATGAATGCAAAAAAAGATCAATATGTATTTTATTATGGTTGTGACAATTTATCTCATAAAGTGGCTCACTTCCTACATGTCAAGAAAAGTGACACCCTTTTTAGATTTTTTCAACATATTCTAAAATATCTTGATAAATTTCACAAGCATGATCATTGATTTGTTGTCTTTGTTTCTTGGCCTCATATAAGTTGTCTTTGTCTTTGTCTTTGTTGTATTCGTTTTCCTTATATATTGTATTTGTAAATAGTTGTATCGATGTTTAAATATTTTCTATATATACTGATATTACTTTATTGATTGTAACTATATAGTATGACCCCCTAGGGCATTACTTGGTGAGGAAGAGGTGGTTGTAGTACAAGTGCATGTTCAACATCGAGCGAATATTGAGGATCAAGCCAATGATCCTATGGATGAAGATAATGATGCTGATAACATAGTTGAAGAAGATGGGACAAATAGATTGATCTAGGAGACATTTAATAATGTGTGAATGGATGATGATGACAACCAATGTGATGACAATGATTTTCATTAGGGAAATTTTGAGGTCTAAAATGGGCCTCCTAAGAAAAATGTACAACCAAAATAAAATTTATAAGAACCAATAGTATTCAAGATGATGATGTCAACCATGGGGAATGATTCACCATTTTTGGAGTAAAAAAGTAAAAAGATTAAAAAATAATAAAATAATAAAATAATAAAACTACTTTTTCAACTCGTATTTTCAACTTATCTCCCTAAGGTTTTTCTTAAATTTTGAGCAGGAGTACTCGTTAGATATAAAATTTAATTCCTCATCCAAGGCATACCCATGCTGCATACTTTCGACGGACCCTGCTATATGAAAAATAAGAAAGACATGAAAAATGTGATTGCAATCACGTTTTTTCATGTATTTCTAAGTTTTCGTGTAGCAGGGTCCATTGAAGATATGCAATATGGGTATGCCTTGGATTAGGAATTAATTTTTTCATCCAACAAGTACTCTCGCTTAAAATTTGAGTAAAACCTTAGGGAGATAAGTTGAAAATATGAGTTGAAAAAATAGTTTTTTTTTTTTCCCTCTAAATTTTGATGATGTAATCTAATGTTATTTTATCATTTCCACTATTATTTTATAATTTCCTTAGGAGGCCCAGAACTCCCCTAATGGATGTAACTGTACTTGAGAAGGAAATTCAACCTCTTTATGAAGGCTTAAAACATCTCTTCTCTCTACTGTATTGCTGCTAGTCAACTTAAAGGTGGTGAATGGTTTATCAAACACATGTGTGGGACAACTCCTAAGGTATGTAATATATTTTGTGACATTTAGTACTATATACATGATAAACCAATTATTTTTCCCTTTGATTTTAATGTTAGTACGTTGATCATCATTTAATTAATTTGTAACACTTGGATGTAATATGTATGATTAATATTGTTTAGTATATTAACTAGTACTACCTTTTTCTATTGTGTTGATTATTAAGTGAATTTCTGTTACCACCATCAAATGTTTTACCTTGTACATATCAAGATTTACATGCCATTATGAAGGATATTGGAATGGAGTATAAAGTTATTCATGCATGTCCTAATGATGACATTTTCTATTATAAATAACACGTGTTGAAAGACCAATGCGCAAAATTTGATGGTCGTAGATATCAAACTGATAAAGTAACGAAAAAGGGCCCTCATAAAGTTCCTTTTTTATTCCCATAATTCCACGTTTGCGACAATTATTTAGGTACAAAATCATAGCACAAGTTAATGATTACCATGAAATGATCCAGAATTATACAGGAACACGACAAAATACATATACAAACATAAACACAAAGATGCAACAGAAATAAAACTACATTTCATTAATATCAAAGAACTAAAATATGCTTACATACAAAATGGAAATAAACTAGCTCGGATGATGGTAACTTATCTCTAATAAGAGATGTGGTGGTTACATGCCTATGAACTATGTTACGATAAGGCTAAAGGGCCTTTTTATTGTTGAATAATAAGGGAAAACCGTAAATAACCAAAACCTTAACCCCAGGAGATGGAACACTGAGAGTTTGTGGGCCCCGTTGGGGTTAGTTGGGTAGCCAACTTCCCAGGGTCATAAATTGGTCATATTATCTCTGTTTGGCATGTATGATACTTTATTGGGAAGATCTGTTTGATTTCTACAGGATTTACAATAGGTCCAAAAACGTCGTTTAGGGGGTCAAAACAGCTCTAGAAGTTCAAGACCTGAAAAACTACCAAAAATATTAAATGATGCTATAATCAACGAAACAAATGAAACCGATTGGAGGTCTAGGTGGAGTAGGAGAGTGACCACCAATATGCAACTGGATCATGCAATGAATAGAATTGAATATGGTGTTCTTCGAATGCATGTAGATGGATCTGCATTTAGGAATATTGATGAAAAGTGTCTAGAGTTTAAAAGAGAACATCGCAATATTAGGCTTTCATTAGCAACTGATGATGTCAATCCATTTGGAGAGCCCATATCTACTTACTCGGTGTGGCCCGTATTTTTTTATCAATAATAACATTCCTCTGTGAATGTCAATAAATATGGAGCACATAATGTTGACAATGATTGTTAAAGGTATTAATTTGTTTAAAATTTATTTTTTTAAAACAAGAACATCTCATTTTTCTTATTTGTTTCATAATATAATTATGTCTTATATTTTTTTGTTTACTCATATATGTTCAATTGTCTTATATATTTTTTATTTACTCATATATGTAGTAGTTATGTACTATATGTTCAATCAATTAGGTAACTACCAGGTCAAAGATATGAATTTATATATCGAGCCTCTTATTGATGAGTTAGTGGAGTTATGGAACAATGTCACTATGTATGACATCTCTAGAAAAATAGATGCACAAAGGGAATTTGAATTCCATGCAATGCTTGTATGGATAATTCATGATATCCTAGAGATAACACATTTATGTGGTATGTTATAACGTCACACTGTGTTGTCATTTTGTATTTTTGAGGTTGAGGGAGTAAAAACATAAGACAACATCAAAACCACTTTGGAAGTTGGGATCTAGGCCTGCCAGCTTCAGAGAGGGATCTCTCTGTAAAATTTAGCTTTATTTTAATGTAAATTTTAGGCTAGTTATGACTGTATTGTTTGTTTTGATTGAATGGTTTGGTTGATTTAATTGCTATAATTCCATTGGGCTATGGAGTCTAAAGATTTAACTCGATTTGGCATTAATTTTCAGAGGAGTTTCACAGGGCAAGCTAGGTTGTACTATTTGGATATTTTCATAAATTAAATGGATTGTGAAATAGCAGAAGTGTAAGTCCCAGTAGAAATTAAGGAACAATTAAGAATTCCTTAATTTGACTTCAGTGGAAATCATGAAAATTATTAACAACCAAAATAGGTGCTCTAAATAACAAATTCTATTCATCACAATTTCTGTTAAATAATTCAGATATGCAGAATAATATAGAAAGAAAAACAATCTTTAAACAAATAAACAGAAGAAACACATAACCATTTGGTACACCACATTAATCCTGTGAAAGGTCCTTGTATTATTGATACTCCAACACTTTCAAAATTTACAATATGCATAGGAAATTTCATTCAGAAATAAACCCTTATTACTTCAAACAATGAAGTATTTATACAAAATAATTACAAGAAACGTTGTCAAAACATATAGTGTATTATTAGCCTAGTTACAAACAATATGATTTATATTTAGCAGAAAAATAGGCCACGTAGATAGCTGGAAGGAAACGTGGCTTTATTTTGGTGGATTCAGTGGCCGAGTCGACTTGAAACTATTCTGCATTATGTGCTGACTGTCGTGCTGGTTGATGTGATTTCCGCTGTCTTACTGCACTCGAATTACTTTTTTTAATCTAGTAAATTGCAAATCTCCTCCCATCTCTTTTAAATTGGTCAATTTAATCACCCTTTGGTAAATTTCATCTACCTCTGCATATTTGGCAAAAGTTGGCTTCACTATTAAAACGTGTCTTACCTCATTCTGTATATAGAAGTCATTTGACATGGTTTCTAAAAATGCCTTTGCTGTCATACTACCCTTTATCCCACTAAACTTGATACTGCTTCTGGCCATTTCTTTCATTTTCAAGACATAGTCTTCCTGAGTGATCAATTTATCATTTATTACATAAATGCTGGGCAAGCCTTTTTGGATCAATGCTTCAATTCTACTGCAGAACCTGTTTACTCCCAACTCCAATGTTTCACATCTTTCTTCCAACTGATAAATAAGGTTCCTCTTATTCAAGACTTTCTTGACTTCTAAAATAGTGGTAGTCTTGTCACTGATTCCTAATTCTTCAAGTTCATATTTGGACTTAGAATTTAGGAATTTGATGATGTTGGGGGCTTCTGCGGGAATTTCTTCAAGCTTCTCCCTTCCCTGAACAATGGTTTTTATAAATTTTTCTATCAATTTCTTCTGCTCAAAGATGATTTGGATAGATGGAAAAATCTCATTCATAGAATCTAGAATACTCATCCAAATGGTTTCCTTAGCTTGGGCCAAGTTCTGACCAATTGAGGTATCCCTTTCTACCTTCTACAACTTCTCTAACAATCTCTGTGATTTATCCATTTCAATAATACGAGAAGCTTCAACTTTGGCTTTCTGTACTTATAAAACTTTGAGGTGATCTTGCAAAGTCTTGATCTGTTTTGATTGGATTGACATGTTCTCCAGTGTTGTTATGAAACCAGCTCAAGAAAAGATAGAAAAGAGAGATCAACGCATTAGAATTCAGCTTCTTCGAGGGGGCAACCTCCTTTACATTACATAAATGAACAATTCTTGGATGATACAAATGAAAAGACCTCCTTTCTATATATAGGAGTCTAAGGGGTCATAACATAATCAGAGCCGACATAACAATAATAATGTAAGGGCACAATAATAACAATAGTGGGCTTCTATGGGGCACATTAGTAACAATATGGGCACTACATGGGTACATCAATATAATAAGTGGGTTTTACTAATAACAATAAGGGGTTACACTATTAGTATAGGGGCCTAACATGCCCCTCTCCTTCAAAAAGCGGTGTCCTCAACGCTTGAGTAGTTCTTGATGCTTCTGTATACAATTCTTGTCCTCCCATGTGGAATCTTCAGCGGGTAAGTTCTTCCACTTGATGAGATACTCTGAAATTGATCGATTTCGTAGCTGTCGGGTTCTTGTTTCTGTGACTGCTCCAGGTTCTAATATGATTTTTCCTTCCTTTTCAATATCTGGCAATATTGTTTGAATTGGGATCTTTTGCAACTTTTGAATAAGTGACCATACTTCTTTGTCCTTCTTCCATTCATCCCTTACTTCGTTTATCCAATCTGGTTGGATAATAGAAATAGCACAAAACAATGCTTCCACATCCTCATCCTTGAAGAGTCTTCCCATTCGGTAAGGTCGCCATTTTTTAAGTGCATGTAGTATTGCCAACATTTCCTTCTCATAAATAGCTTGCTTTAGATGTAGTAGTAAAAATACCCAATCGCCTACATCAAAACGTTTTTCACTATGATGTTGATCTACCTGTTGTTTCATTTGATTTTGCACCGAAGTGGCGTTATCCTTTAAAAGTTGGAGAACTTGTTGTTGATGCTCGATGTGATCTTTCACTTCTTGAACCTTTTTCTTCTTGATATGTTCTTCTATCTTTAGAGTTTGAGGAGTGGTAATTTCTTCCAATCCTTTACAGGATATGGTTGGATTCATTTCTTGACGCTCGATGTGATCTTTCACTTCTTGAACATTTTTCTTCTTGATATGTCCTTCTATCTTGATAGTTTGAGGAGTGGTAATTCCGACCACTGAATTACAAGATATGGTTGGATTCATTTCTTCTTTCTTGATGTGATCTTTCACTTCTTGCACCTTTTTCTTCTTGATATGTCCTTCTATCTTGAGAGTTTGAGGAGTGGTCATTCTTGCCAATAGTTTACAAAATATGTTCTGATTCATTTCTTCTTTATCTGGGGTGGGGTCCTGGCATATATCTTCTTCTTTTGTTGTTTCTTGATCCTTTTCTTCCTCCTCTTCATATTCTATGTAAAATAATTTCTTCTCAGCACACTTATGACCTTTAGTGCATTTTCTATCACAATTGTAACAAAGCCCTTTTTTTTCTTTTTTCTTCCAATTGTTGTGGTGTAATCCTTGTAGGTTATGGAAGGCTAGGAGAAACAACACTTCCATCTTTATAGTTGTGAGGGGTACACTTCCTAGTTTCCATAATTTTGCTTTCCACTATGTCATAAAGCCTTTTTACTCTTTCCAATTGCTGTGGTGTTGCTCTAAAGAAGGTGTTGCTCTTTGTATCCTCATAATGGGCTATCATTTCCTCCGTGAAAATTGACCACGTAACAAGTTGTTTACGAGAACAAAGCCCTTTGTACCATAAAAATTGATCTGGTTCTAAATATGAAGATGCAATACATAACTTTTGTAACAGTTGTACACCATGTATATCAAAATATTGCTCCATCTGAAGTATCCAATTTACTGGATCCTTGCCATCAAACTTCCTCATCTTACTTTTTCTTGATTTTAGGAGCTCTACCTTGAAACGACTGTAACTATGTACTTTCGGATCTTTAAGTTCTAAAATTGTGACCTGTAGTAGCCCTCTGTGTCCTCTTTCCAATGTCACCAGTCTGATCCAAATTGGATTCTCCAAGAAAGAGTTATGCACAATCTCCCAAGATGACCTGATTATAGACTAGTTCAGTAGAGCGAACTTGTACGACGTGCCACGAGTCACTGTTTCAACCTTTGGATCTGAAAAATGCATACAAGAAACTACAGTCTGTCCTCTTTCTGTACCTTATGAAATTTCAATCCGATCCCCAGAGAGAAAGTTATGACGATTTTCCCCAGGTCACCTGTTTTGAATGTAATTCAGGAGTCTGCAAAAAGACCAACTTCCTCAGATCATATCTCCGCAAATATCACGCGAAAAGCTCTGAAATTTGGACCCAAGGTTCAGCGCAATTTCTTCTCAAATGGGTTTTTTTTTGCGACTTCTGAAACTTCACAGAAAAAAAGTTACAGCGAAAATGCCACGGTGACCTGTTTGGAGCAGCGAAACCCTAGAATCCAAAGCTCTGATACCAAATGTTATGAAACCAGCTCAAGAAAAGATAGAAAAGAGAGATCAACGCGTTAGAATTCAGCCTCTTCGAGGGGGAAACCTCCTTTACATTACATAAATGAACAATTCTTGGATGATACAAATGAAAAGACCTCCTTTCTATATATAGGAGTCTAAGGGGTCATAACATAATCAGAGCCAACATAACAATAATAATGTAAGGGCACAATAATAACAATAGTGGGCTTCTAGGGGCACATTAGTAACAATATGGGCACTACATGGGTACATCAATATAATAAGTGGGTTTTACTAATAACAATAAGGGGTTACACTATTAGTATAGGGGCCTAACAAGTGTCTTGGTCACCTATTCAACACTTGCAGTATGAGTGGAAGAAGTAGCTGTAGTAGTTGTTCCTTTTGCTGGAAGCTAAGAAATGAGTATGGAATTCAGGGGGACAATAGCCATATTCTAACTTTGTTCTTTCTCCTTTATCATATTTTCCATTTCTTCCTCCATCTGTCTAATATGTATGTACTACTCTATAATTAACTTCATCATGTCAATCTTCTATGCCTCATTTCCTTCAATATCCTTGGTTAAGGGGTCCTCTGTGGCTGGAATCTTAAGCTATTTTCTCAATGCTATAATGTCCAAATGATTCTTCTTGATATCTCCTCTACAACATTGACATCTTTGGGGTCATATCCTATCTTGACCACCAAGTCCTCCAAAGACTTGATCCTATTATCCTTGGCTAAGGAGGATACCTTTTCCATTTTCAACTAATACTGAACATTGGTAAATGAAACCTACAACTTGGACAATGACATAACAATGTTAGTTAATGTGGAAGATATCATCTCACCAGTATGCTTATGCATCTCCATTTGATCAATGGGATGTATGTATTTGGTGTTGAACTCAAATGTAGTGCTCTTGTAGTCTGCTGATGTTTTTGGATGTGGAGTCTGGGCCTCAAGAAAATCCATTTGCATCTTCCCATGGTCTATGTCAAACACTAATAATAATCTACTCTGTGAGTTGGAGGTATGCATCCAAAATTGATTATAGGTACTATTTTTAAGAATCTCATTCTTAAGCTTAATCTCCATATACCTATCAAAAACCGTCTTTTCCTGCTCTCCTTGGACATTTTTTGACTCTAACTCTATTTCCTTCTAACCTTGTGATGATGAAAGTCCAGTAGTAGATGTTACAAATTTGCCACTTACAAGTGGTGAGTCTATTATTATGATAGAAGCATGCTCTTCTATCTCTTCATCCACATCTATCCTAGGAGTCAATTTTGTCCTCTTCCTGTAACTGATCCTAAACTCTTTGGCCTCACTTCTAGTGGTTGATGATGATCCCTCCTCCCTTTGTATTTTGCCTTGATTTCTCCTACGAAATGGAAGTTTGCAAACTGGAAGTAGAAAAGAGTTGTTCTTCAGCTTCCTGCAAGGTGTTTTTTGTCCATTCCAACTGATTTGCATATTTTTCTATTTTAGGCCTTGAAGTATGGATGTAGGGAGTACTTTTATTTTCTACTTCGAGCTTTGAAATAATGCCACAAGGGTCATAAGACCATGTAAAACTCATGCTGAACTTCATTTATTTGAGCATCTTGTCTGCTTCTTCACCTGCTGTCCTGGTATTACATATAAATGGGCCTACCTGTGTCTTTACTTGAAATTATGATTTATTCTTAGCCACTATAAAATGAATTTCATCAGAATTTAACATCTGTCTAATAAACTCCAAGGCAAGAATCCTCACGGGGATGTATTTAGGGAGTTTGTATGGTGCCAATTCGCAACCATAAATCATGATTTATGTGTAGTTTTGGTATAAATACCAATCCCCAGTCTTGGCATGATCTGTTAGATGTAAAATTATCTTAATATCTTCATTGATTTAGGGCTGTATGGAACTGTTAAGGATGTTCATTGCTGGGTGAACAAATTCTTCAATAAAATGCTTATAAGAGAACTCTTGTTGTTCTTTCATGACCAATGAGGTCCAAAAAATCACTGGCTACTAGTTTCCTGCATCATCAAGTTTATGTATTGAAAATTTGAACTTATCTGCTTGATAGTAAAGGAACATGTAGATTAGAATAGAGGTGTAATTAAACACCTGCTCTGTGGGAAATTTTAGAAACTGTTCAAGAATGATGTCAGCCAAGAATTGACTGAAATTGAATATAATGGATGGCTTACTGTCTGTGGAAAATATGGAGAGAAAACCTAAAATGGGCTCATCTATCCACTAATCAAAATAATAACCCAAAATATAGGAAATTATGGATATGGTTTGTTTGGGTTGGTAAGGGAAGATGGAGGAGAGATATGGAGGATTCTTGTTTGGTAATTGGGCATTCTTGGGCAAGAAGATATCAAAGATTTTGGCTCTGGTAGCGAAATCCAGGTTTTGATAAAGCTGGGTGAGGGCTTCTAAGGAGAAAGGAGTAGTATTTTCCACAGTGGGGGCTGGCATCATTTGGTCCATGGACTAAGAAGTATTGGTAAAGATAAAGTCACCAAATGGGGCCATGATAGCTCTTCGTGTAGGGACATAACATGCTTGACATTTTATGGTAAATTCAGGGGCTTGGAATGCTAGAGGGAAGATGTAATGGGGAAGATTGGACTCCCAAAGCCCAATTTCATCAGCTTTATTTGAATTCTTGCCTTCCAACCAACAATATAACTCTAAAAAGTCACAGTCACATTAGGTTTCACTAATCCTATAATCCCTGTTAGCTAAAGGGATGTGATCTAAATATATGGAGGGAGGGATCAAGGGATTGACAGATTTATCTTGGGTTTTTCTCTTGGGAAACATGACTGTATCAGTGGAAGACAAGATAAATTGACATAAACCTTATCGGGGAAACAACTGGGGTAATGAAAAATCAGGGGAAGGGAACAAAAGACTATTAATTTGGATCTGGTGCTAGCCAAGGAAGAGCTTTGAGAATGGTTGTTGTGCCAAAGTTGTCAGTTACAGAGAATGAGTAGTAAAAAATAAGGAGAGCGATAACTTTAGAAGCTTTTAAACAATGATAGGAAATTCCTGTTAGAAATGGCACATGACCATTAAGTTTGAATGGTTACACGAGAAATATGAATTTAATGCTAAACAACCATTTCTTGCTGGGAGAGCATTTAAGTGGTCAACGACTAGGCGATATGGCGGGAGGTGAGAGGCGAAGGTGTTGTGGTGGGAAGGTGGTAAAGCAGGAGAGGGGAAGGTAGTTTCAGAGGGTGTATAAGGTTGTAAGAAATTTCGGCGAGGGGGGGGGTGCAAAGTACGGAAATACTGCTGCGTTAGGACGGGGCTCGGCGGAAGTAACAACTTTTTTAGACCCTCCCCCACACAGTAAAGGTAAGATGGAGAGGGGGGACCGAAGGCAGATGAGGTCCATAGATTGTAAGGGGGAGCGGATCCTGATGCCTTGACAACACAGTTGATTAACTGTATATGACAAATTGAGATTTTTCAAATGCACTTTTGCATTTTGCCTTTTGAACTTAGGATAAAGATTAGAACTAAAACATGTAAAAGCACTTTATCCCATGGCACATGTTTTTCCTTTTTACCATGTCCTTAGACTTAGGATAAAAATGACATAGGCCTATATTTGCAAAACCAACTAATTTACCTACCCATAACTAAAATAACATTTTGTTTTTTCCTAAAGGGTGCACTTAGACTAGCAAACCCACATTATTTTGTTTTATAAAGAAAGAAAAACAATATAAATCCTATCACTTATTTCTCCTATTGATTTAGATTAAACATTTGAGTCAATGTCATTTTCTAGCTAAATACCGGTTTACCTCGATTAAATTGTTGGGCAAATATTTATTCTCTAACCTAATTTACATAAATTTAAACAAGTTTAACCATGATTACACTGTATGATTAAACAAATAGCTAGTCATTGTGGCATTTTGAAAAAGCTACACACAATCTTTATTTAACAATGATGAAGAAAACTATCTATCAGTAGTGGCACTTAGACTTGCAACATTTTCAATATTATTCCTTTTTTTGTTTTTCTTTTGGTGGGGTTCTATTTTTTTCATTCTTTTTTCAATATTTTTGTTTTTTTTTTTCTCTTTTTTTTTTTTATTTATACCCTCTTTTCATTTTTTATTCTATTTTTCTTTTATTTGAAAATTATTGGCAGATTGACAATAATTTACAGTATAATATTCTTGAGATACAATACTCAAATACCTTGAGATCCTATAAATTATAGGACCCTAACAGTGGCTCCAACTGGGGATGACACTCTCCCTGTGAGGTGACAAGAACATTTGATCAGTAGCCTCGAGTATTCTATTTCAACAATATTCATACCTGATTTCCTTTTGTTGTAGTACTTATGGTAACATATCAATTGAAGCTTAGGGTATTGTCTGCGGGCTTCAACTTCTATTAATAGGTCACCAATCAAAATAGTAAAGACAATGATATTTACAATGATTAATGCTAGAAAAATTTCTATTGCTCAGAGAAATAGTGCTTCAACAATCTCCCATTCACATGTCCACTAGGCATTTATGACCCATCTAGATGCTTGAGAAAGAATGCATTGTGTCCTCTAAAAGAATAAATGACTTAAGGCCCTATCCATAGATTGTCAAAGTTTCCATGCTTTCCTTTGTCCTCTCCTATGGAATCCCACTTTAAAAACCTATCACCCAAAGTGAAATAATCTACTTTAGTTCATCTATCAAAGAGCTTTTTGATATTCTCCTATATGACTTGAGCCTTATTATAGACTTCTTCCATGGATTGCTGCAATTGGATTGTCTGATCAATTCTCCTTTGGATGTGATTTGGCTCAACCTGCAATTCCTGAATTATCTTCATGACTGGAACTCCCAAAGAGGATGGAAAAAATCATCCATTCCATAAACCGGTTGGTATGGTGACATGCCAATTGATTTCTTTGTTGTGAGCCTATCAACCCAAAGTGCATTTATCAACTTGTTATGCCATTATTTTTTGTTCTCTTCTAACAGCTTCTTAATGTTGGAAATAATACTGAGAGGGCAGGGGGGGTGAATTACTATTAGTCAAGTCAATAATATTTTTCTTTTCTTACTCAAATTTATATATGCTACTTCCATGTGGGCAAACCGCGTGTACATGCAACCGTGTTTAAGAAAACAAGCATATATCCAGAAAACTAATGATTCAGTTAATTCATCATATGTTGATCTTTAGTCTGTGCATCGGTACTTTATTAAACATTAAATAGTAAGCATATGCAGTTAATAATAGAGTGAACCATCACACATAAGCAACACACATGAACACCAAGATTTAAGGTGGAAACCCAATGTGGTTGAAAACCACCTACTGCTGTCGTCTTTGTCTTCTTTTAATAATAAAAAAATATATTTACAACATAGTACTGGTGCAGAATCATACCAGTATGCAGGCAACCACTTGCAGAAGGCTACAACCTTCTCTCGTTCTCCAACTTCTACTGGAAAGGAGCTACAACCCCCTAGCTCTTGTACTATCAGATTTGTTTACGAGTATGTAGGCACCGACCTACTGAAGGCTCCAACCTTCACTCATTTTCCAGCTACTACTGGAAGGGAGCTCCAACTCCCTGGATCTTGTACTGGCTGATATGTTTACTAGTATGTAGGCACTGACCTATAGAAGGCTACGACCTTCTCTCTTCCTCTAAGGACCACGTTTCATAAATTTTCAGACTGGATACTCCTGGAACATAACACCACAATCTGAAGGCCACGTTTCATCCAATTTTCATACTGGACCCATCAACAACATTGAAGCTCAAGGTCAATCACCATTGTAATACAACCGTCAAATACATATGCATCAACTAATCACTAAAACTTAATCCTCACTTTCTGAATCAACCACAACTGAATCAATCAATCCATGAATCTCTGACACTAGTGAATCAAGCATTCATTCATACTTTAATCAACTTCAACAAATCAACTAGAACAGAGAGATCACTGTAACTAGTACACAGATTTGTACCCAAAACACTGCATCATCATTCAGGACCTGCTGTAACCTCAAAACCATACATTAGAGTGTATATGCAACTTGGAAGTGCCTAACCAATGTGTATACGCAACTTCATCAAAGCGAACTAGCGTATAGATATGCAAATACTTACTTATAACTTCGCTGCACTTCCTGACTTCAAACATACCCAGATCATCACATATAAAGGATAATACATGTGTTAGCAACTATATATAGCCCATCAAATCACATAATGATAAGTCATTATGATCCTGATCCATCAACCATCATCACTGAAGCAAATCACTATCAATCTGAACACTGTTACTAGAATGCAGTCACTAGAACATAAAGTAAAACCCAGAACTCTACATCAACAACAAGAATCAATTGGAACTTCAAACATCATAGTTCACAAGGTATACGCTACTTCGATGTGTCGAACCTACGTGCATACACACTTTTATGAAAGTCAACTAAGGTATACATCTATAAATATTCATTCATAATTTTATAGCTATTCCAGACTTCAGTTATACCCAGATCATAATATTTACAGAACAACACTTGCGTCACTATACAGATCTAGAATAAACATGATCAAACCATATAAAGAGAATTCATTCCAAGCCTTAAAATCCCGATCCATCATTAGATCTTGTACTCCATAAATCGATAAGGTTCCTCGTTGGCTCAGATCAAGCAGAGCATCATAAACCCATAACCTACATACTGGATCTCACACTTTATCAAATATTCGATACTTGTCTACCTTGGCCTAATGATCTTCTCCTCACATAGTTTTAGGCATTTCTCAATACCATGGACCAAAACCACTTAGGACCAATACCTTGGATCAAATACTTAGGGTCAATACCTCAGACCAAATACCATGGACCAATACCATGGATCAAAATACCATGGACCAAATACTTCGGACCAAAAACTTATTTTTCCAAGGTATACGCACTTTTCCTTCTGTGAAAGTGCGTGTGTATGTTATATAATCCTTTTGTTCTATTAACCTGTGTGTATACACAACTTGGTCAAGGTGAACCTGCATATACCTCTCTTTCTTCATTCTTTGTAGTCTGAACTGTAATTCTTTGCTGTTGTCATGTTGTACTGTGATCTTTCATCTGAGTAAGTTGCCTTCTGAACTGATTCCTTGAAACTGTCATGCATTTCATCACATCTATAAACACTATTGTGTCACATCTGATATCTCTTTTGTAGATTCATCTAGTTACCATATAGAAGAGAGTTGTTCTGCTACAAGTGGGTTACCATCAAATACAACACATGCATCATAGTGCTAACAATCTCCCCCTTTGGACTTGATGGCAATCATGTTGGTGTTGATTACTGCAAGCTATAGAAACTATTAGAGATAACAAGAAACACCAAAATACTCTCCCCCTTTGACATCAAGGGAAAAGAGCAGACCGAGATATTCTCCCCCTTTTATATCAAGGGCAAAGGGTTGACCAAAAAGAAGACTTCCATATCTGAACAGCTGAATATAAACATTGATCATGCTCCCCCTAAGCACATGCTGAATTTTCTGATTAAACTCCCTCTTTGTACATGCTGAGATGCACTATATCATCCATGCTCCCCTTGAGCACATGCAGAGTTTGCAAATATTTTCTAAAAGAATAACATGACTCTATCACTCGACTATGTGAGTTTGACCTTCCTATCACCAATGACTCATACATACATCCATCTCCCAACCAAGTGGGGATATACCAATTGTTTATACATGATAGAAATTACATCATATGACCAAAAAGGACTCATCAAAAGACTACGACAGACAGAGACAAATCCTCAGCTGTGTGAGAGCCAAGATCTATAGGAATCCTCAGCCGTGTGAGAGCCAAGATCTATAGGAATCCTGTATCATAACCGCACCATATGAACTTTATGCATCTTTGAAGGCATGACAATTGTAGCATAAAAGAAATGAGTGGCTCATCATCAATTAATGAATATGTGTACTCAATCTTTGTACTTATCCTTGCCCTTATGAAGATAGCCATGTAAGCAACATATATATACATCATTAAAAAGTCATCCACAATCATCCATAAATCTGATCTGAATAACAACTATGTAACCCCAATCAATATAAGTATCATCTGAGATTTCATCATGGGAAACTTATAACCGTCACACAACAAGATGTATCAATTTAAACACTTTAGCCACATAAGCATCATCATCATCGAAAATACTTCTAAACATAATGCCAACAGGTTTCAAAATTTGCTCACAGGTTTTTCCATTGATTAAAATTCTCTACCAGCCTGTATGGAATCTCTCTTCAACAACAATGCTTTGTTAGAAGCATAGCATGTTCTCCCCCTGAACTGGTTCCACCTGTTCACTTTCAGATCTGATCATATCAATAAGAAGTTTCAAGGCATCATCATCAATCAAATATACATCAAGTTATCAAAAACTTGTTAGGATCAAAACACTTCTAAATAATATCCATTGAATGTAGTCATCTATGATAGAAAAGATAACTGATAATTGTCTGAATCATATCACATCAGTTTTTCTTAGACTGTCCCACAACATTTTTCTCAAACTTCATATACACGACTGTGCAGCTTTGAACTCACGTATATACGCAACTTATCTTCATGAAACTTGCGTATGAGATTTAGAACATTGAAGTTTCATACTTTTGGCTTCTCCTAAGTCTGTCATGTCTGTACACTATGCCATGCCACATTTTTCTGACTGTACTTCCTTCTTCTTCCATATCTTTGAGTGTGATGATGTTTTGTCCTTTTGGTATGGTGCCCGATATTTTCTCCTGCATTCCTTTGCTATATGTCCAAGCTTGTTACATGCATAAAATCTTACATGTTTCATATTTTTTCTATAGCAGTTAATGGCTTTGTGACCAAACATATTGCAAGAAAAACAATAACCCTTAAAGTACCTGCAAGCCGATGATCTTTCTATGTGATGGTCTTGAACCATTCTACTTCCGCATCTTGTTGCAATGTGTCCAAGGTTATGACATAGAAAACATTCAACATTATTCATTTGAGGAAATAACCAATTATCATTTCCATGGTTAGGAGTAAAAGATTTTCTTTGAAGAGTTTCTTTCCTTGGTTGTTGATGGGATTGACCTCTCATCTCCTTGTTGAGCATTTCAGATTTTGTATTAGAGTTCATTGCCTCACTTTGTGAGCTAGATTCACCTTCAACAGATTCATGAAAACCAAGACCAGTTTTGATTGCAGGAGACCTTTGATTACTAAGAATATCATCCAAGATCTTAGTACTATCTTGAAATCATAAGAGCTTATCCTTTTCTTCTAATTTACCTTTGAGTATATTTACTTCAACCTGCTATTGCTCTTCCTTTTCAAGATACTACTTCTTCATGATTTCTTTAGCTTTTCTTCCTTCTTCCATCTGTTTCCTTAATTCAAGAACTGTGTTTTCTTGTTTTTCAAGATCTTGGAGTAGTTCTTCATTCTGCTTATTTGATTTTTCAAGATCTTCTTTTAGCGAGAGGATCTTAGGTTCAAGACTTTCATAGTAATAGGATCTATTTTTGAGTTTATTGATTGTTGTGCTCCTTTCATTTACTTCATTTCTTAATGTTGTCACTTCATCTTGAAGCTTTTGACATTGATCTTCCTTTCCTTGAATTGCTTCCTTACTTTGTTTCCTTCCTCTAGTTGAGCTTTTAGTTTGGTAGCTTCTTCTTTGAAGGCACATTCCCTTTTGTCCAATAGATCTTTTTGATCTCTAATTTTGTCTGTAAGCCTTTTAAATTCTACCTCTATTTGATATCTTTCTTCCTCACCCGAGAAAATTCAGTTGTTTCGCTATCACTTTCATCATCTTCAAATGGATGGAGAAATGTATCAAAAGAGGATAACAAATTCATACCTGATAGTTCTTTTTCTTGTTCATCTTCATTCTGAGGTGATTCTGAATATGAAGAGTTGCTTCCATATAATCCCCAATTGATTCTCTCATTGTCATAGTTCCTTTGAGATGTCTTCTTCTTCTGAGGCACTTTCTTCTTTAGCTTCTTTCCCATTGTTCTACGGATCTCCTTCAAGTGATCAAGATTCTACCAAAGGACCTGCTTTGATACCAATTGTTGGAAATAATACTGAAGGGGGGGGATGAATCAATATTAGTCAAGTCATTAATCTTTTTCTTTTCATACTCAAATTTATATACGCTACTTCCATGTGGGCAACCCGCGTGTACACGCAACTGTGTTTAAGGAAACAAGTGTATATCCAGCAAACTAATGATTCAGTTAATTCATCATATGTTGATCATTAGTCTGTGCGTCAGTACTTTATTAAACATTAAATAGTAACCATATGTAGTTAATAACAGAGTGAACCATCACACATAAGCAACACACATGAACACCAAGATTTAAGGTGGAAACCCAATGTGGGTCAAAACCACTTGTTGTTGTCATCTCTGTCTTCTTTTAATAATAAGAAAATATGTTTACAACATTGTACTGGTGCAGACTCATACCAGTATGCTGGAACCCACCTGTAGAAGGCTACAACCTTCTCTCATCCTCCAATTTCTACTGGAAGGGAGCTACAACCCCCTAGCTCTTGTACTAGCCGATCTGTTTACTAGTACGTAGGCACCGGCTTAATGAAGGCTCCAACCTTCACTCGTTTTCCAGCTATTACTGGAAGGGAGCTCCAACCCCTTGGCTCTTGTACTAGCCGATATGTTTACTAGTACGTAGGCACCGACCTACAGAAGGCTACGACCTTCTCTCTTCCTCTAGGGACCACGTTTCATAAATTTTTAGACTAGATACTCCTCAGACATAACACCACAATCTGAAGGCCACGTTTCATCCAATTTTCATACTGGACCCATCAACAACATTGAAGCTCAAAATCAATCACCATTGTAATACAACCATCAAATACATTTGCATCAACTAATCACTAAAACTCAATCCTCACTTTCTAAATCAATGACAGTTGAATCAATCAATCCATGAATCTCTGACACAACTGAATCAAACATTCATTCATACTTTAATCAACTTCAACAAATCAACTGGAACAGAGAGATCACTGTAACCAATACACAGATTTGTACCCAGAACACTGCATCATCATTCAGAACTTGTTGTAACCTCAAAACCATACATCAAAGTGTATACGCAACTTGGAAGTGCCTAACTAGCATGTATACACAACTTCATCAAAGAAAACTAGCATATAGATTTGCAAATACTTACTTATAACCTCGCTGCACTTCCTGACTTCAGACATACCCAGATCATCACATATAAAGGATAATACATTTGTAGCAACTAGATCTAGCCCATCAGATCACATAATGATAAGTCATTATGATCTTGATCCATCAACCATCATCACTGACGCAAATCACTATCAATTTGAACACTCTTAGTAGAATGCAGTCACCAGAAAATAAAGCAAAACCCAGAACTCTGCATCAACAACAAGAATCAATTGGAACTTCAAACATCATATTTCACAAGGTATACGCTACTTCGATGTGTTGAACCTACGTGTATACGCAATTTTACTAAAGTTAACTAGCGTGTTGGCATTATGAGACAAGTGTTGTCCTTGATGGAAAATCACACAGATGATAGATCATAGTGCAGCAGGTCAGTAGCAAAGAATTGATGATCAGACTACAAAGAATGAAGAAGAAGAGTATATATGCAGGCTCAGAGTATATACGCAGGTTCACTATATACCAAGTAGGGTATACACACAGGTTATACGCAGGTTCACTATGTACCAAGTCGCGTATATACGCAGGTTCACTATATACCAAGTAGGGTATACACACAGGTTATACACGCAGGTTCATATATACAAAGGAGCGTATACACGCGGGATTTCTGATCAAAAGTTGCATATGCGTATGCACGCACTTTCATGCACGGAAAAGTGCGTACATGTGGGAAAGCTTATTTTTGGGTCCGTGGTATTTAGACCTATGGTTTTGGTCCTTGGTATTGCATCTGAAGTGTTGAACCCAGGTATTGGGTCCCTAGTATTGGTTCTAAATGGTTTTGGACCATGGTATTGAGTCAGGCCTAAGACAATAAAAGAAGAGGAAGATCATTAGGCAAAGGATTCAGAAAGTCTTGAATATCTGATGAAGCATGAGATCCAATATGCAGGTTATGGGTTGATGATGCATTGCTTGATCTGAGCTAAGGAGGAATCTCATTGGTTGATGGAGAACAAGATCTAAGGATAGATCGAGATCAAATGGTTTGAAATGAACTATCTCTATATGGTTGATTATTTTATTCTAGATCTGCATACTGACGCATGTAATGTTCTGAACTGAGTATAATTTAAGTTTGAAATAGCTGCAAGTCATGATTGAATATTTATAGATCTGTACGCGGGTTGGCTTTGGTGAAAGCGCGTATGTACGTAGGTTTGATTCATCGTAGTAGCATATACATTATGAAGTATGATGTTTGAAGTTGCAGTTGGGTCTAATTGTTATTGCAGAGTTTTGTTGTTTGCTCTATGTTTTGGTGACTCTGTTGTTGACAGGGTTTCAGTGTTTCAGTGATTTAGAAATTGATGAGGCTAGTATTGATTGCTTTTTGCTTCAATGATATTGATGGGTCCAGTATGAAAATTGGATGAAACGTGGCCTTCAGATTATAGTGTTGTGCTTCAGGAGTATCCAGTCTGAAAATGTATGAAATGTGGTCCCTGGAGGATGAAAGGAGATTGTAGGCCGGCACCTACGTACTAGTACATCAGCTAGTACAAGAGCAAAGGGGGTAGTAGCTCCCTTCCAGTAGCACCTAAAGAACGAGTGAAGATTGGAGCATTCAGTAGGCAGGCACCTACGTACTAGTAAATGGATCAGCTAGTACAAGAGCTAAGGGGGTTGTAGCTCCCATCCAGGAGAGTCTGGAAAACGAGAGAGGGTTGTAGCCCTCTACAGGTAGAAGCCTGCATACTAGTATAAGACTGCACCAGTACAGAACTATTGTAAAATGAAGTTTCTTATTAAAAGAAGATAGAGATGACTTGCAGCAGCTGGTTTTCACCCACATTGGGTTTCCACCTTATATCATGGTGTTCATGTGTGCTTCTTGTGTGTGATGATCTATTCTGTTTTACTGCACCTGCTTACTGTACATATGGTTAATAAAGTTCTGATGCACTAACTAAAGATCAACATTTAATGGATTAATTGAATCATAAGTATTCTGGATATACGCTAGTTGCATTAGACATAGTTGCATATACACGCGGGTTCCCTTAATTGAAGTAGCGTATATGTATCTAAGTATGGAGATGAAAAAGTTTTATTGATTTGATAATACTGATTCACCCCCCCTCTCAGTATTATTTCCAACAATTGGTATCAGAGCAGGTCCTTTGGTAGAAGCTTGATCGCTTGAAGGAGATCCGTGGAACAATGGGAAAGAAGCTTAAGAAGAAAGCACCTAAGAAGAAGAAGACATCTCAGAAAGTCTATGACAGTGGGAGCATCGATTGGGGATTATGTGGAAGAAGCACTTCAGGTTCAGAATCACTTCAAAATGAAGATGAACAAGATCTATCAGGTATGAATCTGTTATCCTCTGGTATCCATCCGTGTGAAGATGATGAAAGTGATAGCGAAGCAACTGAATTTGCTCTTATGGGTGAGCAAGAAGGATATCAAATAGAGGCAGTATTTAGAAGGCTTACAGAAAAAATTAGAGAACAACAAGATCTATTGAACAAAAGGGAATGTGCTTTCAAAGAAGAAGTTACCAAACTAAAAGCTCAACTAGAGGAAGGAAATAAGGTAAGGAAGTTACTCAAGGACAAGGAAAATCAATGTCAAAAGTTGCAAGATGAAGTGACATCATTAAGAAATGAAGTAAATGAAAGAAGCACAACTATCAAGAAACTCAGAGATAGATCCAGTTACTATGAAAGGCTTGAAGCTATGATCCTCTCGCTAAAGGAAGATCTTGAAGAATCAAAGAAGCAGAATAAAAAACTACTCCAAGCTCTTGAAAAACAAGAAAACGTAGTTCTTGAACTAAGACATCAGTTGGAAGAAGAAAGAAAAGTTGAAGAAAACATGAAGAAGTAGCATCTTGAAAGGGAAGAGCAACTTCAAGTTGAGGTAAATATTCTAAATGATAAATTAGAAGAAAAGGATAAGCTCTTATGATTTCAAGATAGTACTAAGATCTTGGATGATATTCTTAGTAGTCAAAGGTCTCCTGCTATCAAAACTGGTCTTGGTTTTCATGAATCTATTGAAGGTGAATCTAGTTCAGGAAATAAGACAAGGAACTCTAATGCAAAATCTGAAATGCTCAACAAGGAGATGAAAGGCTGATCCCATCAACAACCAAGGAAAGAAATTCTTCAAAGAAAATATTTTACTCCTCCAATGAATAATGTTGAATGTTATGTATGTCATAATCTTGGACATGTTGCAGCCAGATGCAGAAGAAGAATGGTTCAAGACCATCACACAGAAAGATCATCACGGTCCAGGTACTTTAAGGGATATTGTTTCTCTTGCAATATGTTTGGTCACAAAGCTGTTGATTGCTACAAAAGGAATATGAAACAGGTAAGATGTTATGCATGTAACAATCTTGGACATATAGCAAAGGAATGTAGGAACAAAGTACGGGCACCATACCAAAAGGAGAAAACATCATCATGCTTGAAGATATGGAAAAAGAAGGAAGTTCCATCAGAAAGATGTGGCACCACACAGACACAGCACAACACAGACATCACAGACTCAGGGGGAGCTGAAAGTGTAAAACTTCAGTGTCCTAAATATCATACACAAGTTTCATAAAGGGAAATCGTGTATATACGTGAGTTAGACACTGCAAAGTCGCGTATATGTCAGTCTGAGGAAAAGTAGTGGGGACATGCTTAGAAAAAGGGTCTGATATGATTCAGTCCATTATTTTCTCTATTGGTTAATAGTTACAGTTTGCTGAGGATGTGTGGAAATGTCTTGATACTTATAAGATGTTTAGAAGTGTTTTGATCCTAACTTGATGCTTATTGCCGATAAATGCATGATCAGATCTAACAGTAAACAGATGGCACAAGTTGAGGGGGAGCATATGCCTTTAATAATGCATTATTGGCATTATGGTTAATAGTCCTTGGTGATGATGCTTATATGGCTAAATGATATATCTTGCTATGATGTGGTTATGAGTTGTCCATGATAAAATCTCATATGATTCTTGGGGTTACATAGTTGATGTTCAGATCATATTTGTGGATTGATTCTTAGATGGTGCATATATGATGCTTACATGGTGATCTTCATAAGGATAAGGAGAAGTATAAAGCTTGAATACAAAACTTCATTACTTGATGATGAGTCACTCATATGTTGCTATCGTCATATGCATAAAGATCATATAATACAGTTATGATGCAGGATTCCTATAGTTCTTGGTGCTCATGTGGATGAGGATTGTTGAAGTTGATGATATAAAGAAGCCTTAACAAAAGATCTTGAGCTCAATATACATAGTGCTAGATACATGAATGATTACTCAAAGTTGTATTATTGGAGACATGATGATGATGAGTTCTTACCTATATGTTGATAGGTTGATACTTACATATGTTGATTGATGCAGATATTCCCAAGTGATGATACATGGATGATCTTGTTAATAAGATGGCTATGGTGTTTTACACATATGATATAATGTGAAGGATTTTATGATGATGAGTTGATATCTATATGCAGACATACCTTGTCATAGGACATTTACAGGTTGCTAATCTGGAAATGGTTGTACGTGAGTTTCATAAGGAGTATCCGTGTATATATGCTTGTTTCTGTGGATACAGTTGCATATATGTTAATTTGAAGGAAATCAATGGGCCAAACATAGAATGAGAAGAGTATGATATGGGCCTGACAGGAACCATCTGGCACAGATGGAACATGTACAGAGGGAGAACATGATTTCTGGTCTAGATGTTGTTGAAATATGCTTATGGAGCAGATCATACATTATGTATGATAGTTGCTAATGACTATCATGGTCTTATTTAGATGTTTGGTCTCATGTAAAGGTCATATCAAGACTCATGATATAATAGCGTGTCTCTATCTATTGTAGTCATTTGATGAAATCTCTTCTGGTCATATAATGTAATCTGTACCCCCTCTATGCATAAGGAAGGATGTTGAAATATTTCAGTCATGTATTTATTTTATTATCAAGGTCATGTAATGGCCTATGTTGGTTTCCCCACTATGCCTGGGATGGATGATGTAATGTTCTTGTTTTATCATGTGTAAACTTTTGATGTATCCCCACTTGGTTGGGTGGATGAATCAATATTGGTATATCCCCACTAGGATGGGAGATGGATGTATGTATGAGTCTTTGGTGATAGGAAGGTCATTTATGATAGAGTCATGTTCTTTCCTATAGAACATCTTTCTGCAGACCTTGCTTACAGTCAGGGGGAGCATGAACAACAGACTTTAGCAGAGGAGAGACTTCAGCATATACTCAAAGGGAGCATGGACAGATTAGTACACCTTGGCATATACAAAGGGGGAGCTCATTCATAAATTTCAGCAAGTACTCAGGGGGAGTATGGTCAGCGGGATGTTTATCAAGGAAAGTGAATATCTTGGTCCGCCCTTTGCCCTTGATGTCAAAGGGGGAGAGTGATTTGGTGTTGTTTCCATCTAGTCCAGAGGGGGATATTGTTGGCATTATGATGCATGTGTTGTACTTGATGGTAACCCACTCATAGAAGAACATCTCACTTATTTATAACTAGATGAATCTTCAGAAGAGATATCAGATGCGACTGAATGCATGGGATGCAGGACAGCTCAAAGGAATCAGATGATAGTTCTAAGTGTGACAGGTTAGCTTTGCCATCAAGTCCAAAGGGGGAGATTTTTGGCATTATGAGACAAGTGTTGTCCTTGATGGCAAATCACACAGATGACAGATCATAGTGCAACAGGTCAGTAGCAAAGAATTGATGATCAGACTACAAAGAATGAAGAAGAAGAGTATATATGCAGGCTCAGAGTATATATGCAGGTTCACTATATACCAAGTAGGGTATACACACAGGTTATACGTAGGTTCACTATGTACCAAGTCGCGTATATACGTAGGTTCACTATATACCAAGTAGGGTATACACGCAGGTTATACACGCAGGTTCATATATACAAAGGAGCGTATACACGCGGGATTTCTGATCAAAAGTCGCGTATGCGTATGCACGCACTTTCATGCACAGAAAAGCGCGTACATGTGGGAAAGCTTATTTTTGGGTCCGTGGTATTTAGACCTATGGTTTTGGTCCTTGGTATTACATCCGAAGTGTTGAACCCAGGTATTGGGTCCCTATTATTAGTTCTCAATGGTTTTGGACCATGGTATTGAGTAAGGCCTAAGACTATAAAAGAAGAGGAAGATCATTAGGCAAAGGATTCAGAAAGTCTTGAATATCTGATGAAGCATGAGATCCAATATGCAGGTTATGGGTTGATGATGCATTGCTTGATTTGAACTAAGGAGGAATCTCATTGGTTGATGGAGAACAAGATCTAAGGATAGATCGAGATCAAATGGTTTGAAATTAACTATCTCTATATGGTTGATTATGTTATTCTAGATCTGCATACTGACGCATGTAATGTTTGAACTGAGTATAATATAAGTTTGAAATAGCTGCAAGTCATGATTGAATATTTATAGATCTATACGCGGGTTGGCTTTGGTGAAAGCGCATATGTACGCGAGTTTGATTCATCGTAGTAGCGTATAAATTATGAAGTATGATGTTTGAAGTTGTAGTTGGGTCTGATTGTTATTACAGAGTTTTGTTGTCTGCTCTGTGTTCTGGTGATTGTGTTGTTGACAGGGTTTCAGTGTTTCAGTGATTCAGAAATTGATGATGCTAGTATTGATTGTTTTGTGCTTCAATGATATTGATGGGTCCAGTATGAAAATTGGATGAAATGTGGCGTTCAGATTATAGTGTTGTGCTTCAAGAGTATCCAGTCTGAAAATGTATGAAATGTGGTCCCTGGAGGATGAAAGGAGATTGTAGGCCGGTGCCTACGTACTAGTACATCAGCTAGTACAAGAGCAAAGGGGGTGGTAGCTCCCTTCCAGTAGCAGCTAAAGAACGAGTGAAGATTGGAGCATTCAGTAGGCAGGCACCTACATACTAGTAAATGGATCAGCTAGTACAAGAGCTAAGGGGGTTGTAGCTCCCATCCAGGAGAGTCTGGAAAACGAGAGAGGGTTGTAGCCCTCTGCAGGTAGAAGCTTGCGTACTGGTATAAGACTACACCAGTACAGAACTATTGTAAAATGAAGTTTCTTATTAAAAGAAGATAGAGACGACTTGCAGTAGGTGGTTTTCACCCACATTGGGTTTCCACCTTATATCATGGTGTTCATGTGTGCTTCTTGTGTGTGATGATCTGTTCTGTTTTACTGCACCTACTTACTGTACATATGGTTAATAAAGTTCTGATGCACTAACTAAAGATCAACATTTAATGGATTAACTGAATCATAAGTATTATGGATATACGCTAGTTGCATTAGACATAGTTGCGTATACACGCGGGTTCCCTTAATTGAAGTAGCATATATGTATCTAAGTATGGAGAAGAAAAAGTTTTATTGATTTGATAATACTGATTCACCCCCCCTCTCAGTATTATTTCCAACACAGCGTATACATCTGTAAATATTCATTCATAATTTTGCAGCTATTCCAGACTTTAGTTATACCCAGATCATAATATTTACAGAACAACACATGCGTCAGTATACAGATCTAGAATAAACATGATCAAACCATATAAAGATAATTCATTCCAAGCCTTAAGATCCCGATCCATCATTAGATCTTGTACTCCATCAACCGCTAAGGTTCCTCCTTGGCTCAGATCAAGCAAAGCATCATAAACCCATAACCTGCATATTGGATCTCACACTTTATCAAATATTCAATACTTGTCTACCTTGGCCTAATGATCTTCTCCTCCTTATATAGTTTTAGGCCTTTCTCAATACCATGGACCAAAACCACTTAGGACCAATACCTTGGATCAAATACCTAGGGTCAATACCTCGGACCAAATACCATGGACCAAATACTTCAGACCAAAAACTTAGTTTTCCAAGGTATACGCGCTTTTCCTTCTGTGAAAGTGCGTGTGTACGTTATACACTCCTTTTGTTCTGTTAACCTACGTGTATATGCAGCTTGGTCAAGGTGAACCTGTGTATACCTCTCTTTCTTCATTCTTTGTAGTCTGAACTGTAATTATTTGCTATTGTCATGCTGTACTATGATCTTTCATCTGAGTAAGTTTCCTTCTGAACTGATTCCTTGAAATTGTCATGTATTTCATCACATCTGTAAACACTATTGTGTCACATCTGATATCTCTTCTGTAGATTCATCTAGTTACCATATACAAGAGAGTTGTTCTACTACAAGTGGGTTGCCATCAAGTACAACACATGTATCATAATGCCAACACTTAATAATGTTTACCAAACTCTTATTTGAAGATTCAACCAACCCATTACCCTGTGGGTAATACGCAGTTGAACGTCCCAAAGTAATATGGTATTTGTTGTAGAAATTTATCATTTTATTAGATATAAAAGCTGCAACATTGTCTGTAATGAGCTTGTTTGGATAGCCAAATCTAGATATGATATTGGTTTCTAAGAATTTGATGATAACAACATCTATGTCTAGTCTGGAAGGTGTGGCCTCAATCCATTTGGTGAAGTAGTTAGTAGCAGTGAGGATCCATTTATGTTGGGTAGAGGAGGGTGGATGGATTTCTCCAATGAAATCCAATCCCCATTGTTGGAAAGGACTTTCAATAGATATGGGTTTCAAAGTTAAGGGAAATAGCTTTCTCTTTCCCTCAAATATCTGGAATTTATGGTAAGAGGTTACCTTCTTATGAACATCAGGGAAAAGGATAGGCCACTAAAAACCAATTCTAAGGATTTTATTAGCAGTGGTTTTCCAGTACAGATGACCACCGCAACCACCTTCATGGAATTCATGCATTGTTCTTTCTGCATTATCTTTCAACATACACTTTAGTAGAATACCACCAACATCTTTCCAATATAAAGCATTATCTGTGATGCAAAACTTTACCGCTTTTAACTTTAGAAATCTAGCCTTTGTCTTAGTTAAACCAAGAGGAGCATTTAAATTGAATAAAATAAAAATGAGGTCTGCATACCAGGGTGAGGTCATAAAAGGCTCATCTAATTGTGGAGTCGCATGTTCCTCTTGATCATCTAATGCAACTACAAAGTTGATATCCAATGTATTAAAGTTTGATTCGACCATCGATTTGGCTAATCCTTGTCCTTTGATAATCATGGTTGGCTTGATTTCCATGTCATACTCAAGAATGATGGCAATCCATTTGCCTCTTTTTCCATTTGGTCCATTTTGCGTCAAAATATCCTTAACTACAGCATTTGGTACATAAGCAATTATGTGAGAATGGAGAATAGACACTCTAAAATATGTAATTGCTTTTATCAATGCAAAGGCATGTTTTTCCATTATATTATATTTAAGTGCAACATCCCTTGAAGCCTTTCTAAAGAAAGTAATGGGCTGTTCAAATCCCTCATTGTTTTTCTGTAAAAGGAAAGCTGCAACAGTGTGTTTAGAAGCAAATGAAAAGATTATAAAATCATTAGTAAAATTTGGATTTATAAGGATTGGTGCTTTTGTCAAAGCTTACTTAACTCGCTTAAATGATTGCCTAGGTTCAACGTTCCATCTAATTTCTGAATCTCTTTTAAGCATATTTGTTATTTTTCTGAGAAGTTCTGTAAGGTTAGGGATAAATCTTCTTAGGAAGTTTATTATACCAGTAGATGACTGAAGTTCCTTAATGTTTCTAGTATGATTTATTTTTAGAATAGCTTCAATCCTTTTGCGATCAATTTTAATACCTTCCATAGAGATGATATTTCCAAGACGTTTTCCCTCTTCAAGGCCAAACAATGTTTTGTTAGGATTTAGTGAAATCCCAAACCTTCAGAATTTCTCCAATACTCTTCTCACATGTAACATATGTTGTTGATCAATTTTATAATAAACAGTGATGTCATCTAGATAGATCACACTAAATATTCCAATTTCATCAGCAAAAGCAATATCCATTTCTCTTTGAAATGTGACTCCAACATTCATTAACCCAAATGTCATCTTCAAATACATGAAGGTACCCCATGGAATAGTAATTTCTATTTTATCTTGATCATTAGGGTGAACTAAAACCTAATTACTACCTTAGAAAACATATAGTAAAGAAATCCTAGAAGACCCAACTACCTTTTGCAGAATATGATCCATTTTTGGTAAAGGGTAGTTGTCCTTTAAGGAGACTTTATTAAGGTTCCTAAAATATATGCACAATCTGATTTCACCTATTTTCTTCCTAGTTGGCACAATATTGGAAACCCATTTAGAGTACCTAATAGGAACTATGATTTCAGAGCCATACATTCTTTTAATTTCCTTCTCAATTAAAGGCATCAGAACTGGATTTATTCTTCGAAGTTTTTGTTTAAATGGTTTCTGATCCTCTTTAATTGGAATTTTGTGTTGTATAATCTCTGTATCATATGTTTTAAGATCTTCATAGCTCCAGGAAAAAACATCACTAAACTCCTTGAATAAAGCAATGCATTTTTGTTTTTCAGCAACTGGGAGTGATTTAGACAGTTTTATGATTTTGGGGTCTTTTTCACTACCTATATTACAGTCTTCTACTACTACTCCTATGGGCTCAATCTTAGGCTTCTTAGCCACATCATTGAAATCAAATAATTCTTCTAGTGGAACTAGACCTCTAGGTAAAACATTATCCTTTAGCTGAAGTGTTTCAAACTCTTCTTTTTCTGGGTCTATTTCAAGCAATTCTAATTTATTTACAACTTTATCTATGGGTGTATTTACATCTGAGTTTTCTAATTGCCTTTCTAGATTAGAATGTACAACTATTTGATTTTCTAATTTAGATTCCAAATCTATACTATCATCTTGAAATTCATCTTTAGATTGCAGAAAACTTTCAATTTGTTTATCACTGCCAAACACCTGCCAATACTTCATATTATCTGGTACAACTGGTCAATGTTTCACTTCCACTGTATATTCTCGGTTAGGGTGAGGAATTTTATAGGAGCTGGCTGAAAAAGCCAGACTATTTGGAATGATATTTTGTTTTCTAGGAATTGCAGAAAGGTCATATTCAAGAAAACTCTCTAGAAAATCGAGCACAACATTTTTGTATGCTCTCATTCTAGGGTGTTTAGCTGAATACTCTCCTTTAATTTGTTTTATAATTAATTCAACATCCCCTTGAATGGAGATTCTCTTGGCACCTAATTTTTTAAATAACTACAATCCTAATATAAGGGCATCATACTCTGCTACGTTATTGGTACATTAGAAATTTAGCTTGTATGAGTGACCCTCTGCATGATTGTCTCCTATGTTTACCACCCATACTCCTGCTCCAAAACTGTCTTTGCTACAAGAGCCATCAAAGTTCATGTTCCAGAGACATTTAGGAAGAGTGTTTGGTTCTATTGTTTGTGTTCGGTTTGGATCTGTTTTAGAAATTTCAGTTTTAGCATTAATCACCTTGTTATAGCTCCAAATCTCACTCTTGATGTTTGTGATGCTACACTCATGGCCTAGGGCAACCCCTCCTTCCAGACCTGGTCCAAATATTCAAAAAACATTGTTTTACTCCCTATACGCGACATTTCCCTGAGCTAAATGCGTGTGTACGCGGGTCTATGTATACCCAGCCCGTGTATATGTCTTAAAACACTTAAAAAAAAATTAGAACTCCTTAGTTTTGCGGGGAGATCGTGGGTTTTACCTGCTGATTACCTATTAGTTCTCGTGGCCCAACTGTTCCCAACGAATTCCCAACTAAAAAGCTACTTTGGGAGAAGTATAAAAGGCTTCAATTGGAAGGCCTAAAGGAGGAGAGAAGAGAGAGAAAGATCACTCTGTTGAGATTTTCCCTGACCAGGTCTAAAGATCCTTGTGCTTCCAGCACTTCCCCCATTTGCAGGAAACCCTTGTTTCCTTGTGTTATGGTGTCTTTCTACTACTTGAGATATCTTGGAGTAAGTCATGGAAGGAGTTTGTTGAAGGCTTGAGACTGGATGAATCTGGAGTACGGTTCCGCTTGGAGCCTGTGAAAGGAAGACTTAGGTGAAATTATTCCTTTCTGTACTTTAGTTACTTATAATAAAAGAAACACTTGTCTTATTCCTGATATAAATCTTCTTCATGTTTATGATATAAATGTTATGATTCACATATGAATGGTTGTTTTTAATTGTATAATTAACTACCTTTCCTTATGCTATGAAGATGATTTCTTTATGATGCTTGGTCAATATACTGCTGTACTTTCTGGAATTGTCTGTTTTGCAGGTTGAAGGACTGAAAGGAACTCCAAGACGATTTGGACCCTAAATGGATCTTCTCAAATGAAGGAACCCCAGGTGCACCCCTCTTCGTGTAGTTTGTTTATATTAGCATCATGGCTGTATGGAATGTGTGTTTCTCTTTGTAGATAACCTCTGATCTGCTAGGGTATCAACCCAAGACCCTAGGGGAATTTATCCCTTAACAGAATTGGCGACTCCACTAGGGACAACAGTATTGTTGTTCCTAGTTTGGGTTTGTTCAAGCCAATCAGGGCTCAGCTTTTTATTTTCTTGCTGTCACTGTGTAGTCTGTTCCTGTAGGAACTTGAATTGTAAGTTTGATCAGTTTCTTCAGACTATTTTTTGTTTTTTCTTGAAGTCTGTTATATACGCTGTTTTTCTTGTTTACAGAAGCATATGTATGCATCTTTCTTGAAGCTAACTCGCGTATACGCGTGTTTCCTTCACCTTAATTGCATATACACGCAGCTGTGCACTAACACAGTCACGTATATCCTAAAATTTTCAAGATTTTTCAAATGTTTTTGTTTCTGAAGATCTGTCTGCTGGTTTGAGTATGTCCTGAAAAGTTACTTTTCTGTGTCAGTCTTTATTTTTACAGCAAGTACGTGATTTCAAACTCTCTCCGGTTGTGAGAAGTGTTGGTCTTGTTTTTGTTCTTTTGCAAGCGTCATCGTTTTTGTTTAAGCACGCAAGATTTCTTGCTGGGAATCTTGGCTGCTCTGATCCTTCAGGGCAGGAAGATTGATCTCAATCTTTGTGTCAAATCTTGTTTTGGTGACCTTTTTGTTTTCTTGTCAAAACTACATTTTTGTGACCATCTACTTTTCTTGCTTTCTGAAAGTTGTTGATTGACACTTTCTTGAAAATTGTCTTTTTGATCTTTTGGTCTTTGTTTCCAAGCTCTTATTGCTGCTTTTGATTGTTAAGAGCATCTTGAAACACATTTTTTTTGTTGAGTTTTCATCCATTTTGTGTTGTCAGCTTGCAAAGTGTTTTGTTGCCGATTTTTCAATCATAAAGTTTCAGTCTTGTTGAGAGCACTTTTGAAAAGACGTTTTTGTTTTGCTTTTGAAGAAAACTTTTTGAAAAACTTGGTTTTGCTTTCTTGAACTTTGTTTTGATTTAGTTTCTTTTAGTGAATGAAAGTGCATTTTTGTTTGTCTTGAAA
Organism: Pinus tabuliformis; assembly: GCA_031772625.1. NCBI lineage: Eukaryota > Viridiplantae > Streptophyta > Pinopsida > Pinales > Pinaceae > Pinus > Pinus tabuliformis. The sequence goes on along the minus strand of CM062819.1, from coordinate 1,696,632,098 downwards.
CTTGCTTTTAGTGTAGAGATGAAAATGAGCATTAGCAACTCATATTCCATCTAAACATTTTAAGTGGCAAATTAGTATTGATAAACAAGTTACTTTCATTTCTTGATTTAGAGTAGTCTTAAGTCTTGCATCAGCATGTACTCATTGCATTAGGATAAATTTGTGCATCTTTTTAGGACATCCATAGTTTTGTTAACTTTTGTGAGTGTGAAGCTTGAGTAAAAGAAAAGAAAAGAAAATTTGTTGCTTTCTTTGAAGTTCCTCTGAACCTAGTAGAAATTTCTTTCATCGAAGAACAAAACGAGTGCATTTGCATATAGTTTGGTTTTTATTAATTTCTTTTGCGTCAAAACACCACAAGTTTCATTTCCGCTTATCCCTTGACTTAAGAACAACCCATTTAAAAACAAGCGCTAATTAAAATATACTAGAACTTTTCATAATTGTCAAGTTAGAAACACCAACAAGTTTTAGGATATTTTAGGGCCTTGGATTAGGCGAGTGGAGAGAAAACTCTCCAAGGCCATTTAAACTATCAAACATAGGAGTCTGAATAGTGAGTGAAAATCCAATAGCGTTAGGAAGACCAGGAAATCTTTCAATCCGGGAGTTAAGCACGAGGGTTTTTGAAGATAAGGAAGAGAGATACCCCCTCTCCTACTTGTCGGATCTTACCTCAAGACTGTTCCGCCTGGCTTCTGATACGAGTTGGTAACCTTAGTTGCTACTCCTGGGGATCTACATAGGTGGCTGCGGAGGGGAATCCTGTGGCACCTGAGCTCGACGTTGTATCACTCTCAACAGTACTACTGGAGGGCATCCTTGCGAAGCTTAGGGGCTTGCACTAGCGCAGGCTGTTGTTAGGATGTCAGCGTAACTTCCTCTGTTACCTTCGCTGGTAGGACTGGGCCGTCATTATCCCAGGCTATCTTTGGAAGGCCCCTTACTTCACTTTCTTGTATTTTGGTGTCCAGTTGTCATCACCCGGAGCATAAATACTCGAAAGTTGTTTGACTTGCTGATATCTTTTAGGGACTTTTTAGTGTGTGCTATGTGCTCTTAGTTGGCCTAGCTTTCATTTTTTCTTGAGTCTTTAGCTAGAACTTAATAAAAAATTCAAAGTGGCTGACTGATCACCTAGATGGTCTCAAAGACTTCGTGGTCTTTCACGACCAAGTTTAGAGCCTTCTCCTAGAAGGTACAGAGGTAATACTGCCGGTGGGTTTCATCCGGTGGCAGTTGACACATCGGGGATTGATCCTCCTCACAAGGACATTAGTGTTCAAGATAGGCTTGGAACTTCCGCAGAACAAGAGAGGAACACTCTAGTTCTTTCTCGAGTTCTCTTTCAATCAGAAGATAGCATAGAAGTAGAAGAATTTCAAGAGTAGTTAGCGGCTCCGAATTCTCCCCTACCTTCTAGCTATCCAGAAGTATTACAATACATTGGGTCTCCGATGCATAGACCATCAAGTCCAGGTCATATTACACACTTAGCATCAATGGCTACTACTGGAAGCATGGCTTCTACTTCAAGTGCTACAACTATGCAGACTCCAACATCCGTACAAGGGGGAGGAACTATCTCCATCCCCTCTGCATCTTTATTTGGGTCTTTTGCTAGCACATCTTTAGTTGGGTCTACCTCCATTCCTTCTACGAGTGGAAATTCCCAAGCCAATACTTTTAGTACTAGATTCTTCCTGTTTGGCACCCATTCACAGGGTATTCCGTCAGTTCCATTTAGTGCCTCCACATCCATGATGGGTGGATCGACTTCATTTCAGGGTTTTCCTTTTGGGAGTGGTCATATCCACATTCTAACTCGACAATAGGATCAATGCCTTTTTCCCCCACAGGACAAAGAAGTAATCCCTTTCAAGGTTGGACTAACCCTGTGGTTAGTGGCATGGGAACTAGGAATCCGCTTTTCGGCCAACAAGGGAATAGGCCATACTCCACAGTTAGTTCATTTTGAATTATTCCTCCCTTAGCTTCTGCTTGGAATCCTTATCAGGGGTTATCGAATCCTTATAAGCCTTTAGGAGGGAGCTTCGCCGGTTATGGAGGTTTTTCGGCCGGAGTTGGTCAAACTTCGAGTTTTGCTGGATCACAAGGTATACCTTTTGGTTCAGCTGGTTCTGCGGGTTACTTCGGGTAGCTTGGTGCCTTCCAAAATCCAGGCCAATCTTTTTAGAACTTTGGGAACTCCGCCCAGTCTGGGTGGAATCCCCAAGGTCCTCCTAGGCTTCCTTTTCTGGCAACATTGAATTTGCCAGATCTCACAAAATTAACAAATGATCCAATCAAATACAATCCGGCCTGGCCTCTGGTCCCAACCAAACTCCCTTCGGACATTCCAAAGTTTGAGGGAAAGGGTGGTGAAGACCCGGGCGACCACGTAACCACATTCCATTTGTGGTGCTCATCAAACTCCCTTATTGATGACTCGATTAGGTTGAGACTTTTTCAACGCACCTTGACTGGTAATGTAGCCAAGTGGTATATAGAGTTGCCAGGGGACAACTTTACATCTTTCGCTGACTTAGCTAATATTTTCTTAAATCATTTCCAGTTGCCCATCCGTTATGATGCCGGAACTGAACTTCTGGCCAATTTCCGTCAGGATACGACAACTCACATTTCTGATCACATTCAGGAATGGAGACAGAGAAAGAGGCTCATTAAAGCTGAGATTCCTTTGGAATACCGTCTCGAATGGTTTTTGAAATCTTTACAACCTGAAATCTCTAAGGATGTCTCCCTGTCCGGAGTCTATTTTGAGGAGAAAGCTATTTTTAGAGCCCAGCAATTAGAGTTCATTTATTCTCAGTTTGGGATTCTACAAAAAATCTTGCCTGATGCTCCCAGGACTAACGTTGATATAGCCAAGTCAAAGCCAGGTCCCCATGTGGATGGTATCATTGGGTTGATAGACACAAATGTGATGAACCTGTTGAGCCAACTGCAACAGTTGTCTTTACAAACTACTTCTAACAAGCAGGTCACATCGTCTAACCCTTCGTCTTCTCAACCCTCTTCAGTTAATGCCGTCCAATCTACCAACCCTAAAGGAAATCAAAATTCCAATGGAAAGAAGAAAGGATGAGGTAAGAAAAAGAGTCAAGATGAGAAGGCTGACGCAAATACATCTTGCAATAATGCTGGTAGTGATAGAAATGAGTCTAAAAAGAAAGTCAAGTTTCCATGAAAGTTATGCAGTGGAGACCATTTAACTCATCTCTGCCCAAAGATTCAAGACGCTCAGCGCTTGTTAGGGCAGCAAGGGACTTATAGCTCTCAAGCTGTGTTAACCAACCCTTTTCCCCAAGGGCAACAACTTCTTGCTGGCGTGAATTCAAACCCTGGTACCTCCACAGGGGGCAACCAGGAAGGGGAGAAATCATCAAATGTTTTCATGATGGGTTCTAATGTCCATGTGGCCACTTGGTCGTGTGATTACGGTGAAGCTGAAACTTCCAAGGATAAAACTGCTCCTGGAAATACCGACCTTCATATTGAGCAACCCCTTGTCGAGACTATACCACGGATACCAGAAGGTTCCGCTAAACGCACGACTATTAATCCTAATGCTAGGGCTGCCCAGAATTACTCCATTCTTGAAGATCTGGCATAGAGTCCATGCGCCATGTCTGCTTTAGAGGTTCTCTAGTCATGTCCAGCTCAACAAAGTGCTTTACTTTCGGCGATTGGGGCAGTTGATCCAACTAACTCTTTAATGCTCACTTTCGACATGTTAAATGTCAAAAAGTGACTCCCTCATCATATGGATTTCCAAATAAAGTCTACATACTGGAAAATTAACATTTTTCATACCGTTATTGATGAAGGAGCTTCCATGTGTGTCATGTCGATGTCATGCTGGAAAGCTATTGGATCGCCTTCGGCTGTTCCTTCACCTACCCTCCTGAATGCATTTGATGGACATTCTAATAAGCCACATGGGATTATCCCGGCCCTTCCCATATGTGTTGGGGGGAAGGTTGTTAATATTGAAGTAGAAGTCATTGATGCTAACCTAGACTACAATCTCCTCTTAGGAAGGAACTGGGTATATGAAATGGATGCCGTTGTTTTGACTCTGTTTCATGTCATTTGCTTTCCTCATGAAGGGAAAATCATTAAGGTTGATCAATTAGATTATTGTCCAGTTGATCCTCAAGCAACTTCGGAATCTACTGTTCCTTTAGTGGATAACCCTTGTCCGCCTACTGAGAATCTAGGAGTTGGGATGTATTCATCATTGATGGGTACCTTTGATCTTCCCTCTCCTATCGCTAGAATCAATGTTGTTTCATCAACCAAGGAGTCCTCACGAGAAGGGTTCTTTCGAACTCATTACTTTTCAGATCCTTGGACCTTGCCTTCACCTACGACCACATTAGCTGAAGGACAAGTCGGTGGAATGGCATTCCCTATGTCTACAACAGAGCTTAGATATCAGTCTATCGTTAACTCTGCAGACAGCCATGCTACTCCTTTCTCGGAGGAGGAGCTAGATGGTGATGTGGCCCCAGCCTGGACCCTTAATTCTACCTCCGCTATGGACTGCTTAGATACAGTTTTACCATCTAAAGAAGCAATCCTAGAAGTAATGATGGGTGTAGATCGACCTTGGGAAGACTTACACCATTGTTCATATTTTCTTCCTCCATTGTAGGAAGTAGAATCTAGGTTCTTCGAGCTCTTTACTAGTGATGTTTGTACAGTATCAAATCCTTTGGCTCCAGCACACTTTCGTGCTGAAGGTAATATGTCGGTGATTTCAAAAACGATATCTATAAACATCTCTAGGAACCCTAGTGTGATCGAGAATCTCTTCATCGGAGCCGAGTGTTCCCCTGAGGAAATTCAAATTTACACCGACCTGTTTAAAGAATTTCGAGATGTATTCGCTTGGTCTTATGAAGAAATGCCTGGCATTGATCCATCCATAGTTCAACATGAGATCAAGACGTATGAAAATGCCAAGCCGGTTCGTCAAAGGCTTCAACTAGTTAATCCTAGGAAGGCAACAACCATTAAAGCTGAAGTAGAGAAGTTGCTCAAGGTGGGTTTTATATACCCTGTTCCTCTTACCGATTGGGTTTCTAATCTAGTCCCTGTGGATAAAAATGAAGGAACAATCTGAGTATGCATTGACTTTAGGGACCTAAATAAAGCTTGTCCCAAAGATAATTACCCCACACCATTTATTGATCAAATTATTGATGAGTGTGCGGGCAATGAGATTTTCTCCTTCATGGATGGTTTCTCCAGTTATAATCAAATCTCTATCCATCCTGAAGATCAGCATAAGACAGCTTTTACATGTCCCTGGGGTACCTTTGCCTACAGAAAGATGCCTTTTGGTCTTAAAAATTCTGGAGCTACTTTCCAGCGAGCCATGTCATATGCTTTCCACAACATTAAACATATCATCGAAGCATACTTGGACGATCTAGCTGCTCGTTCTCAAAAGAGAACTGATCATCCTAGTCATCTTTGATTGGTCTTTGAGCGATGTTTTTATAAGATTCGGTTGAATCCCAATAAGTGCATTTTCGCGGTTACATCTGGTTGGTTATTAGGGTTCATCGTGTCAAATGAAGGGATTCGGGTTGATCCCTTCAAGGTTGAGGCAATAATTCAGTTGCCTCCCTCGTCCTCAATTCGAAAACTTCAAAGTCTTCAAGGGAAAGCTAATTTCTTAAGAAGGTTTATAGCGAACTATGCTGAGATCACTAAAGGATTTATGCATTTGCTACGTAAAGGAGTTCCATTTGTATGGGACGACTTTGCGCAGCTATCGTTCAATGCCTTGAAAAAGGCATTAGTCTCTGCCCCACTTTTGAGTCCACCGGATTATGGTAGGGACTTCCTTTTATATCTCGCTGCAACAAAATCAACCATAGGTATGGTTCTCATTCAGGAAGACGATGCTCTCAGGGAGCATGTGATTTATTATTTGAGCTGAGGCTTGATAGGTCCTAAACTTCGCTATTCTCTTATTGAGAAGTTGGCTTTGGCAGCTCTCCATGCTGTCCAACAGCTCCATCATTATATCTTACTATGCAAAACTTTTTTCTTAGCAGTGGTCAAACCATTTCAATTTGTCCTTAGTAGGCGAGTGATTGGGGGCAAATATAATCGATGGATAGTCATTTTACAAGAATTTGATCTCGAGTTCTTGTCTACCAAGTCTAAGAAATCCATGGTTTTTGTTGAGTTAATCTCCGAGCTGCCTTGTGGAGAGGATACTATTTATGAGGAAAGTTTTCCCAATGAACATTTATTCCTCATCTCTTCACTCGACCCTTGGTACGGAGATATCATTGTCTATCTCCAGACTTCGAAGTTTCCCTCTACTTTCTCTAAGGATGAACGCCAAAAATTACATCACCTGGCCAAGAATTATGTTATCATCGGTGATACATTATACCGTCGAGGGGTTGATTCAATCCTTCGACGCTGTTTAACCCTAGAGGAAGCAGAGTCAGTGCTCAATGATTTCCACAGTGGAGCTTCTGGTGGTCATCTTTCAAGGCTTGCTACAGCCCAGCGTATCTTACGTGCTGGCTATTTTTTGTCTTCGCTCTTAAAAGATTGTGTTGAAGTGGTCAAACGCTGTCACCCCTGTCAAATTTATACTTGGAAGATGCGCGCACATCCAGCTCCTCTTTTTCCCATTGTCACTGTCGGTCCTTTTACTAAGTGGGGTATTGATTTTACAAATTGTAATCCGCCTTCAGCGGTGAATCACAAGTACATTATCGTGGCCGTAGACTACTTTATGAAGTGTGCCGAGGCCATGCCCACTTATAAAAACGATAGTGAAATGACAACATTGTTCCTTTTTAATCAGATTATCTCAAGATTTGGTATCTCGAGAGAGATTGTCGCTGACCATGGCAGTCATTTCCAGAATCAACTAATGTTTGAATTGGCTCTCAAATTGGGTTTCCGCCAGAAACATTCTTCTCCTTATTATACTCAGGCCAATGAACAGGTCGAGGTAATGAACAAAACTCTTAAGACGATCCTGCAAAGGACAAATGACAAAAATCGATCCAATTGGCATCTTATGTTGTATCCGGCTCTTTGGGCATACCAAACCTCCGTAAAGACTGCTAGTGGTTTTACACCTTTTCAGTTATTTTATGGGATGGAATCTATCTTTCCTATTGAATGTGAAATTCCATCTCTTAAGTTAGCTGTTGAGCTCCTTCCAGAGACTTCTAGTCTCGAAGAGCACCTCCTTCATTTGGAATATCTCGATGAGTAGCGTCGGGATGCCGCCACAATCAATAAAGCTCATAAGAAAAGGGTTAAAATGCAATATGATAAAACTATCCATCCTCAAGTCTTTTTTGAAGGTGACCTTGTCTTGGTCTATGACCAAGATAAGGACACCTTGGGGAAGGCAAGTTTAAGCCTATGTGGTACGGTCCCTTCATTATTAAACGAGTTTTAGAAAAAGGGGCGTATGAGTTAATCTATTTTGAAGGAAACAAGTTGGCGGAGCCCCGAAACGGGCTCTACCTCAAGAAGTACTTTGCTTAAGTAGTAACTAGGCAATGGCTTCTTTGTACATTCTGTATATTTGTACATATCTCATCGAGAGTTTTTGATATTGACACCTTTTTGTCTGCTGTGGCAGGTGTTGATGGATGACTTGGTCTATTTTGGATTCGCCGATGGTGCTAGTCGGCACACTTGGAACCTCACTTCCACAGCTTGGGTACTCTACTATCCAACTAGTCAATTGATGGTGTCAAGGGGAGTATGCATTGGTCCTGCTTCAAATAATATGGCTGAGTATAATTTCATCATTAATTTATTATCTGAAGCAATTTCTTATGAAATCGATTCGTTGGTAGTCTATCTTGATTCACAATTGATAGTGTCACAATTGAATAACATTTATCGGGTAAGGGATCCATGTTTATATTGGTAGTATTTAAGGGTGAGGTTGTTGCAAAGATCATTTACTTACATTAATTATTTTCACATTCCAAGATCTCATAATTGGTTAGATGATTCTATTTCTAATCAAGCATTAGACTGGCACATCAATCATTCATCAAAATAAAAGTAAACATCAAAAAGTGAACTGTATGTATATATATCATAAAACATCTCAAGTGTACATAAGTGTGTCCAAAATAATATATAAAAATTGGGACTCAAATTCCCATAATCATGTCTAGTACATTTAACGCCCCGGCTGAGGATGAGCGGCTAAGTAGGTAACTATCGCATTGGCCACACGCCTAAGAGTGAGAACCCAGTCTCATGGCATGCCAACCACATGATGCTGCATATCTTCAGGGAGATCCTCTATGGCTGCCATCGGTACTCGGTGAGTTAGTCTCACCAAGTGCCGCTGAACTGTGTGTAGTAGTCGCTCTATATCTGCAGCCGCCTCTTCGGCCCCTCGGCCGCGACGTCCATGCCGTGGGAACCCATCTGGTCGTACTGGCCCAATATCTGGAACATGATCATCATATTAATCATTTGAATCCTATCAAAAATATTTTTTCAAAATTTATTATTTGAAAAATCACACACAAAAAAAAGTGATAAAATAAAAAAACACTTACCTATGTCACCCCATGCTGCGGTCGGTGGTAATACTAGATCGGTATCTCCTCGGAAATCCATCCCAACATAAGGGTAGTCATCTATGGCAATGATCTGCTGCTCCCACCAGGAGAAGAAGTCATCATCAAATGTAGTCTGTGGGACATCCCCACCTCCTAGACATTTCATCAAGTCAACCCACCTACCCATTCGTGGATCTCGTGGGGTGCTGATCGAAACTGGCACTCTAGGACGAAGTGTTGGGACCCTCTCAAAGAAGAAAGAGCACAAGATAGTTCCGTATCCGAAGTTTTTGGTCTGTCCCTTCTTAATAGAAGTAAGCTGGCTCTTCAGGTTGGTGAGAAGAGGAGTACACCAATCGAATATGGTGGTGAGACAGTCGACTGCCAAGCTCATGGCTAGCTGTGATGCCTGATGCAAAGAAGCTGATCTATTCACTCTAGCTATGGTGAACAGGATTATCCTCAATGATAGACTCTCCACATGTTTGATTGGAATTTGACTTCCAACCTTTTCAGGATGTCCCGGGCAATAGATATGAACGTAGTCCTCGATCGAGAGACTACCTCGAGACCTGCCTGTGGAATGTACCACCTCTCCCCTCTGAGAAAGGCTAGTGATGAAATAAATATCTTCAACTTCTATCCTGAGTAGCATTTGGTCAATCATAAACGAATCATCCACGATGCTCCAATAGTGAATAAGCATTTCGAGCAAGCACGTGTTTGCTTTCATATTTGGAAATTTGAAGAATTTTAGCAAACCGCATCCCCGTAACGCATCCAAAGCATTAGGATCATTCATAACCTCATCATCCATTGCGGCATGCTCTCTTTCTCTCCAAGTGACTGGCATCCTGAAGAAAAAATGAATTTAGACCATTAGTTTTTTTTTTTGTTTTGTTTAAAGATTCCGCGGTGTATACGCGGGTCCACTTTACACACAGTCGTGTGTAGGGCTTGCGTATACGTGGGTTTCATATATCCAACCCACGTATACGCCATGCGGAATTTTTTTACAAAAATCCAATGGTAAAACTTAAATTAAAAATTCTAAAACTAGTCACAATTGGATACAAAACAAGTTTAAGGGTTACCTGGTGAATTTGGAAGAAGTTGAACAGTTGAATTTGGCATATGGAAAAGTTTGCTCCTTTTGCTCCACTCCTTTGCTCTCAAACTCAAATGGTGAAAATGGTGAGTCCAAAAAACTATTTATAGGCTTTGAAAATGCAATTTTTTTTTCAAAACTTGATTTTGTTTGGTCTCATGTAACTTTTAACTTGGGAGCTTGGAATGTCAAGAATGGTTTGATTTTCAGGACATTTTGGATGCTTTTTTGATAGTTTCGAGACGGTTCCATGACTGCTGACCCGTCATGGCAGGTATCGTTTTCTCACTGGCATATAGGTTAGGGAAGCCATTTTTTTCGATTGCATTATGCATTCTAGCCTCCATTTGTCAATACACTTGCCATAGGGTCGATCCCATCGTGTTATGGTTCATAAACCACCTTCACTCGCCAGTTTTTAAATCACGATGGTAGAGCCATCCTTTTCATGGGCATTGTAGTTATCACCTCACTGACATTTGTTGCCCATGCTGCTTCGATCTGAATAGGCTCAGGAGTCCTCTGTAGTCCCGCCATAACTTATGTGATGAAGACTCATTCATATTTGCTTCTTCGCTTTGTTCTAGCCTTATACCCTAGAGGCTCCTTTGTGTTGAGTTGTACTACTGCGTTGCATTTTGACCATTTGCACCCTTTTGGCCTTAAGCTAGCTTCACTTGGACTCGTGTTTAAGCCAACTTTTGACCATGACTACTGTGAAATAAAACTTGCATGCCCTTGCCTTCTGCAACTTGACACACCTTGATCTATGGAAGGAACACACCTTTGAGTGTCTTTGACCAGTTTTCACCTCCCTGCATTAAGCATAGGAATGTTCCAATCCTAGGAACTAGATCATTTGTTTCACCGACACTTGTTCTTTCCACTGTACTATTCTTTTATTCCTTTTCCAGCTTAAAGAAAAGGACATAAAAAATTATATATTCCAAAAAAAGAGCGGGAACAGGACAATATTTCCACTTATTGTTGGTAGCTAGAGTCAGTCGTGTCGCCCTTGAACAAAGCACTCAAAGCAAAGTCTCCTCCATTTGGGTGGGATTTAGTTTGAGTTAGGTAAGCCTTAACCTTGTTATTGAGTCAGTTCTCCCCTGATTGGTTATCTCTTCCAATCATGTGGAGGGTTCGTTTGTGCCTCCTGCATGGTGAACTTATACAGAGTCATCATATGCTGCCACATAGTCACATTGAGTCGTGCTTTTGTTCAAGGGAAGTTAACCTGAGTCGGCCTCTCTGCGGTGTCTATTAACTCATTTTTCAGTCAGCCATCCCTGGTTGTCAGTGTCCAGTCTATCATCACATCAGCTATATTGGTCCTTAACTCGTGCCGGTTTGAGAAGGTAGCCATCGACTTCTTGCTGGCGGGTCTTGTCCTTATCGACGATGACATCTTGCTTTGAGGAGAGGCCTAGAGTTGCACCCTGGCCCTATTTTCATTATTGATAGGTCACCTTGTGCTCAGCATCGATCAGTATCATGGGTCTTTGACTGAGTGGTTTCCCTTGTGTTCGACATCAGCTTACATTATCACACAATGGGATTTGTGCAGTACCTTGGTTTCCATTTGACCCTATTGGTGGATACCTTGCCTCTGTATCAGCTTTAATTATTGGTTGGTTCAGAGGCTTTCTATCGTGCGCTAGCCACATCTTATGTACGCTGGAAACATACTTCGGTCGGGTTACTACATCTTTTTTCATCCGATTCCTTCCACATTATTTGCCTACGGGTTACACTCGTGCTAGATTGATGAAGGATGCTTTAATGCCTTCCTTCTAGTGGATCTTTCCCTATCGACTACGACTCATTGCTCTGGGGCAAAGATCTAGAGTCCATTTGGCAATACCTTGGGGTTTTCAGTCATTAGTGGCAGATCCTTCGCTATCGACAGTGGGAAACCATCATTGTCTTCTGATTGATAGATTCTTACAGGTGTTCGACTCCAGCTCATCTATTCACACTTGTTAGATTGTATTGGGTACCTTGACACTCATTATCATTATCAGTGAGTAGTCTCATGTTTGTTAATTGTATACATTAATGACTGGTAATCAAATGATTTCTCACATGGTCAACTCCATATCATCTGTTCCCATGGTGTAGAAATGTACCATGGTGGTCGGTGAAGACCTCAGGTTGGATCAGCATTCATTGGGTCACTTGACAGTTGTTCCTGTTGCTGCTAGTTGATACCACTCTACCACATATGTTGCAGTCATTCATGGCGACATTCTATATGTTGGCACCTGAGTTTGTAGTGTAGTACCATCTTACTCCATCATGTTCATTTGATACCTTTTGGGATCAGTCTTTGATATCAGTGATCCGGTTCATTCTTCAGCATCATTGACATTCTTATATGTGATATTCAGACATGTACTTGTTCAATCGTTATTAGATGATCCATTATGTATTTTCTAGTTCTTTATACTTGTATACTTAGTGGATCCGCTTGTACTTGATATGCGGACATGATTTACTTTCTCTGAGCATGGGTATGCCCCCCTCAGATAGTGTTTCTTTCTGATCTCCTCTTGTGGCTTGGCAGGCTGAACTCTGGTGAAGTCCTTTTCAGTTTTTGGCAAATTTCCTTTCCATTTACTTGCTTAATACATTTCGGCCATCATGTACCCCTTCAGACCTCATATATTAGGTGGCATCTGTTATAGCTCCAAATCTCACTCTTGATGTTTGTGATGCTACAATCATGGCCTAGGGCAACCCCTCCTTCCAGACCTAGTCCAAATATTCAAAAACAGTGTTTTACTCCCTATACACGACATTGCCCTGAGCTAAACGCGTGTTCTGTGTATACCCAACCTGCGTATATGTCTTAAAACACTTAAAAAATAAATTAAAAATCCTTAATTTCTGGCGGAGATCGTGGGTTTTACCTACTGATTACCTATTAGTGCCCGTGGCCCAACTGTTCCCAACGAAATCCCAACTAAAAAACTACTTTGGGATAAGTATAAAAGGCTTCAATTGGAAGGCCTAAAGGAGGAGAGAAGAGAGAGAAAGATCACTCTGCTGAGATTTTCCCTGACCAGGTCTAAAGATCCTTGTGCTTCCAGCACTTCCCCCATTTGTAGGAAGCCCTTGTTTCCTTGTGTTATGGTGTCTTTCTACTACTTGAGATATCTTGGAGTAAGTCATGGAAGGAGTTTGTTGAAGGCTTGAGACTGGATGAATCCGAAGGATGGTTCCGCTTGGAGCCTGTGAAAGGAAGACTCAGGTGAAATTATTCCTTTCTGTACTTTAGTTATTTATAATAAAAGAAACACTTATCTTGTTCCTGATATAAATCTTCTTCATGTTTATGATATCAATGTTATGATTCACATATGAATGGTTGTTTTTAACTGTATAATTAACTACATTTCCTTATGCTATGAAGATGATTTCTTTATGATGCTTGGTCAATATACTGCTATACTTTCTGGAATTGTCTGTTTTGCAGGTTGAGGGACTGAAAGGAACTCCAAGAGGGTTTGGACCCTAACTGGATCTTCTCAAATGAAGGACCCCCAAGTGCACCCATGTTCGTGTAGTTTGTTTATATTAGCATCATCGCTGTATGGAATGTGTGTTTCTCTTTGTAGATAACCTCTGATCTGCTAGGGTACCAACCCAAGACCCTGGGGGAATTTATCCCTTAACACACTTGAGTGTTGATGTCTCTATCATTATAAAGAATGAAGGAGTCTAAATCCGAGTGGACAGAGTAAAGAGGATAGTTGTGAGACCTGTTTTCACTACTCACCATGAATTTCATCAAGTTTCCCTATATAATATTCTTTGCTGTCCAAAAACTGGTATGGTGGCAAAGGTCATATCCATCTGTAGGGTACCTCATAATTTTTCTCCCCAAGAGCATGAAAACAACATGCCATACTTAGGGGGAATATCTGCAACCACTATATCCATTGCTAGACTTTTGGCAGGGATTTGAGCTAAAGTCTCACATAGGTCTTTGATGAGACCTAGGCATCTTACTTTGTTGGAATGAAAAGAATACAAGTCTTTATAGGGCCTGCTAATCTCAAGTCATAATTTCTCCATAACAACTTTAGGCATTAAATTGTGGGAGGCACCCGAATCCAACATAGCATTATGGAGAATATTGTCATGAATATTTAGGCTAGCATAGAATGGAGGAACTCGTCCTTCGTGTGGTTTTCCCTCAACTTCTTGTCCAAATAAGTGTTCAAGCTGGTCATCATTCAGATTTACAGAATCCGTGTTTTCCCCTATGTTTAGAGCTTCCATCACTTGGGGTCTGTACATGTTTTTGTTCATTATCTCTCTTAGAGGAATATGGATTTTCAATTTCACTAATTCATTCTCAAGGTCGAACAATGTTTGAATCTTAATCAAGTTGGGAAATTAAGATTGATCTGTAATTTCTTTTGATATAGGATTTTTTTGTTGACTAGTGGTTGAGATATAAATTTGAGTAGTTTTAGAAACACTGTCAACTATCTTCTTGACATGAGTTTCTACATTCTTTTTACCAGAATTATCCACAGTTTTCTTAGGAAGACTTTATGTGGTTTTCCTAGGATCAATTTCAGAAGATTTTTTAGTAGGATTATTAGAGTTTTTGATGTTGAGAGTATCTAAATTCCTTTTTCTCCTAAGGTTATAATGCCTATGGAATTCCATGATGGCATTTTCAAAACCTTGTTTGTAGTCATCTAATTCTTGAAAGTATAGTTTAGTTTGAGCTAGGAGAAAAAGTTCTTGCTCCTCTTGAGTGAGGAAAACTGTTTCATCATCATTTATCCCCATCAGATATATTTTATTATCATCCAAGTCTTCAATAATATTACCCTCATCATCAGAGTAGTTTTCCTGAAAAGGGGGCCAAACTTGCTGGTCTGGACTCTTTTTTTCTTGTTGTTTGATTTGGGGAACATTCCTTCTAAAGTTTTGGTTTCTATTTTGAGGAGAATTTTGGTTCTCTCTCACTTGAGTTTGGTAATTTATGTTTACTCTTTGCATCATCTTTTCCACTACCCTCACTAGGTTATCAATTTTGTGATCAGAGGCAGAAGTGGAAGGCTCTTCTTTTATGGTATCCCTACATTCATATTTTAGTTTGGCATTCTTGGCTAAGATGTTATCTTCAACTTTTATAGCAATAGCTTGCATTTCTTCCAAATTTGCTGGGTCTCTCTCTCTCTCTAAGTTGATATTCCATGTCTACATCAAAACCATCAAGAAAATCAATTAAAGATAAGACAACAGAGGGCTTGATGTCTGTAGGAATGGAATTGTAAACATTATTAAACCGTTCACAATATTCTTCCACAGTTTCATTTGGTTTTGTTTTCAGTCCTTTATATTCATTTAGGAGTTGAAGTGGATTTTTCTTGATTTCCAATCTAGCTAAGAAATTTTTGATGGAATGCATCAAGGTTAGCTATACTTCCTGCAGGTAAACTCCTAAACCATTTTTTGACATCACCCCCTAAAATTTGAGCACATAATCTCATTTTTACATCCGTTCATCTACTTTTTGAAGGTCAAACACATCATTCATTTTGTCCACATGCTATTGAGCAGTATGAGAACCAGTGTTATCAAAGGTCAGAATTTTAGATTGATAATCTCCAGACATATCATTTAGCTGGCCTAGAAACACCAAAGGTGCATACCTAACTGCCATAGATGGTCTGAAATATTGACTAGAAGATGGACTTGTGATAGGTGTAGTTGTGATAACTACAAAGATATTAGGAATAATAGTTTGAGATATTACAGGTGAAGAAGTAGAGACTGTGGAATGAGTAGGACTAGGGGGTTGTAGATGAACATAATGGGAATAATGGTTGGATAAAGAAGCTACTGCAATGGTTAAAGATGATAATTCAATAGATTGTTGAGTATAAGCTTCATCAATGGCTTGGTTTAAAACCAAAAATAGATCCTGTAACATATCAAATTGTTGTAGGGATTCAAGATCAGGATTTGTTTCAAAAGGCTGGGTTTGGGGTATATATGGTTACAATATGGTTTTTTCAATGACAATCTGATCTACAAAAGTCTCAGATTTTAATTTAAACAAACTATGCTGGAAAGCCAAATCAAACTCTATATCTTGAATAGTTTCAAACTTCTCTGGAAGAGAGTTATACCTTGAAAAAGGGCTATTCTCAGGAAGAGAATTGAACCTAGACAACAAACTATTACTACCTTGACTCTCTATATGATCCAGGTGGATATTGGTGGCCACCTGCCAAGTCCACCTAGACCCCCACCATTGTCCCTCTTGACATTTTCAGTTTCCTTAATTATAGCACAATTTACTATTTTTAGCAGTTTTCGGGTCCTAAACTTCCGGAGCCGTTTTGAGGCCCTAAACGACGTTTTTTGGGAAATCCCGCTCCTGCGAATTTTTTAGATAAAAAATCATTGTTTGCGTTATAGTCCTCAGAAAGATCTTTTCAACGGGCTATCATGCGCGTAAAACGGAGATCGTATGCCAAAGTTACGACCCCGGGAAGTTGATGTACCAATTTACCCAAATGGGGCCCATAGTTTGGCGTTTTCATCTTCTAGGGTTAGGTTTTGGAATGTTAAGGGTTTTCCATTGTTTCTCAATAATAAATAGGCCTTCGAGCCTCATTGTAAAGAGAGTTCGGAACAGTTCAGAGGCATGTAGCCGACACATCTCTTCTCAGAGATAAGCTACCATCGCCCTAGCTGGGTCATTTCTATTTGTAAGCATATTTCAGTATTCTCCATTAGTGAAATGAAGTATTATTTCCGCTGCATCTCTATTTTTATGGTTATCGCATCTCTGCATTTATGGTTATCTCTGTAATCTATTGCGTTCCTGCTTAAATCCGGATCACTATAAAACTTTTATTTCTCACCAATTTCTCTGGATTATCTACAAACTCAGCAAGGTTGGGATCAGGGTGAGCTCTAGTGAAAATTCTTTTGGCATCCAAATCTATTAAAATTCATCACACAACTTCATAAAATAAAAATCAATGACACACTAAAATATATACAAGATAACAACCTCAGATCATGTATTTGATGATGATATATAAGCTTTAATTTATAGAAATATTGATTAAATACCCAGGAATAATGATTCTTCAATCTAAATAGTTTTCTTCCCTAGTATGGATGCCACTATGTTGTCGTTCTGTATTTTTGAGGTTGAGGGAGTAAACACATAGGACATCATCAAAACCACTTTGGAAGTTGGGATCTAGCCCTGCTAGCTTCAAAGAGGGATCTCTTTGTAAAATTTAGCTTTGTTTTAGTGTAAATTTTAGTTATGACTGTATTGTTTGTTTGTCTAAATGGTTTGGTTGATTTAATGGCTATAATTCCATTGGGCTATGGAGTCTGAAGATTTAACTGGATTTGGCATCAATTTTTAGAGGAGTTTCATAGGGAAAGCTAAGTTGTATTATTTGGATCTTATCATAAATTAAATGGATTGTGAAATAGCAGAAGTGTAAGGCTCAATAGAAATCAAGAAGCAACTAAGAATTCCTTAATTTGACTTCAATGGAACACATGAAAATTATTAATATCCAAAATAGGGTGCTCTAAATAACAAATCCTATTCATCATAGTTTCTGTTAAATAATTCAGATATTTAGAATAACAGAGAAAGAAAAAAATGTATAAGCAAATAAATAGAAGGAACACATCACCGTTTAGTACACCACATGAATCCTGTGAAAGGTTCTTTTATTATTGATACTCCAGCACTTTGAAAATTTACAATATGCAAAGGAAATTACATTCAGAAATCAACCCTTAATACTTCAAACAATGAAGTATTTATACAAAATAATTACAAAAATGCTGCCAAAACCAACATTATATTATTAGGCTAATTACAAATAATATGATTTACCTTTGGTAGAAAAATATGACACGTAGACAGCTGGAAGGAAAGGTGGCTCTATTTTGGTGGATTCAGTAGCTGAGTCGACCTCAAACTGTGCTGCATTGATAAGCTGATTGTCGTGCTGGCTGATGTGCTAGCTGCTTTA